>JAJLWW010000025.1:58328-189854 GCA_030570935.1 Geotrichum klebahnii | reverse complement strand
CTCCCATCAAGACCACTGTTACTGGTATTGAGATGTTTAAGAAGGAGCTGGATCAGGCTCAGGCTGGTGACAATGCTGGTATTTTGTTGCGTGGAGTTAAGCGTGAGGACCTTAAGAGAGGTATGGTTATTTGCAAGCCTGGTAGTGTCAAGGCTCATACCAAGTTCCTTGCTTCTATTTACGTCTTGTCTAAGGAAGAGGGTGGTAGACACTCGCCTTTTGGACTCCACTATAGACCTCAGCTTTTTGTTGGCTCTGCTGATGTAACTACTGTTCTGACTTTCCCTGAAGGTGTCGATGAGAGCACTCAAGTCATGCCAGGTGACAACACTGAGATGATCTGTGAACTTGTCCATCCCACTGCTGTCGAGCAGGGCCAACGTTTTAACATCCGTGAAGGAGGTCGCACTGTTGGCACTGGTCTCATCACTCGTATCATTGAGTAAATTTTGTATATAATTAAAATATTATTTAATCGCATGGACTATTTCTCGCCTTTTATATCTAAAATTTGTTTTTTTGTTGTTTGTTTTTTTTTTTTTTACTATAGAGCATTAGAACTGTGGCTCTGATTCACTACATAATTTCGGCATCGTCCAATAAACAAAGTATTAACGGATCTGGGTTAATAATGTTTGATAGTTAAATTCATCATTTCTATGGCGTAATCTAGAGGCATTGAAAGTCCAAAGGATGGCACGATCTTATTTAGCCTTCCCCATGGCATCCATGATACAAGAGCCAGGTGCTCTTTTTTTAGTCTGTTTGTTTGTTTGTTTTTTTTGTCTACTTTTTACTTAGAACTTGGAAGAAAAGTAATGAAAAAAGATTATAATTAAATGTCAATTTGGTAGAAAGCACATCTTGAATCACGTATTAAGATAATTATAGACTTGAATTCAAAATGTCTCTTTGATTTGCAAGTGATTAAAGATATGAAGACTACATCTGGGTTTTTCTGAGTTTGAAGTAATCGAGTCTAATTTGGAAAAAGGAAATTTCAATTGACGCTTCCTATATTGAACTAGAATACTAATTTTAGCGTTTTAATTTTAGCAATTTATTAGACGGGAACAAAGGAGGTCAAATTGGACGACTATGAAATAGTCGTTCATCTTAATCTTTCATTTAGTCAGCTTAGAATTATTAGAATTGACAGTAGGGCCCGTCAATTTGGAGATTAATAAACCTATAGCTTGTTATATATTATGAACTCAAAATTTATGGGATAATATTAAATATATCTCCCAATCTGAACAATAGATGAATTAGGTTAGTAATTTGAGGTTAAATTGATCCATACATGATGTATCACAAAGAGAATTGACTTAAAATTGGAATTCTTAACCCTATTTCATGATATTACTGAAAATAAATTTCAACAAAAGTTGATCAGTCCAGAATATATCAAAATCCACAAGTATTTGGAAAATGTCGATCGTTGAAAGGGAAGGGAAAAATTCCGTAGTCTATTAGTCTTCTAAAATCCCATTCTAATGCGTTTTCAGTTTTATAGGTCCAAAAGATCCAGCCTGATCCTTGGTCATATGCTTCTAACTGAGCTTCAACAAATCTTCGAGATTTCTCAATGTCTTCCAAGGACCAAGACTGAAAATCCCAGCGATTCTTGCAAGACGCAACATAGTTTGAAGTTGTTTCTTTTACATGATACGTACCGTCATATCTTGCTCCTCTCCCCACCCCATTAAGCCACTTCGTGCAATCAGTTAGAGCAGCAGAAAATTCCCCGGTAATTCTCCAATGAAATTCAGATTTTGATTTTCTGCCAATTTGGCAGGCGGTAGATATATGCTCTTCAATAGATCGGCTCACCTCTTCAGAAGAAAAAACTTGGTATTGGTGATGATCCAATGTTACAAACCAATAATTTGGGGTTTCCATGAACCCATTCCAGTAAGTGTGGTTCATAAATGCATCATGAATTGTTATCCCCATACTTGGTCCGGCTTTTCTCACAATGTCATACCCCTTTAAATAGAAATCTTTTATACGGCCCATATCGAAAGCCGGACCTAAAGGCTCATTCAATAATTCAATTGAAGTTACCACTCCAGAATAGTGGGAAGAACCATATTTTGTTGCTATATACTGTATAGTTCGGAGTGTAATATCAACATTATTTCCATTTTGCCATTCATAAGACTCTCTTAATCCAGAATTATCGAATCCGTTTTGTGATCCCGGAGCGCCATGTAAATCAATCCAAACTTTAAGGCCAGCGTTACGTGCCCATTCAATTGCTCGATCCAAGTAATACTCTTGTCCTTGAACATACGGATCGTTTTCAAGAAGATGAAATGCCCAGTATCCTATAGGTATTCTAACATGATTTAAGCCATATTTCGCCATTGCCTGAAAGTCATATTCCGTAAACCATGTAGACCAGTGAGCTTGCAACCGAATTCCAGCTTCACTTTTACCTAGCCATTGCGTGTAGTGATACTCATCCACGGGAATCTGGGAGTCATATTGCCCAAATGCTTCAAAAAGTGATGGCGTAATAAATCTAAAATTAGAGCATCAGACCTACTTTTTTCTCACTCTCGTCTTCACACAATAAATTACTTACGGTTCTAATACTAACCATCCCCCTAGATTAACACCTCTGACTTTTTCGCTGGAATAGTCAAATCCAGGATTGGGATCTCTAGAAAATAATTTCCTTTTATTATTAACAATTGAGAAAATTTTTCAGAGAACCTCAAGTACTCACAGAAGCGGGCTAGCTTGTGTCAAAGTGGCACAAATAAGTAAGAATGTAGTCAGAAGCATGTGGATCAATATATTATCTTTAACAGGGATCCATTAACTTGAAAGAATATCGTATTGAGTTATACTAATAAGCAATAATGGGACGAAGAATATAAGTGAAAGAGTGAAAGTTATAATTACAGAAGTGAGAATAAATGAAATATAAATAAAGATCTTAGTAGAGTATATATGGTTTAAAGAAGTCAAATTTAATTTAATTGAGGATTCATTGTTTCGAAGGGAGTGTTTAAGAATTATGAGTGTGATGCTTTTCGTAAGAAATAATGAGGAGTGATTC
Organism: Geotrichum klebahnii; assembly: GCA_030570935.1. Taxonomy (NCBI): domain Eukaryota; kingdom Fungi; phylum Ascomycota; class Dipodascomycetes; order Dipodascales; family Dipodascaceae; genus Geotrichum; species Geotrichum klebahnii. The sequence continues at coordinate 186,784 of JAJLWW010000025.1, read as the reverse complement.
GTGATACTTAGTGTCCTTATTTTGTGAGAGTAAATATAAAGAACCAGGGATGTAGAAAGAAAAGATTGCATTAACTTCTCATGTTAATTCTGTATTGGCAGTGAACTAAATAAAGAAAATGAATGTAAGGTAGATAAACTTAAATAACAAAAAATACAATGAAAGAGCAAAACAAAACAAGAAGAAATAGACTTAAACATAAAGAATTGCAACTATCATAACTTGTCTCAGTTCAAAGCCAGTCAGCATTTTTTACTTTTCAGCAAACCTAAAACTTAAGAGCACATGGCCCGAAGTACAAAACAGGGTATTGCTGAGAATTCTACGCATTTATAAGCTCGATGAAAAAGATATCATTTATTATCGGTGGGGTTCAGTATCGGATTCGTCATCTAAACCATCTTCTGAATCATAATCTGTCTCACCGTCTTCATCACTTCCAACAACTGGGTTCACATCAACCTCATATCCAGTTTCCATGAATTGAATCTTTAGAGCATCAGTCATAGACGTATGGCAAGCAGTAAATATCATAGATGATTCTGGGTCAAATAGGGCCATGAAGTATTTATTAAAACAATCCTTCACATCTTGCACTTGGACCTTCTGAACACTATTCAAATGTTTTTTAAGATGGTCTCTTTCTCTTCCCTTCAGATTATAATTCAAGTAATTGTTTGCAGCCACAAGGCCAGCATTCTCTCCCCTTGTTGCAGCAGAGTGTACTATCGAATTTTTGGCTCCTTCTAACAAATGGGATTCAATAGCAGTTTCTCCAGAAGAAAATCCTGCAACTAATTGTTTACAAACCTTAATTGCTTCACCAGCATTTGTTCCTCGATAAATGTTGAACTTAATAAGGCCTTCTTCAACATTCAAATGTATATTGGCTCCGTACGCAAGTCCAGCACCACGAACAGCACGCCACATAGGACCCTCTACTGCTTGCAAGAACTCACAGCAAACTGAAATGGCCGGAATGTCACTATGCAAAAAATCAATTGGTCCTTTGCAAACAACGTACACATAAGAAGACTCGTAACTAGCCATTGGCGTTATTATAGCAGTTTTGGAAACTGCGATTCCCTTTTCAGACCTGACATCTCTCAAATAGGGGATTTTTTCTATTTTAATATCTTGAGATGGTGCACTTAAATTAGCCAAGGGAACCCAGACTTTAACAGGATGTTTCAATTTTGTAATATCTCCAATAACCAATGCCTTAACATTATGAGACTGAACTAAAGCATTACGAGCACGCTCCAACTTGGACTGAATTTCAGAAATTCCATTACCATCTTCAAAAGATGTTTGAAGGTTCTTAAAATATTCGTCGGTTTCAAAAATATCTGTTGCTTTTCTAACAGATCTGTTTGTCAAAATGGTCCTATTAAAAGAAGATCTGACAACAGCTGATCCGCTGCGTTTTCGTTCAGAGAGTCCGTTTAGATACTTGTCCAGAATAATTTTCAATCGTTCCTCAGTAAACTGAGCGCGGATGAGAGCATTTTGAATCCACTGAATAGCAAGATGATATTTATCACATCTAACTTGAAGTTGATACGTAATATAATCATCGAATTGTCCCGAAATTCCATAATCTATATCTTCACTGAGGGTGTCGGATTTCAATTTTTGAATAGCACTTTTAAAGTCGAGAATAGTTCCATCTTCTAGCTCCAGTGGTAATGCAAAGAGTTCTGTAAAAAATACATCAACTAGAGGTAAAAGATCTAATGGAATTTCTCTTGTAGAAAGAAGAATATGAACAGTCACAAATTGAGAAGGAAAATGTTCAAAATGAAGATCAAAGTTGAAATCTTCTGGCCGGTCTTTGTTAACCAGTTTTTGGATTTTGTTGGTATTATCCAGATTCTCTTCCTTATACTTTCCTACTTTTGCCATAACAGTTTCGATGAATTTGATTTTTGATATGTCTGGAGCCTGGAACTGGTTAAGTACAGACTCTGGCACTGGAGCATTGTTTTTCTTTTGAGCAGCATCAAGGGTTTCTTGTAACTTCTTTAATCCACTCTCTCCATATTCACTTTTATACTTTCTAGTTCGTTCCTCATTCTCTACTCTTTGAGCTTCATATAACTGATGAGAGGGTTTTCCCAAAATTGACACTGAAGGATTATTGACCAAATAGGTTTCTAAAACAGCGAGCCACTGGCTCTTTTTCCATAAGGCTAAAGTATTAAATCGGTCTAGAGTTGCGGTCCAAGTTTCCAAATCTTTCCCTTCCAAGTCACCATAAATGAAGTTGGAAATAGCAATCTCAGCAAATCTAAATGGATCAGTCTCAACATTAAGAATCAATTTATCTTTCGCTCGTTCGAGCAATCTACTAATTTGCTTCATTTCAATCGACTCCTCCTCCAGCACATTTTTTATTAGCCGTAGAACTTGCTTCTGAGCTTCGTCAAGTTTATCACTGGGAACACTAAATGCTTTGTATTAGACGCGAAATTCAACACACTTATTTAACACACACATACCTCGATAAATATAGAGAAACACCTAAGTCCCGATATTTGTCCAGATAATAGTCCACACTAGTAGCCAAAGGATCAGAGATTTCCACCAAAGCACTGCTAAGTTTTCCTATCCCTTCCTCAGTTAGATATTTGAGAATTATGTCAAGCGCCAGACCGTCTTTAGCATCATATATCTTTGGGCCAATCCAGCTTATAAGTGCTTCACCAAATGATTCATCTACTTCAGGGAAATCGATCCGTTTAACTTCACTCTTTTGAGTATATGAAGAAGGCTCGGTATCAATAAATGGTCTAATATAGTTTCCTGGCTCGCTCTCCATTTCATCATCAATAGATTGTAAAAGAGTTAAAAATTCTTCAGGGTCTACATCTCCAGAAACAATAATGCTTAGGTTAGTCGGCATATAAGTAGTTTTGTGAAATTTTTGGATCTGATCATTAGTCAAAACACGTAGCGCCCCCATTAATCCTCCAGTCTCAGAAGAATAGGCACTTTTAGTACCATAAAGAGCTTTTTGAACACATCCTTGTATTCTTGAGAAAGATGTGTTCTCAACGCCTTGCATTTCGGAAAACACAACTCCTTTTTCTTCAGCATTACCATCAATATGATATACTTCAGTCAAACAAGCTTCATCAGTCAACGTGGGATTCATAACATGATCAATGTATACTGGCAAAAGCGATTTGAAGCCATCCCAGCCAGCAGTACCCAAAGTGTAGACGGTTTGGTCAACACCAGTCCAAGCGTTAGTGCTGGAAAGCATTTTGTTTCCCAACGTATCCAGTAAGCCCTTAAATGGGTATCTTTGAGATCCCATGAAGATCAGATGTTCTAGAGTATGAGGTGCTCCTGAATCATTATGAATTTCGGAAGCCACTGCGAAGTAGCCATTGACAATGGGGCTTTTCTGCTGAATTAATGTAGCACTCAACCCAGTGCGTTTAGAGCGATAGTAATTGATTTGAGCAGAGCTATAATCAATTGGAAAACTCCGATGGAGCTGAAATGGATGGCGAGATTTTGCCATGGCTGTCGCTTTTTGGTATTGATAATTGTAGGTATGGTTTGTGAGTAATGTTTTTGTATTTTTTTTTCTCGGTAGGTTAAGTAGCTTTTTTTGTTTTCTTCTTAAAAAATTCATCTATGCACTTAACAAAACCCACTATGAATAGTCGCAATCTGTCGACTGGAAAGCCCTTGAAGAGGTTTGCTGACGCCACTCTTAGATGCAATATACCAGTATGTTAATGGAGTCATTTATATTAAAGCTAATGTTAATAAATTCAGGCTACTGCTTATGGTCAATGTGTCTTCCAAAACTATGCTTCGACCTCTAAAGACATGTGCTTGAAGGAATTTCTTCAATTAAAGAACTGTGTACAGGGACAGGTTAGTTACCGCATGTTTGATTTATTTTCAATGTTATTTGATCTCTAACCTTTCTTTTTTGTAAATGAAGCTAGGGAAAAAGTGGTAATTTAATCCTGGTTCATGGCCCTAGGTTGCTTTGACAAAATATTTTTTGGATCATGATATCTATATGATTGTTTGACTTCCACATACCGGTATATTATTGACATACAATTATTTTTTGAATTAAAGCAAACGAGTAATGTTATTCCTTTATTCTGCATCAGTTTACCTATGGCGATCTACCAGAATTATGAGAGAAGCTTGAGCCTTACCACTCAAACTCCTAAACTTAATGTATACAAAATCACTGCTTTGGTTGAAAAGCTGTGATAAAATACAAATTCTTGTCCAAACTAGATAGAAGATTTTTTTATTTAGATTGGTGACGGATGAGTAACCTGTAAAATACTAGGGCTGAAAGTCGCCTAAAAGTCTCTTCTAAAGTGTTGCTCTCAAGTCCCTCAGGGAGAAATTGAAGTAATATTGTGATTCTTGTACCATTCAATTATTAATTTCCCTATTTTTATGTTCCGTAAAATTGATCCAAATGTATATTCAAAATATTCTTATTGAATTGTCATTAGTCTAATGCTTCAGCAAGAGCCTAGTTTAACTTAAGGCAGTGTGTATATTCTTATTGACAGCTGCTTAGTTAAGGCATTCTGTGGTGTAAATATGTTAACATTAAACCGTTATTAATTTTAATACTAAGAATAACTGTCACGACCTAAAATGCTAGTTAAGCAATATTTATACTGTTAATCCAATTTTCTACTTGAATGTTCTTTTCGAGGTCAGTTCGTAGATTTTAAATTTTTGTGAAATTGGGATTCTCTAGTTAGAAATGTTGCTCAAACTCTGTGCTTATATGCTACCAGTGCTTCTATATAAGTCAAGAAGCAGTCACTTATTGCTACCAGCTTACTTTTAAGTTAATTTCCAGGTATTGGGTTTTCAGCAGTAATTATTTGGAAATAACTTGTACATTTTTATTTTCTTTTAATTTTTATGTCTCTTGACTATTTTCATTTAAATAGTTTTATATCTAAGTTATGTGATTTAAAATATGTTCAGATACAGTTTTTGCCATTTAAGAAGTCAAAAATAATATAATTTCATTAGGAAATTATCACATTCAAGGAATTGCTTAATGCAGGATTCATATTTCATTTTTTTGCTATCTCGATATTTTTTCAGAATAATCAATTCTAGCTAAAATACATAGCTTGATTTAAAACTAATTAAAGAGACTGAATGAACATAATTAGGTACCCCAGCTGATCTACTGTCTTTATATTTTTGGACTGTTGATATAACTCATAAACCTGGATTTTTTCTTCTTGCTTCACGATAATAATATCTATTCTTGAATCCAATCTAGTATTATAGAGCATTTCATAGTGCGAAAGCTAACATCGAAGTTCTGAAAGTTGAGTACAGATTATCGAGAGTGTCAATTAAGTTCCAATTTTATTTTAGCGTTCTTACGAACTCCAGTCCAATGTTCCAAAACTCTATGTAATTTAGAGTTATTTATCAAATATTTAGTTGTTTACTTTAAGAAGGTACGCGGTTTTCAGATCTTTTCAAGGAAACATGCCGCATCTCAAAGTGAGAGTAGAATTTGATAAAGTTTTGAAACGTTTTGACAAGTCAAGTTATTCTGGTGACAGTCGAAGTTTAATTCGGATTGCAGATACCTCTTAATGGAAGGTGCCATAGTATAAGAGATTTTTTATCTGACAATTGAGTAGCTTGTGACCCTTTTCATTCTTTATGATAAAGTAGGTTATTGTAAACCTCGGCACCTAAGAGCAGCAATTGTCCTTACAACTATTTTGTGAATTTTGTATCCAGTTGACCACCAAAAATTTTCTATATAACTGTATTTGCGTTATCCATTTTAAGTGGAAGAATTCATTTACCAGCTAGGCATCATTATGTTTCACTCTAGTTGCTCGTAATATATCCACAGATAGGAATGAGTCTAACATTAAATGATTCCAGAACAGTTCATTGCTGGATTTTTTTTTCTTTTGAATAATATAATCCATTAGATTAATATTAATTCCATTTTTTTCATTTTCTCAATAAAATCAATTTTTACTTGAAGTCTTTCTGGGTGTTATGCACTCGCTGCCACAAAGAAAATGAAAGGTATAAAAGACCGTCAAGTTTATTCACTATTTCATAGCGTGTTTTATTCTTACAGAGTAGGTCAACTCTATAGTATTATAAATATATGGATTTTAGGTTGTGAACTACTGGTAGGTAAGCAATGAATATCTTGATGTTAAATCTGCCATCAGACAATTGGTATCCTTGAATTTCTCGGTGTTGAATTTTGAATTCTTTGTGATATCATTTTAGATAAAGTTCATCATGTTATAATCGCAAAAAAGAAAAATGGGGAGGTTATTATAAAGGTCTTAGAAAGAAATAATGGCTTTCTAAAGTTTGATATAGCTCAAGTATTTTTGCATTTATATACATAATTGGCTTTTGCTTCCCTATTTCTTTGGAAACGTGTTTGTTTACTGTCTTCCTGCTAACTATACATCATATTTTAAATACATACTGTGTGAATATACGTTAGAAATTATTACAAAGAAAATTAATTATAAAAACAGTCAAAGTACAAATTAATAGTGCCTCTTAGAATTTAATCAATTATATCAGCCATGGACAACATGAATATTTAAGAGATCTAGTGAAATGTGATCAAAAAAAATACAATTTATCCAGCCTAGCTAAGTGTATTTGCGATGTCATTCATTCAGATTCACTTTGTTGTGGACATTAGGTAGCAATGTTTAATTGAATATCACGTGTGTAACGTATCGTAATTAGGGCTGTGCCCTAGACTTGTGACTACTTATCTATCAAAGCAGAACTAAAATTTTTGAGGGAACTTAGAAAAACATAACCCTCTAGCAGATTTCCTTCCTTTCTGTTTCTTCTTACTATTATTTTGTTCGCAGCGTTCAACATCTTTCCGGCAACTAATATATATAATCAAATAAAATGGGTCGTCTTCACAGCAAAGGAAAGGGTATTTCATCCTCCGCCACTCCCTACTCTCGCCAGGCACCAAGCTGGTTGAAGCTCACTCCCGACTCTGTTGTAGAGCAGATCATCAAGTACGCCAGAAAGGGTTTGACACCTTCCCAGATTGGTGTTATTCTTCGTGACTCTCATGGAGTTTCCCAGGTCAAGGTTGTCACTGGTAACAAGATTCTCAGAATCCTGAAGTCTAACGGTAAGTTGTAACAGTTCATAGGTATTATTGTATGCTTGGACGTTGCATATACTCGAACAGCTCTTGTTTTTTGTAAATGCAACTGAGCATCCGCTAGGCGCTCTTTTATTAGTTCGTATTAGTTTATTGGATGGTGTCCCATACTATATGTACCTCTGCTTGGTGAATATTTCAAAGAAAAAAAGCTGACAGAGTGGCATAGGTCTTGCTCCCGAGATTCCTGAGGATTTGTACCATCTTATTAAGAAGGCCGTATCCGTCAGAAAGCACTTGGAGAGAAACAGAAAAGATAAGGATTCTAAGTTCCGTCTTATTTTGATTGAGTCCAGAATTCATCGTCTTTCCAGATACTACAAGACTACTGGTGTTCTTCCTCCTACTTGGAAGTACGAGTCTTCTACTGCCTCTGCTCTCGTGAACTAAAAAGTTATGTATCAATACATTTGGAAATAGAATTTCGAGTTTATTTATGAGTTTATGTCTTTTCAATCTTTATATCTTTTACACACATTTCCAGAAATTCGTAGTTTTCAAAACCAAATTTTAGAATTTAAACAATAATCTTTTCCCAAGATTTATGTTAGCTAAATAGAAATGCAACTATTCGCCTATTAAATATTAGGAGACTAAATAGTATAACGAGAAAACCGTATAATAATTAAGCATTTAATGATCGTATATATATTTAAATAGATCTTACTTGTATTAGTCCCTTGTTCAATTTCGATGAGTTATGCTAATTTTTATTGAATCGCATACTTTGTTTTTAAAAGTACTTGTAAATATTTCATTCGTAAGGCTGAAATTGCTGAGAACTGCCCTTACCTTTATTCCCAATAAAATTTTTTCATGCTGAAAACCTTCAATCTTGAAATACACATTTGACTATCCAGGCGCTTTTTATCTAGCTGATTTGCATTTGGAGATATTTACATATAAGAAGAGTGCTAAATCTAATACTATTAATTTCGTTGCAAATAATAAACCGAATTTTGGAACCCCCCTAAGCCCGCCAACTCTAAGATTCCTTCAGTATTCAAGATGTCTTCTGTGAAACGGGCACATCTATCTTCAACGGTAACCAAAAATCCGTTAGATTCGGAAGGTATTTCTGAATGTTTTCACAAAATTTCCACATCGCTCTATGTTTCGCTAGCACCAGTATACGCACTTAACTCTGTTGCTGGTATTAAAGCACAGCACTTGGATCCATTAATAATGACCTACTTTTCAGCAGTTGGAGGAGTTGTATTGGCCCACTTGAACCTAAGGGTGTCTGGACACGAAGAACCGAATGGGCTAGAGGAAAGCAGTGAACCAGTGGTAGCTAAAATCATGTACGACAGTCCATTTGCCTTTTTGTGGATTACGGTAGACTTTTTGGTTTGGAAGCCTCAGCCTACAGATGTGCTTGAAGGCTGGATTAATATGCAGTCTCCTTCTCATATCGGTCTTTTGATCCACGACACATTCAACGCAACAATTAAGCGAGATGTGATACCCATTGATTGGACATTTGTCCCCAACCAAGCAGATGAAGAAGAAGAAGAAGACTTGGCGTTGGCTAACTCTGTGGACAGAGCTGTGGCAGAAATGGAAAAGGAAGAAAGTGAAACAGCCAAAAACGAGAGAAAGAATCTATTCCAGGCCCCCAAGTCTCTAGGGTACTGGCTGGATGGACAAGGCAAGAAAATTGAGGGAAAAATCAGATTTTCGGTAAAGTCTTTCAATGTTTCTGGAAGATTTGTTTCCGTTCAAGGCTCTCTTATTGATCCAAGTTCGATTCCTGAGGATTTGACCAAACAATCTACAAATAAACAGCATAAAAGATTTGAGTCTCCCAGTAACGATGCTGAAGACGAAAGTAGCGAGAGTACAGAGGAAGGATATGAGGCTCAGGGCCTTGATCAAGCGCAATCTTCACATACCAATGGCAGTACAGAGCCATCGACGATGACTTATGCCAGCTCTTCATCTGATGAGGAAAGCGATGATAGTGATTAATTATATAGAGTTTCATGCATCCTCCACAAGACTACAAAAGATGACCAGACTAAAACCAAGATAAAACTTTTATTTTTCATAGAACTGAAAGTAAAAACGCACCAACTTTCATAAAATATTATACAAGATCTAAAAATTGCAATTCAAAACATTAGATAACGCCATAAATTTTCAAGTTCTAACAAGAATCATCTAAAGGAAATTACATGTTCTTGAAGTGGTTGAGGAGAACCTCACGCTCAGCAGAGTTCTCACCCCACTTGGTGATAACAACGCAACCACAGCCGACAACCTTGCGGGGGTTACCATCACGGTCAAGCTGGCAGAGACCAACCCATTCACCGAGCTTCTTGGCATCGGGAACCTTGATAAGAGGAATCTGCTGCTCAGGCTCCTGGCAAAGAGCCTCGACAAGCTTGACGTAAGACTCTTCGGTGACAGAGTCACAGAGAACACAGAGAAAGGCGTTGCGGGAAGACAAAGCCTTGGAAGCCTGACGAAGACCACGGGCCAGACCATTATGGACAAGAGCACGCTTAAGAGCACCCTGAAGAGCCTCCTCAATGGACATTTCACCAGGGGCGGCGGCCTCAACGGCAACTTCGACCTCCTCAACGGCGTTAACTTCTTCGATATCAGACTAGAAAAAATAAAATCAGTTAGACAATGATAAATTACATTGATAAATAGCTAATCACATACCATTTTTATGTTGGTGATTTGTGTATATGGATCTTCGTCTTGAGAGTTGTGATGGTGCTTCTATAGGCTTAGGATTTTAGCAATTTGAAAAAATATGGTTATTGAATGGTGAAAATGCGGAAGACTTTAGATACACAATAATTTCCTATTTGAATTTCAATAGGGTTGAGCCCTAATAAATTCTTAAATCAATTTAGAACACGAAAATAAACACGTGATAACCATTTAATGTTGTCGATATCGAACTTACTCAATTGTACCAAGCCTTTAAATCGTCGCGTCTTTATTCAAAATGTCGTCGACAAATGAGTTTGTTAAAAGTACGGCTATATTAACAGAGCATTTGGGATATGCACCAATTGCTTTAATTGACGATGTAATCAATGCCGTAAATGAGATTCTATATAAATGCACCAACGCCATGGAGGCATTTTTAGCACAACGTTATCCTCCTAACGCGACTACAAATCCTGGAGGCCCGACAGGAACAAACATTGGAAACGATCCAGAAGCAGACGAAATAGAGCTCGGCACTGCAAAACTTGAGACTTATTTGGAGTCCGTTGTTGACAAGAGCTTTGACAAGTTTGAACTATACGTTCTTAGAAATATTTTTGTTATTCCATTTGATTTAATCTCTGAAGGTTGGATTAGGCTAGGGCATCATCGAAATGTTGACTTTGCCCAAGCAGGTGGCAATGCAGTTGAATCATCTAAGCAGAAAACGTCTTCGAGAGAGTTAATATCTCTGTATGATCAGATATCACAGCAAAAACGAGCAAATCAACTATTGCGAGCACATACCAGACGTACTGAGAAGCTTTTGTCAAGTTTAGAGTTGTATTCTGCCAACTTTGTTATCCCACCAACTGGACTAGGCTCTGGAGATAACGCGACAGTTACTCAGATGCCTGAATCTCTCAAACAAACCTACAAGGAAATTTCACCACTCTCTGAGACAATCTCATTTTTAGCATCGCAGGTACAGGCCATAAGTGAAAAGGCAAACCAAATTCATGAAATGATGAACTCAACTGAAAGCACATTCCGAAATAATATTACAGCTTCGCAAACAAGTCTGGAACGCGATTTATTCGTGGATACGCTATCAAAACGGGCAGTAAATATTGCTTGCTTAAACTCTTCTTCAAACGTTGTTAAAGTTATATCTAAGAACAGCCAATACGATGCTGAAAATTTAGCTCAATTACTTGGTGAAGAAGGCGATTTGGTATAGTAATATTAGCAAGAAGATTGAATCTATTTGAGACTGAAACCAAAAAAAAAAAAAAAGAAAAAAAAGGGGAAAAAATATCCCTAAACATGTTGTTTAAAGTTCCATGTCGTCACCAAATTCTGGGGCTCTATCATCATCTTCAAAGTGGTCATCATCATCATCATCATCTTTATGTTGTGCGTTGTTTTGCTTTGCACTGCTCTGCATATCTCTATTAATGTCCTCCTCATCTTCATCCTCGAAATCAATATCGAAGAAGTCGTCGTCCGAGCCCACAATTTGCTCATAGAGCTTCACGGCACTTTGGACAACACCATCAAAAGTGATTTCAGATGATGGGGGAGGGACGATTTGAAATCCCAGGTTGTCCTTTTCAGAAGTCGTGTGATACAAATTTGTTACCTGAGTATAACATAGCTTTAATAGGTACTGCAATTTTTCTTTTGGAACAAAGTTTTGTAGACTCTGACCAAGTTTGACAGAAGAAAGAACAGGCATGCCATCTGGGCGAACTGATACATCCGTTTCATCCACATTCGCAAACTCAAAATCTTCCGTAGATTCACGTAATATGCTTGCTTCGAGTTTATTTAAGGCCTGTTCTAGATCAGTGCGGGCTCTGGCTCCCTTTTCGGTTGAAGAAAGATACCATATGGCTTGTCCAGCAGGACACATGCCACTTCCACCACCATAAATAAGAGCTTGCACTGCAAACTGGTTGTCACTAGGTAGTGAACCGGGGGGAAATGATATTACAGCTGCTTGTTCGTTTTCTGCAAACCATTCTTTGCAGTCTTTAGCTACAATAGCCACCATTCTGGTCACTTGACTCTTCTTGGCATGAGACTCACCGCACACCGATTGTGGTATCTTTAAAGCATTCTCAGTCGATACAATGAGACTTTCGGCCACTTGAATTCGGCCACCATCTGAAAGTGTGGCGATTTTTGTCGATTTATCATACTTTGTAATAGAAGTGTTGAGTTTGAAGGTGGCGCCTGCAACTGCGGCAGAACGAGAGAAGGCCTGTACCAATTCACCTGCACTGCCATACATGACATAAAGGGCAGGAAAACTGCCATAAACACCAAGAGAAACAACATATCGGTGCATACGGGCAAGAGCGTCAATAGTAGGTGTGTCTGCAGAAACGCAAAGACCGATAGAATAGATAAGTTCATTTGCTTGCTGAGGCTCAAGCTTGAATTTTTCCGTCAGAAATTCAGCAATGGGCACTGATTGATATGGTTGCCAAATTTCCGGAGAATCTTTATATTCCAAGACAAACTTCATGAATCGCATGAGGGAACGCTTAGTTAATAAAGATAAGGCTTGGTCGGTAAAAATATCTTCCTTTGATCCCGGTACTTTTTCAAAGGAGTCATTTTCGTATGTGTGAAAGCAGGTAATAGGCTTAAATTCGAGGTATCTATTAACTCTACTGTTCACCAAAATTGGAATAATATCAGACTTAGGGAAGAATATTTTTGGTGTAAGGTCGATGAAGTATTTTCTTGCTTCAAGAGGGCGAGGAATATAAAGCAGAGCTTTTGAAAATACAGATCCTAAGTAGGGTTAGCAAAAACAGAAAAAAATAGGCGAAAATGACGAACACCATGAAATTAACTCAGGTTTAAAAAAAAAAAAAAAAAAAAACGTGGGCATTATTTACCTCCAGGAGCTGCATTTCAATGTTAGCAATGGCACGAACAAAATTTGGAAAGAGGGCAGAAGTAAATGGATGAAATTCATAGAGAGAATCCAAAGAAAGGTTCAAAAAAACATACACGAATTGACTGAGTCAACCCAAGACTTCAGTTCTTCTACACCAAGAATAGAAGAAGCATCTCCATAATGATTAGCAGAATCAATATGAATGACGTTGGATCCTTGCCAGGCAAGAGCAGCAGAGAGGATGCTCTCTACAATTCCTGTTCCAGATATAAGAACGTCGCATTGTTCGGGAAGGTCATCCATGACCGGCCGGTCTACACCAGCTAATGGGGGTACGACAGATCCGCGTCTTTGGGCTGTGGTAGCAGAGTAAGAAGACATGGTAAAGGAGGACGTAAACAAAGCAGAATAAATAAAAAACGAGCAAAAAACGAAACGCGAAATAGATTCAGAAAGAAATTAGTGTCATGATAGTGCGAAAAGGAGGAGGGAGGGAAAAAAAAAAATAAATAAATAAAAATAGAGAAAAAAGAGAAAAACGTCCCCAAAGCTAATGATAAAGTCATAAATCATTTTTCCATATTTGGAAGATACAAACCCTTGACCTGATAATTGGGTCACTTTTTTCTCTTGAAGATTTCCATTTGATTTCACAAGCTACGTTACGCTACTGATTTCAACATCCAGACGTTTTCAAAATGCAAATGGTGAGTTAAACTAATAACTAGAGTTGAACTATCTGACCAGAAATAGCTTCCTGTGGATCACAAGAATGAGACTGAGGTTCTATGGGAGGACCAGGAAAAAATCAATGCTTTTTCTAAGCTGAACTCGCGACTTGCTAGATATACTGAACAGTTGAAGGAACAACAAAAAGAGCAGGAGTATTTGTCCGATGTTCAGATGGAATTAGAGCTCTTAGACGAGGACGACAAGGTTCAGTATGTTGATTGTTAATGTTTAACTAAACTGTGCTAACTAGAGTAGATATAAAATTGGAGATGCGTACGTTTACTTGCCACAAGAAGAGGCAGTTGAGAGATTAGAAAAGGATACAGAAAAGTCCAACGCAGCAATTGAAAAGAAGGAGGAGGAGATTGAAGAAATTACAACCCAAATGGGAGAGTTGAAGAAAAGTCTTTACGCCAAGTTTGGAAATGCCATTAATTTAGAGGTTTGAGGGTTATATGACAGTAAAATAATGAATATAATAGCGTTTACTCGTTGATAGTGACAGTTTGGTCAGCCTCGACAAAGAATGGAAAGTCTTTGTCATTGAAATCGTCAAGGGCAGAAACCTTGTCAGAATTCATGGTAATAGCAAAGCCACTGGGGAAGTTAGTGCGCGAAATAAGATGGCAAATGTCTCTTTTACTTACCGAATAATGGTGTTGTACTTGTAAGTGATTTTAACGCCCAGGTCAATGAGCTTTTTCTCGACATTATCAACTATTCTAAGAAGAGTGTTAACCGTAATCAGATGGTAAGTGTGCTATATGATAATACGTACTTTGAAGGAGTGTCAAGACCCTTGGAGAAAACAATGATATATCGAGATTCTATAATCATGTTAGACATAACAACATTGAAGGATGAAGCCAAAAGTGAAGACCTACCGCTTGCAAAAACAAGAACGCAGCTTAGCAAAAGGGTGAATAGAATAGTAAAGAGTTTCATGGTGGAGTGTCGAAATGGTGTGGAGGCGAAAAAGCAAAATGGCGAGGAGGAACAGGTGTAATTATTAGATTATTATAAGATTATTATGAGTTTAGCACTCAAACCAACACCCCAACCCTGACACAGAAAGCGAGACAAAGTTTTCACATGAAACGAACTCCAGATCTCTAGAGTGCGTCGCATAGTGAGAACAAGATGAAGGGGATATCGCGTGAGCGGTTTGACAAAACCATGGATGCGCTGTTTCGCACCTCGATGCCATCTAAAGTGTGTGTTGCCGTTAGTGGAGGTGTCGACTCTATGGCATTGACCTTTTTGACGTGTCAGTACTTTCTACCTAAACAAGTCCAGGTGACTGGACTTGTTGTGAATCATGATCTGAGAGCGGAGAGCTCAAAGGAAGCAAACGACGTGACTCGTTTGGTGAAAAAGTTTGGAGCTGGTAGTAGGGTGCTGAAGATGAAGTGGACTAGACAGGAGAAGGAGAACATGGCAAGGTTCGAAGTAGAGGCCCGAGAGAAAAGACTAAGTTTACTTCATGAAGCTTGTAGGTATCGCAGTGGTGTTGAACATCTGCTATTTGCACACACTCTTGACGACCAACTGGAAACTCTGCTGCTGAGACTGACGAGAGGAAGCTCGATCCGTGGACTGGCAGGAATGAAAGAGAACAGCACGTACTGGGGAACCGCTATGCCAGGTGAAAGGCCGTTGCAGTTAGTTCGGCCGCTACTTAACTACACCAAAGAAGAGCTGTATAATACATGCATTGAGAATAATGTCAAGTGGTTTGAGGACTCTACGAATCACGACCCTGAGTTCACAATTAGAAATTCAATTCGACAGTTTTTAAAGGATCCCAAAGCCCTACCAC
Source organism: Geotrichum klebahnii (assembly GCA_030570935.1). Classification (NCBI taxonomy): domain Eukaryota; kingdom Fungi; phylum Ascomycota; class Dipodascomycetes; order Dipodascales; family Dipodascaceae; genus Geotrichum; species Geotrichum klebahnii. Next base: position 171,439 of record JAJLWW010000025.1, on the reverse strand, counting down.
ATGCGTTTCAAAGGGAGAGCCTAGAAAGAAGCCTCAAGATATTTCAAGCGAAGCGAGAGGAGGCAGAGGTTGAGGCAGAGGATGTGGTCGAGATGCTCGTTAAAACAGGCGGAGCGCATCTGGATGAACGGAAAGCACGGGTGCAGTTCAACGAGTTTGAAGGATTCGACCTAGTTACACCGTCTACATTGGCACTTGCTTTGCAGCGACTAGTGGCGCGAATCATTCCCACTGAAGACACGGGTTATCGGTTTTCCCAGTTTGAAAAAATTGCTAGCAGAATGCAAGCCATTCCTCGAAGGCCAAACTTTGATTTTGAGGAGACCAAAACGAAAACAGTAAAGTTTTCGTCACTATCGCTCGACTGGAGAATGACCCCAATTGGACACTCGCATATTCCAGGAGGACCAAAAACGACGATTTATAAGTGGACCATTCAACGGCAACTTCCATACAAACAGGAGCATGCGTACTCCGTGGTGTTCAGGGCAACTACTGAATGGAGCACATGGAAGCTATTTGACAATAGGTATTGGGTCAGGGTGAGGACTACCACGACAGCAGCAACAACAGCGACTACGACTCAAGTACCTGAGAATCAGTCACAACCTAACTTTCTGACTGTCGTTATAAAGTATCCATCGTTTCGGGTCAACGATTTAACTTTCATGAAGCGGTTTCTGACGCAGAGTGACCTTGGATGCACTTCGCCTTATGACGTTTTGATCCAACCTTGTGTCTTTCTAGCATGTCGCACCAACATGCCTGCAAAAACTGGCGTGAAAGGGTACATTATTGAAAAAGATGAGCAGGACTTCAAAGTGGTCGGGTGTCCTAGTCTGGGCCAGTTTGATCTCCGTCAAGAACAGAATCACATCCAGGTTGAGTGTCTTCTCAAACAGGATCCCAACCTCTCTCCTAGCATTCCAACAATCAAAGCCTTTTAAAGCCTTTTAATCCAGATTAGTGTTCATCTTGCTGTCGTCACTGTTATTGTTACTGTAATGTTCTTTGTTCGCTGTGTACTGGCGTGTAGTACCCGCCGCGTAGTTGGACTATTCTGTCTGGCCGCACGTGTAAATAGTTAATACGTGTTTCTACATTGCAGGATCCCACGCGGGGCGTCGTGCTAACTTTTGTCTAAAATTACTTGCTTCACGTGTTTTCATTGGCCAGTTCCCACAATCCTTACTACCATGTTCACATGACTGCGTATCCCAAAACGGAAGGAAATCGTCTGTTTTAGGCACGAATTCAGGGGTGCAACGCAAGAGAAAGGAAAAAAAACAAAAAAAAACACAAAACCATAAAAATATACCTGTACATTTTGGCTTTGTGATATGTGACTTACGATTTATGATTTTCACACTTTTCAACATTTTGTTGTTGTTGTTGTTGTTGCTGTTGCTGGCAGTGTCTAATTTTGAATTTCATCACAATTCCTGATTCCTTTGGCATTCACACTCTCCTGTCTAGTACTTGCAACAACTTCCACTGCGTTGTGTTTTTCATTAATTTACATATATATATTTTTTTTTTACGATTTACAACTTGACTTCTTATTGTTCACTTTTATTAACTGCTATTTTCGTTTACTCTTCTCTTTCTTTCTTTTTTTTTTTTTTTTTTTTTTTTTTTTTTTTTTTTTTTTTTTTTTTTTTTTCCCCTTCTTACTAAATTCAGATCTTGATTCCTTTTTGTTTTCATTTTTATTTTTATTTTTATTATTTTTTTTTTCCCTTCCTTCTTTCCCTTCTTTAATTCTTTCTTAATTCTTCCTTTATTCTTCCTTAATCCCTTCGTAATCCATTCTTCATCTTCCCCTTCTTTCCTCACTAACTGACATTCGCTCTTTAATCACGCACACACTTTTCCCTCGATCATGAATTTGACCTCCTATTAACCTGTTTTCATCGTCTTCTTCTTCATCGTCGTTCTCTTAAGCATAACTTTCATCTTCTGACACTCTTTTATCCTTATTCCAAGTCTTTCATTTAGCCTACTCTTTCCTTCTCTTTGACACCTTCCACTCGTTTGACTCCCTTAATGAATTCCAATGGATTTAAGAGACCTCGTAGCTGCCTCCTCTGATGATTCAATCCACGTCAATCTGACTGCCCCCCCTCTTCCCTCCCAACCATCCGCCTCATCAACAACCTCTCCAACTTCCCATAAACAAGGCCCTCAATCTCCTCTGTCTCCTCCGAAAAATATTCAAAAACTTTCCAATGATTCGGCCTCATCCCCAAAAGCTCTCCCTTCTCCAGAACCATCTCCCTCCTCTCACTTCTTTGCGGCTCCTCTGCCTCAAATAGCCTCCATCGATTCCTTCAAACCCAGTAAGAGATCCGTGTCCATGTCCTCTGCCCCAAACCTCCCTCGCCCTTCTAATCTAGCGGCACCTCTACCCTCAAGAACCCTCAGAAAGAGAAAAAGTTCTGACTTGCTGTCTGTTATGCTGGATTACTCATCCTCCATCCCAGAGCACGCCGTTCCAGACACCTCAGACAATAGTCAAGATATTAATCCCCTTCGAATAAAACGTCGAGCTTCACACAACTCTCTTCGCTCGTCTTCGAAACAAGACCCCTTGCCGTCTGCTTCGACTCAAATCAAGCGAGAATACCACGCCCCTCCACCTCCTCTGCAACTCCCCCAACTGGATGAAGTAACCGAACCCACTCTCCAATCCCCTAACTCTTCCATCCTCGTTCAAGTCTCCCAATCCCCTTCCATCGCCTTAACCGCCCCAACAACAATCTCGTCTACAAGTAGCTCTTCTCGTAGACATGCTCACATTCTTTCCGAGCAGCGAAGGCGTGAAAACATAAACGGCGGGTTCCAGCTGTTGAAAAACTCGGTCCCATTTTGCAAAGGCACGCAAGATTCAAAGGCAATGATTCTGAAAAAAGCTGTCGACTACATTGTTTCGCTCGAACAAGAGCTCTCTCAACTCCGCTATCAAGACCCTAACTACCACTATCAGATGATGAACTCTTCTCATCCCCCTCCTCTGCCTTCTCAGTCTTCCCAGCATCCTCAGCATCCCCAGCCTCAGCATCCGCAACCTCCTCAGCATCCCCATCATATGCGACCGAATTCCAGCCCTCACATGCCCGCCGGTAGCCCGTATTACTCTATGAACACTAACCAAGGAAACCATCCAGGCCCTTCCCCAAGCCCTATATCGTCAATGTACGATAATTCTGCAAAAGCAGGATCGCCCCTAACAACCCACAGCCATCTGCCCAGTGTACCTTCACAGCAACAGCCCCTTCATCTTCCAATCTCCAGAGCTGCCACTCCTCCTGCAACTTCCCAAACTGCTCCCGGGTATCTGCCTGCTCCGCTTCCCTTTCCTGGCAGCCTGGGTGGCCCTGGGATTCAACAACCTGCATCTGCTAGAGCCTCGTCGTTCTCCCACTCATTTCCTCGATCGGTCAGGTCTCCATATTACTACCAGCTGGGTGGCAGCAGTGGTAGCAACTTTGGAGCAGGCAACATTACCCGACCTACTAGCACTCCTCCCTTGCACTCATATTCCCTCCACCCTCCCAAACGGAGCTCAAACCCAAATGATGAAACTTCCTTGCAATATGGAAACCAAATATTGCGTCCCCAAACTGCCAGCATTGCCGAGACAAAGCCTTAATACTATCCTTTGATTTATTCTATTAATTTTTTTTTATTTGTTAATTCTAGTAATCTCATTAATTTTGTTATAATATACCTATTTAATCTTTATACAATGTTTTCTGCTTGACTTTCTTCCTGCTTGCGTATCGCTGCGTCTTTCAGTTGATCCTGAATATTTACCAGCAAAGCTTCCTCTTCTTCAGTAAGCTCCAGTCCTTGAGGCAATGAGAAATGTGTAGGAAGAATCAACACTGCGTTCTTTAGTCTACCGGATGGGAACTGCTTCAGATCTTGCACGCTGACATCTCCAGTCTCTTCGGGCCCAATTACGTGTCTCTCGCTAAGAACTCTCTGTAACGTAGCTAGTGGTGAACGAACAGGCTCTGCATTCTTGTTAAAAGAAGACACACTATCCTCGTCGCTCTTAACTGGGGTTGCCTTGAGGGTATTGGGGGTCCACCAGTATAAAGGATACCTTCGTTGAACGTTGTTGAAGAGGCATGCAACCGCTAAAATCAGGAGACCGGAGACAATCTGAACCACCAAGTAAAACCACCCAAGGTTTCGCACTTGAGTATCAATCGAGCAGAGCAAAGCTGCGGCACCTCCAGGTGGATGAATGGTCTTTGTAACCCCCATGGCAATCGATGCTACGGCCACGCAAAGAGCCCCGGATACCCAGAGATATTGCTCATTGTTGGGGTTAAGCATGAAAAGCTTGGTGATGCAGATTCCTATAAACGAGCTCACAATTGTACCAAAGAATGTGTTTCGAGGTTGACCTAACGGTGATTCAATCACATTATAAACCAAAATGGCTGTCGCTGCCTATAAAATTATTAGAATCAAATCCTTGCTTCCATATTTCCAGTCTCCATTTTGCTTACCCAACTAGGAATAAAAATAGGAGTGTCTCTAGCAATAAACACTGAACTGTACTTAAAAGTAGCCATCACCACGATGATACCTGTGAACGACGCTATTAAGACCCATAGGGATCGAACTATGTCGGGTATTGGCGACGGAGGTTTGTCATGATACCCGAGAAATCGTCGTACTAGCTTTGGGAGCTTGTGTGGTGCTGGTGCAGGAATGTATGTGTTGAGGTGCTTGTCCACATCAAAGTCGGCCTTTCTCAGGATGCTATTAATAGTAGATTCATTCGCCATATTGATGAAGAAGAGCGATATAAATCACATTAATCAAAAAAAAATAAGAAGTTAAATGTCGAGGTGGAAAAAAAGAATTGAAAAATGATCAATTATATTTAACAGTTATGTGAGGGGATGGTTCGTAAGAGCCGCATCATATGGGACAATCGGAACCAAAAAAAAATTTGAAGGCAAAAAAGTTACATAGAAAAAATACGGAAACGAATGAGTAACTTGACAAAAGCCCTGAGTCCGGCTAAATATCCATCTCAGCTTCTGTTAGAAACTGGGCCAATATATATATCCAAGTAAGCGTACTCTACTCGTCAACAAAGCTGACCTTGATTCGGCTTTCATAATTATACTGTTACTTCATAGTTCCAGATTTTCATTCGAGTAAACAAATATCAGAACTTAGATACTAAGGCTCATCCTCAGATATCATAAAATATTCTTAACTAACAATCAAATACATTCAACAAACACAAAACTAAGTCACAAAGAAAGTACCTAAGCCGCACCAGACTCGTTTGGCTCCAAAAGTCGAGAGGTCTCGCTACTGTGATTTCCGGGGCAGTGACTACTCTCAACTATAGGCAGCCCGCTCTCCAGATTACTGTCCGATAATGCTGAAACAGACGAAGGCTGCTGAACTGTCGAGAAAGGAACTCGCTTTCCAAGGGTAATGTCATATTTGCATATCGGACAAGTCTTCTTTCTGGTCGTAAGCCACCTAGTAATACACTTGACATGAAACTCATGATAACATGGAAGTCTCATCACCTTACTGACTCCACTGATATAGTCTTCCATGCAAATAATGCACTCTCCTGAGCTCACCCACGGTTTCTCTTCTTCAGGGTCCTCGGCATCTACCACTGAGGTCTGTGGTGCAGTCACGCCTTCTTCGTTCAAATCCACTACTCCGCTATTGTCTGAAGATTCCGTATCATTACTTTCTGTATGCTGAGTTTCATTTGTTGGCTCGTTATTCTCCTCTCGCTCCGGAACTGGTGGAGTAGGCCGCACCCAAATTCGTGTAGGTAACTTTGCCACCGTAGATTTTGACGCCCTCTCTTGAAGCTGCTTATATCGTCTGTGAAACAGTAATACACAGTAAATCAAAGACAGTGAGCAAAGGGGTGATACCATAAGGAATATCACGGTTCCAATAACAGATGACCCAACATCAACTGTACTGATTGTAACTAGATCGACATCTTTCAAAATGTTGTAAGATTCTCTCGACACAAAAACCGAAGGAATAGCCACCCCGTCATCATTTTCTATGTCTTGGTTAGTTATAAACCCCACAAACTCATAGAAACAGGCCACACTCACCAGTATACATTGTCACCAGACCTCTTCTATAAACGTTGTCTCCAACAATGACAGCAACGGCTCCACCCTTTTGAAGCACCATGACTTTATCATAGAAAGAGCATCCTCCACGTTCAACCAACGCAATTTTGCCCCTATAATCTGTCAAAGACGTCGGTTCCTCACAACCAAGCGAATCAATAGCTTTCAAAGAACCAGTGAAACCGCCTATCTCAGGACTCTCCAAATCTTCTAAATCTTCAACCCCTTCGTCTTTCAAAGCCTCTGGCACCCTGGGACCCAAGAATGCCAAAACCCTGGAACTAGGAAAAACTGGGTTACCAGCGATTTCATTTCCCACTTCTACTACCTCCTCAAAGCTGGCATTCATTCTTGAATTATCAGAGAACATAGGCCCAAATGCTGCAGGACGTGCAGGGATGGTAATATTAGTCCCTGGAACTGTTATTACAGCAGACTGAGGGACAAACGTTGGGACTTGCGATGACGATATCATCGTCGTCATGCTATACCATAATCCAACTGCCCCCAAAATGGTGATCGAAAAGAAGACAATTATTTGACGTGTTATGTGTACCTGATGGCGACTTATTCGTAGAGGCCACAAAAAAGTCCTTGAAGCCTCAGAGTGTTCATCGCCTTCCTGAGACTCCAGAGCGGCAGTGCTGGAGGATGGCATATCAAAATGCGAAATGACCTTTAAAGAACACCTCTAGAGAGGGTATAATATGCAATAAAAAAGTGAGTAAAATAAGAATATATATCCTTACTAAAAAAAAAGAGAAAAGAAGATTTCGATGGCAACTTTTAATCTGAGGAGATGTCTGGATGAACGCCGTTTTTGAATGAAGCACAAATTTATTGGGATGGGATGGAAAAAATCATCCATTATGTAATCTGTATCATGTTATATTAAAGACAAATGCTACTAGCAGGAATTGAATCCCTTAACACTGCAAATTAGGATGATTAGTATTATTAGTATATCTACTTGTAAATTTAAACACTGGCAACAATCTCAGAAGCATGGCGTAGAGTTTCAACCATAGTTTGACACTCTTTACGCCTTTGAACCGTAAACTCATTCTCCTTAACCAAATCAGAGAGCCCATCGGATTGATATAGCTTTTCAAGTAATTCTCGCTGAATTTCCTGCTTAGAAAACAAAATAAGTTTAAGCATGACTGACTTTGGAACTAAATCCGTGATAGTTCGTTGAACTATGCTAAAATATGACTCAATCAAAAGTTTGATTACTTCTGTTTCCATTGTTTCACGTTCAGTCATCTGTCCCGAAGCCTTCAAAACAGCAGGAGGGGCTTCCATTGCTGCAAGTCTTTTTTTGTTTTTTGAAGCAAAAAAGTTACTAAAGAATCCACCACTCTCTTCCTCTTGTGGTTGTGCAAGTTGCTGTTGGGATAGGGGTAAAGGCTTACCAGTTTTAGGATCCAGCTGTACTGGTCTCGACATTTGAAGTTTTTCCGTAACAATTGACATTGCTTGACTACCTCTAATTAAATCCGGATGAGCAGTGTTGATATACGCTTCTTCCATAGAAACTAAGTCAGTTACAAGCTTGTTGGTCGGAATAAGCGAGCTTCTCAGGAACGAAATAAAAATTTGACCAATATTCTCTTTTAGTGCAGGGTACCTATTAAAATGTGGTTTTGAAAGAATTTGGGTAAGAATACGAACTAATTCGTCGTAAACTAATGTGACACACTTCAAACTAGGCTCTTCAAATCGTTTGATTTGCTTTTTGACCAGCACTTCAAAAGCTGCCGTACCCACAAATAAATTGGGAGAAGATCCTGAGGAATTGTAAAGAATGGTTCGAATGTCTACATCTTTGATTTGGTCAAATGGATCCAACGCCTTAATACCATTTGAAAAAATCTCATGGAAAACAAAACTGATTCGAGCACCACCGCTGAGCTCCAATGAAGAAACGTCAGCTCCCTTACCATCAAGAATAGATCTATACTCATTGCAAAACTCAGTGATTGTAGATAGTACTACATTAGAAGGGGAACCCAACTCAGAGGGGCCCAAATCAATCAATTCTTTTTGGTACTTCTTCAAATTCCTTTCAATTCTTGCCTTGATATCTGGTAAAGACATTTTGATATGACTCAAAAGGATTCCATTCAACCGCTTAGCAAGATAAGGGGTTCCACAAAATTGGGCCTTGCTACGATAAGAGTCGTGAGTCTCAAAATAGTTGCGTTCAAACTCAAGCGCGGCCTTAATTGACTTTTTAGTCGTAATATCTTTCTGTCCACGGTTGATTACAGGAACATAACCGTACCGCAGAGGAATAACTCGGTTAGCCAGAATATCAATTACATCTGTTCCTTGGTCCATCAAGTCGATCTTAGTTAAAACACCGATAGTGCGAGAGCCTTCAGGGTCAACTTCACGAGCAAGCATAAGACCATCAGAATTAGCCAAATCAACATTGGCAGCAGTTACTGATAAAATGATGGCATTAGGGCGGGTTATAAACTTTAAGACCATTTCTTTAATTTGTCGCTCAATATCCTTAGGTTGATCGCCAACAGGAACCTTGGTAAGGCCTGGTAAATCAACTAACGTAAGAGTTAAGACATGGGGGGAGTAAATTCGTAGATTAATAGGGACTGACGAAATTCCGGCATTTTTGCCTGTCTTGGCCTCTGTCTCTTTGACAATTTCTTCACGAATTTCGTTAAAATCATGAAACTTCTTTCCAGGAAGGTGTAAGAATTCGCCCCATTCATCTTCGTTTGTTTCGTTGTCTTGCTCAGTAGGGATGAGCTGGTCGGATTTAGAAGTTCCATTTACATGGGACGTAGGCCGACGGTTAATGAGTTGCAAAATCAAGGGGCGCCTCGTAACAATACCAGATCCACGAGGCAAAAAGTCTCTACCGACGATATTTTCTAGTACCGAGGACTTTCCGCTAGATTGGGATCCAACAACAGTTATTTGAGGTAAATCTATGGAATTAGCAGCTGGGCCAAAGGTGGCCAACGCATCCTTGAGAAAAAATAAATTAGTCACTGAAATTACGATACAAAGCCATTATATTTATACCTGGAGCTTATTGACAGTGTTTATTAAATGCTGGTCCATTTTTCACGAAGAAATCGATGTTTAAAGGGCAGAACGAAGAAATGTAGTCGCAAGTCAAGATTTAGGATTGGTGCTGGCATTGTTAGAACAGGGTTGGGGTATACAAACTTCAAATTATTGACAGACATGTATCTGATTCAGACTGTGATTAGAACATCATAAGCCAGGCTGGTATATATTAAAATTGAGGAGTAAACCCGGATAATTTCATTACTATGAGTACAATTAGCTACCAGAAGACAATATTCTACTGAGTTTTAGCACTCACCATATAATTAAGATTTTCAAACCTGTGTAATGTTTCATTTAACATGGACTTTAACCAATGAATTTTGGGATTTTTCTCAAGATTGAAATACGAGGTTGATAAGGAGTGAAATATTATATTCCATTATGTAAAGGTTGCAAAAAAAGGTTTGGCTATGTCTATAGAAGTTTGCTAGTACTAACATGGAATTCTATGAAAAATGCCGTATCAAAATTTCAAGTTCAAATAGCATCACTCCTTTAATTTTACTAATTATGAAGCGTTGAATATTTTGATTCGATTATGGACATGTAGTGTAGCATAACAACAACAAAATAGGTGAGCAAACATGGTTTATAGTGTGATGAGAAGAACTGTAAGCGGGCTTGGTGATACCTTGGTCTAGGTAATTTTCACTAGAGCCAGTTGAAAATGATTGAGTCGTATACGAGCTTATTTGTAATACTGAACAAGGGTTATAAAATTTATCTTCAAATTTGGATTCATTCAAGTTACCAACTATTGTAATATTACCGACTCTTTACAATAAAACTTGAAGACTTAAATTGAGGTTTCTCATGTAGATCCATTATTTTTTGTAATCCCAGGGTGACCTTCTGCAATAACTCTAAATTCTGGTTATTTTACAAGGAAACTTTTCCTGAGACTTTAAATTATGCTCTCAAGCAGCACCTTCGTCAAGGATGTGCTTTAGCCCTTCTTCTCAATCCTCTTTTGCAGGTTTTCACACATAACGACTACAGAATGATGGCATTTAAGTGGCTTTTACTCTTATTCTTGGCTTTACTGCTTCATTATTTAAAGCATTGCAATAATTATAACTTTCTTGGAAACTAGTAACGTTATCCTGGTTACCACCGAAATCATGCTTTGGGATACACAGCTTTTGTTTTTTTCGAAAAGAAAAAAATACCCAGATTTCAAACTACTTGCTAAAGATTAATAGGAAAAAGTTACAGTTATGATGAATGCTCAAAGTTTTTTTTTTTTTTCTTTTTCATTGTTTTAATTTATCTTGAAAATTTTTACAAAATATATTTTTGTAACCCCCCTCCAGATAAATTATTGATTATCAATAGATATGCCTCCAGACATTCAAATCAACTATAGTCATATGAACACTTTTATTCACACCAAAGTCTTGTTTTGGCATGTTTAAGCTCTTCAAAACTAAAGTTTAATATTCACACTTACAGTTAAAAAGGATGCTTATTGGATGCCTATGAAATGTAACAGATCTTATCATTATATTTTCCTTCCTTTCTGTATCGGGGCAGACTTAACATAAATCAGTAAATAATTATCAAGGCATAATACCAGAATACATGTTTTCTAAAACGGAGGAGAAATACAGTTGATAGGAGCACAATGGCAGAGAGCTGCATGGGTTTTGCTGCTTTTCAAATTTACAAGAAAGGTTACGAATATTAGACAAGAACCAATTAAAAACAGTAATACTATAACATAAAATGGTATTGTTAAAAATGCTCAAACCCAGAGCTCAAAAACTTAAATAACATGGCAATTGAAACTTCAAGATAATATTGAGAGACTTATTTCAATACTGTAAAAGACCTATGGCATCATGTAAATGGTAAAATTAGACTTCATTGAAAGTAAATAATATGGTAATATAAAGTAAATCGGCTTATTGGATATTTATTCAATTTGTTTCACTGCTTGATTTTCTTTTTCGATTTGTTCTGTGGCTATTGATTACTTTCTTCATATTGCTTCTTGAGCAAATCAAGTTGAAGTCTTTTAGTTTCCAGGTCTAGAGAAGCCATGTTGGAGTTAATGTTTATCCGCTCTAATTCAGCTTTGGCTTTCTCCAGTTCCGCTTGAAGTTTCTGGCTTTTGAGTGAATTAATAGCTTGCTCCATTTTGATCCTTTCTTCAACTTCATATCTTCGTAGAGCGAGTTCTTCCTTGGCTCGGAAGTATTCAATATCAAGCTTTCGTTTAACTTCATATTGAAAAACCTGTCTATTTTGTTCTTCCAAATTTATAGATAGGGACTCCTTTCTGTCAGTTTCAATAGGTGATGTAGAGCTGGAAGCGGATTGTTCTGCCATGGTTCTAGAAATAGAAGCTGAAAGGTCTTTTTGATGTTGAATGGCAAAGGAGGTTTCTTTTTGTTTGTCATCCAAATTCTGAGTTGTACATTCTGGGTCTTCTCCATAAACTGAAGAAGGCAATTGGCCATACACAGACGTATGACTATTTTGAGAAAGATGAAGGCTATCAGTAGAACTTCCAGGTATTCTCGATTTTGGGTGTGTAACAAATGGCTTCGGGATTGAGCAAATGTGGCCTTCAGAATTCTGTTTGTGTAACTTAGGCAGAGATTCTCCTGGGGGAGTGTAAGGAGAATGCCTAGCTCTACTAGGAGGATTAGGCTTGGAGTAGATTATTGCATGAGGACTAGGAGGAAGACTTTTAGTAAGTTGGAAATTGCTAGAGACACTTTGGTGATCTTGTGTCTGTGGATGTTGAAGCAGAGGGGAAGGGGGAAATGTTAGATTGCCGTCAATCGTTGTGTAGGTGTTTCGTGGTTGATGTCTTTTATTAATTGAGTTGGAGTCTTGCCCTGGATCAATTCGACTCATGCTCACGCAGTGATAATCTGAAGGCGAGATAGGGGTGTGTGCTGGCTGCTTTGGCGTATCAACTTGCAACATTAAAGTATCAATTAGATCAAAATAGGGAAGATCACTGAGAATAGCCTCTAAATCCTTATTAGAAAGTGAAAAGAAGCAATCCAAAGGCTATTGCCCTGCCTTGATGAAATACATACTTTGAACCTTTTCCATTACAGCTGTGTTTCCAATATTATTAACTTTGTCTAGTTTTTGTTTTAACACCAAGTATCTTCTTCTTAAATTCGAAAGTTTGTTTTTAACGTTACTGCATTTAATCCTCAAATGATTGGGAAAAGCACCATTGGTTATGGCAGTGATGTTGACCTTATTCAAATGTTTGAAGCTTTCAGGCATGTTTTCTAACATCCACGAGAGGAGTTGAAAAACATCATCGTGAGACCACGAGTAATAACCAGCACTCAAACCTGAAGAATTATTTCCAAAGACATTTAAATCACTTGTTTTGGTTTCAGGATGAGTGGTTGAATCTTCAGTCATTAATTCTCCAAATGAACAATAATATCAAACAGCACTGGCGTGGTCATTAAAGTAAAGAAAGTTCAAGATTACAAAACACAACTCACCCATTAAAAAGTAACAAGTGGATATAAAAGGGATTTGCTGTGAAAGCGCTAGAATATACCTAAAGATGGAGCAATTAAAATTTGTAGAAAGCGGTTGAATAGAAACGAAGAAAACAATTTGTTAAAATATTGAATGGCATAAGTAAAAGGATTTGTAAGAGAATTTTTAGAAAAAAAAAAAAATTAAAATAAAGTATTATTGGAGAATAAAAGACTTATATATATGTAAATATATTATTGGATAATGATTATTTATGATAATATTATTTTAAGAGAAAATCTTATGGAAGAATGCGTATGTATCTGGTGCATATACATGAAGAACCTTAATTTTCCTGTATTCCATTCTGACATTCAAGTTGCAGCTAATTATTTATTTCAACTTTTACCAGTACTTTATAACACGGGTCACAGGGGCACTTTATGGCTAGGGACATTGAATTTATTATTAAGATTGTTGCTACTTTAAAATTATTATCATTTACAGTTCTGTAATGCTAGTTGTGCGGGTAATAATAAGAGTTGAAAGTCAACGCCATGTTGGTTGTAAGGAATTCATTCTACCTCCCTCAGTCCAAAATCATTGGTTTGAAAAAAAAAAAAAAAAAAAAAAAATATAAATATTTGAATATATTTTAAAAGTTAACAGAAAGGACAAAAATGCCAACTAATCAAGGGTTATCGTTGCCAAAACTTCACATGAACGGCAAACATCAGTTGAGAGTGAACGGAAGGTCTATAATTCAGTTATATCACATTTGAGTTTATACCATACTTGTACTCTGTAGGACCTCATACCTAATGCCTCAATTAGCTTCTGTAGTCCATGTGGATAATTAAATATGTAATACCAAATAAATACAGTAAATTAATATTTTCTACCGTTGTAGAATGCTCACTTGGATCCAACTTTGAAAATTAAAGAGAATGAAATAAAAGTGGAAAACATATCTAAGGGTTGGCTCACCATGCCATTCATCTTTGTGACCCAAATAGTACTAGAGCCTAAACAGTACAGATATTCTATGCAATTGTTCGTTTTCTTTTTAGCACAAACTATAACAAAACTAAAAAAAAAATTAAACAAATAAACAAATAAACAAATAAATAAACAAATAAATAAACAAATAAATAATAAATAAAAAATAAAAACAAAATATATTTAATTCTATTTTAGTCAATCAACATTTAGGATGAATAAATCTTATTTCTCATGCTTAGAAGAGAATTTTAGGTCGTAGTTGAGTTTGAAGTTTGAAGTATGAAGTTTGAAGTTTGAAGTTTTAAGTTTTAAATTTGTTAATGAGACTGAAATTCGCGCTTTATTATGGCAACAATTTATTTTAAGAATTTCTCATTGGCTCAATAAAGCAACCATCACAGGAGAGTGATAGTGAATGGGTGGATTTGAAAAAAACCTTCTCCACCTTTTTGCCTTTCGCCACTTTCAGGACTCTTAACCTTGCCATGTTTTCAAATTTTTAGACTTCTAGACTTTTTACTTTAACGCCTTTTCTTCTAGAAGAAGCTTATCTATGGTAATTCACTGCTTAATCTGAAAGCTTGGATCCAGTCCATTTTTTTTCGGAAACCCAACCCCGATGAAGCCTTTACCTGTCTCGGAATAGTTCACTTGTAGGACGTTCGTGACCCTTCACCACTTTTGTCCATAACGAGATTTTATTGATGCTCAGTGATTTCCTGAAAGTGGATATATTTCCGTTATCAATAACGCCTGGATGACCGTGGATGAGGATACGAAATGACATCTAGCACCCCTATCGATCGAAGGCCTGACCGTTTCTTCAAGTTTTTGGGTCACTATTCAAAATATACCAGAAATTAAAGCTAAATTCCTTTTTGCGAACCTCTCCAAAGACTACATTTAGACAGTGCAAGCGCACTAATCGCCGTCTTTCTTTAAAAATTCAAATCTTGTTCAGGAATTTATGAATTTAAGAAATTTATGAACGGTCTGATCAAATCAAGCATAGCACACAATCACACGTCGCAACATTACTAGCATACAACAAAGATACACCACGCAGAATTAAAGGCTCTTTGTTGCATTTACCAAACTTAATTTATATAACTGAAACGCTCAGCTCTATTTCTGTATCTTTAACCTTTCCTGAATGACCACTCTAGGCGTAGACTTATTTTGCGAAGATGATTCCTACCCCCAATATGCCCTTTGGTCTGCTGCATGTAGAATCCAAACTGCGTATGGACTTGGCGTATTCATGCCTGTCTATGCCCACTTTCACCATTTCCTGTTATATTTGGGGTCTGTATCTAGGTGAACAAATAGGGCCCCCCCATTGAGTAGCAATTCCCGAAACAGAGATGAGCATTCCACGTGACTCTCATTTGTATCGTAATTTTTTATTTTTTTTTTTTTTTCTTTGCTGAGAAAACAAAAACAAACCCTTCCCTAACAGTACCAAACACTAAAGCCACAAAACTTTTCAGCATTTTTGCGAATCAGTGGGTAAGAGCTAGAGAACGTGATTTACTCTAAAATGAGCGACCTCTTGTTTTCTCAGCAGAACATGGCATTTCTGGCGTGGCTAAGGAAGAGAGGGGTAGAAATCTCTCCAAAAATTGATATTCACGATTATCGAGATGCCCAACAAGGTCGTGGAATCATAGCCCTTGAAGATATCCAAGAAGATGAAGCATTGTTTACAATTCCAAGAGGTGCTGTTATGTCTGTGGATGCAGATACGGCAGACTTTTATTTTAAGGTTCCAGAAATCAAGCAGCTGGACCCTTGGATGAGTCTTATTCTGTATATGATATATCAGAGCGGATCCCCAGATTCTGATTTTAAGCCCTATTTCGATGTACTTCCGAAACAATTTTCAACGCTAATGTATTGGGATGAAGGGCAAGCGGAGAATTTGCTTGTTGGATCAACACTGGTGAAGAAAATTGGCAAGGAAGAAGCCGAAGAATCGTTTCGTGAACATTTGTTACCTATAATCGAAGCGCACAAAGATATTTTTGAAGGCATCGATGCATCTGTGAATGCTTTTCACAGAATGGGAAGTCTTGTTATGTCTTATAGTTTTGATGTCAACAAGTACAAGCTCCCCGCCGAGGACACTACTATGGAAATGGAAGAGGCTCCAGTGAACACCGAGGAACTTGAAGCAAGCAATGAAATGTCTCTTGATGATGTAGAACTGCCACATGAACTAGCTGAGAACGATAGCGATGAACACAGTGACGATGATACTCACAATCATGATCACGATGATGAAGATGAAAGCGATGACGAGGATGATGATTTTCCAGTCAAAGCCATGGTTCCGCTTGCTGATACACTTAATGCTCATTCAAAATTATGCAATGCACATCTCTGTGAAGAAGATGATATGCTTGTAATGCGTTCTACTAGTAAAATTCCAAAAGGCTCGCAAGTCTATAATACTTACGGCGATTTTCCAAATGGTGATTTACTCCGTCGATATGGATATGTAGAGACAGGTGGCACTGACTCTGACCTTGTCGAAATAACCATTGAAAACATAGCTCAGGCAATGGAAAAAGCTTGTGCTGGTGCACCAAAACAAGAAGCAACTATGGAGCTTGTAACTCAATTGTCGGTATGGAGTGATGATATTTTAGATATTGTTGATGATTCTTACGACATTCCTGTCTCTGGTATTCCTGAAAACGAAATAATGATTCTTATATCCTTCTTGATTTTTGCAACATGCCGAACTAAGGACTATAAGGCTTTTAAGCGAAATTTGAGATCGGCGTCTAAAGAGGATTCAAGAAAAATTTTAAAAAGATTCATTAAAAGTTTAGGCAAGTATGCGGCCATGGGCTGGATATTTAGAGAGGCTGTTCCTGTCTGGAAGGCAATCTGTGAAACTCGTCTGAGCGAATATCCCGAACTTGTTCAAAAAGCATCAGAATTACTTGACTCTGATGATAACCATTCTAAGGATAGAGTAGTATTATCTCGAGAAGGAATGGCTACTGAAGTCTTGACAGGTGAAGCCCGCATTCTTCGGAAATGTTTGCAATGGGTTGGCGAGGCACACACCATTCCTGTAGAGGATTTAGAGCTACAGCAAAAGGAATCTAGCAAACGAAAAATTGGTTACGGTCCAAAGGCTACATTAGAAACAAAAAATAAAAAATCCAAAAATATGGCTGGGTCCAAAAAGCAATTTAAGAGGACATAAAACATGACCATTTAAATCTCCTTTAGTTATTTTTGTACCAACATGCCTACTGTATATTATATACATATATTTTCATAAAAAGTTAATGCAAAATACATCATTTCTTCCAATTTAGAGAATGATGTAATTTGAATAGTGCACTTGACTTAACGAAAATTATTCATGTAGAGAATAGTGCTTGATATAAGTTTAAACATGAATATCCATACTCTCCTATGCTCTTCTGACCCTATTCTACGTAATCCTAGGGAAATTTGTTTCGCTAATTTTTTCCTTTTATCTTATTTAATTCCAGTTATACTCTCACTACAATCTAGAGTCTACAGAGACTGCTAGTCTATCCTGAATTTTGGAAATATTATCATTATTTTGCGAAAGTCTCTATAATCTTTGAACGTTTTTGCTCTATCTGTGAGAGTAACTCAAGGAACAAGAAAAAAAGAAGGAAAAAAAAAGAATAAATAACATGCAATCGGAAAAGATATAAGACAAGAAATGAAGAAAGAAGAAGCCCAAGTTCTAGGTTTAAAAACCTTTGCATAGGACGGAAGATAAAATGGTCTAAAATATCTCAGAAGGTGTAGACTCTTTGCTTACCTCGGCAACTACTTTTCGCTTTCTTTTCTTGATGGGTTTGACTGGCTTCTGCTCATCTTCTTCAAAAAGATCGTCTGGCAAGTCATAGCTAAAAATGCGTTAGAAAATAATTTACTCATTCAGCGTGATGTATACGCACTTTCTAACATGCTTTATAAATATGCTGCAAATGTCCTCATCATATTGATTCCAACTCTTGCAAGCCTCGAAAAAGTCTTGACAAGGCCATTCAATATCTAATTTTTTTGAGGCTCCTAAAATATGTTAGTTAAGAACCATGTTAGCAAAATATCGATTCACTAACCTTCTAAATGAATCTCGAGGCCGATATAAAAAGTAGTGATATGTACAGAAACCTTTCCGCTTTCTTCTGGTATTTTGCTATCAGAAATTGGTTCTAAGCCAGGGACAATTTCTCCATCAGCTACTTTAATAGATTCTTCTTCCGTGCACAGATAGCTTTTATCAAATGTTTTAATAAAAGGATGACTGATTTCAATAGTATCTAATAATTCAAGCTTTTGGACAAGAAATCGTACTTTGCTTTCGACTAAACCGGACCATTTCAAATGATTTTCAGCAGTACCTTTAGTGGCTGCAACGATAGAAAGATAATATTTATACTGATTAAAGAAGGTATGTTTTGCAAAAAAATCTGCCCACACCTTTGTACCAGTAACAATATCATCTAATATAGATCCTCCACGCTTGAGCTCTTGAATTATCACTTTTTGGGTTGAGCTAGTAATATTATGAGTTGAACACATGGAAGGATACGCGGGGGTAATAACAGGCATACGATGAGATCGATCCAGTGGATAAATTTTAGGATTCCATACTCTGCCTAGAGGGCCATCTTCAATAGCCTTTAGCAAGACAGGTTGAGGCCAGTTCCACTTCGTTAAAATGTTAAAGAACTTTCCCACGATAGTAGCTGAAACAGCATTGGGGTAAAGTTGACAAATTCGAGCAACTAGCATTGCCCATGCAACACCGCCTGGAAACCCCATAATATTGCCATATATTGCTCGTCTTTGCGCCCACATCTTGATAGCTCGCAGAGCATGCTTGAAAACTACTGGCTGAGGAACTAATTTGAGAATCTCATCTGTTACTCGAGTACCATTTAAAGCACGTAGATTCTTTTCATCAATATTTCGCAACAAATTTTTGTCTTCCAAGGTAAGATCAAATGGAACTTGGGGGATATCAAGACTGGCACAGATCAGATCTATAGATATCCCGGAGATCTTAATTTTAATGATCGGTACAAATGCATCAGGGATTGAAGCAATTTCATCTAAATCAGGAAGCTTTCGCAGAAGTTTTTCAAAAATGTCAAAAAAGTGATCCCGTGTAACGTGCTTTGGAACTACAACTAATGTATCGATATCAGAGCCTGGGCCATACACACCTAGTCTGTAAGATCCAAATGTGAATATTTTTCCTCCAGCATCCTTTGCCATGCTTTCAGACATGTTTTTCTGAAGGCTCACAATTCTTACAAACTCTTGAGTGAGATTCTGCAAGACCTCAAGAACCTGGACCCTGCGTTCGGTTTCTTGATCACTTTCAAACGATCCTTGTCTTTTTAGTTCTTCGATCAACTGGTCATTGAGAAGATTTTCACTTGGTGTAGGGCCTGCGATAGAGATCGGTGGTGTAACACCATATTGTTTGGAGTGCATTGGAGACGTCATGAGGGATGAAAAATCAAGGTAAGAAAAAGGATTTGGGGTATTATGTTGCTCGAAAATCAAAAGCTTTTAACCTATTTTAATGTATCAATGGCAAAAGCCAGTCTAGCTTTTTATTAGTCTCAGTAGAAGGCACACACCTACTCGAGTAGTAAAAGATCTAATGTTTGATTTGATAAACTCCAAGTTCAAGGAGTTAGACACTCTCACACTTTATCACACTTAATCGTCAAAAATTCCCGATAGAGATATCAATAAAATACTCGAGAATCAGTAGAATTATGTCTCAAAGATTTACTCAAAACCACAGAAACTCTTAGAGTAAGACAAGGACTAAGTTTGTGCAAAATTGACAGGTGGTGAAAAACGCTACTAAGTTTTTGATAGTTTTTTTCTTTGCGATTTTTTTCGAAAAGCGTGAGTTACTCAGTGCTTATTTATCAAGCTGAAAAAAAAAAAAAAAGAAAACCAACCTCAGAACGCGCTTCGAACGTAATCATATTTAAATCATGGAGCCAAGTAAGAACAACGTTGAGGAAGAAACTGCCGAGAAAGGTATAATAATTGCTTTGAAATTAGCCTCTATTGATTATACTAACGGGGACTTTGTAGACTCTGGAGAACAGGTCGAAGAAGGTGAGTGAGAAGTGATTGAATTATTGGAGGTATATTATTGACGATTCTAGAATACAAAACATGGAAGAAAAATTGCCATTTTATGTATCAAAGAGTTTCGGAGACTATTCTCGATTGGCCAAGTTTGACGATTGAGTTTCTTGCCCAGAAGGAAAGCCCTGCTAATAAGTATGATTTTGCCTTTTCTTTAATACCTTCTTTTCCTTACGCGTTTCTAGTGATGTTATTTCGGAAAATTTGATACTTGGAACACATACAGATGAAGCGCAGAACTATCTATTGTACTCTTCAGTTCAATTCTCAACCAAAGGCAAAGGTAAGAAATCCGAACTATAGACGGTTACTCCGAAACTAACTTCTCCTAGTCAATAGTCAGGTTCAGATCTTGAAAAAATACATCCATGAAGGAGAAGTCAACCGTGCCAGGGCAATGCCGCAAGATAACTCAATTGTAGCTACGGCAAGTAATACTGGAACTGTTTATCTGTACAAAATTGATGATACACTCCAAGAATCAGACGGTACTTTCTACGAAAAATTAAATCATCACACCGAAAATGGGTACGGCTTGTCTTGGAATAGATTTTCTAAAGGAACTCTTTTGACTGGTTCTGACGATACTACCGTTGCAATTTGGGATATCAATCATGCCTCTGCTCCTAAAACTGTGGTCAAGGATTCCGAGGACATTGTGAATGATGTGGCATGGCAAAACGTAAACAACGAGCATCTCTTTGGTGTAGCTTCAGAGGACAAAAATTTCTATTTCTACGATTTGCGAAGCGGCACGTCTCCATCTTTGAAACATGACATTCATGAAAACCCTATAAACTCGCTGGTATTTAGCCCGAAAAGTCAGTATCTATTTGCCACAGGGTCTAGTGACAAAACCATCGTGCTGAGTGATCTGCGATACATTAAGAAACGATTACATACTCTTATTGGTCATTCTGAAGCTGTTACTTCGCTCCACTGGAGTCCCTTTGATGACCGTGTATTGGCCAGTTCTGGCGGCGACCGACGAGCCATTTTGTGGGACATGAGTAAGATTGGTGAAGAGCAATCGCAAGAAGATGCCGAAGATGGTGCGCCTGAACTGTTGTTTATGCATGGCGGTCATACGAGTGGAATTAATGATTTTGCTTGGAGTTCCAACCATGAGTGGATGCTGGCTAGTGTTTCTGATGATAACATTGTGCAAGTATGGCAGCCTACTTTGGGAGTAGTAGGACGGGCTGCACATGAAGTTAGCAATAGCGATTTGGAATAAGAGTAAGATAAGTGTTATGACCTGGAGTCATGAGCGCATTCAATCTTTTGTAAGAGTATACACTTAATATGATGTCACAAAGAAACTCAAGGTGGATTAGTTACGTATTCAAAATGTTTTATCTGTTTCTTTTTTTAATACCCACGATCTGCAGTAGAATATTTATTCCGGGCTGTAACTAAATGTCCGCCGCTTTCAGGTACCCAAAATACTATAAATCCTCTGAATGGTATCCTTCATGCCAATAACTTTGATTTTAGTTTTTTTTTTTTGCTTTTTTCTTTTGTGTTTTGCTTGGTGAAAAGTCCATCTGCAGAATTTAGAAACGTTCCAAAAACGTTCTCATCATGTCCAATACAGGGGATCCGATAAGCCTGACCTTAAAAAACAAAAACTATGGGTCCATGTAAATTATTGCATATTACAACGATATTGCTTCCATGCCTTAAGTTGCTAAACTAAATTTTTTTTAGAAAAAACTCAATGGAAGCTCTGCCCCCCATTTCCCTAAATTGGCAAGCCTAGAAACCAGATTCATTATCAATCACTGATCAAGAAAGAAGATTTTTAAAATAAAAAAAAATAAAAAAATCTAATAAATACTTCTAAAACAGAATATATTAATTTTTATTCGTAAGTTATATCATGCCTTTCCTTTTATTTGTATGTTTGAATTGTATTGTTTTTTTTTTTTTTTTTGTTATTTTATTCACCCCGTAATTCATTTAGTTAAAGAGCCCTCCAGCAACCCTCCAATTTTTTACTTGAACTGGTAAAGTTTGGCAAAGCTCAACAAAGTACTGTTCATTTTCCCGTCTGAGTTGGCTGAAGGTGTCAGTAAAAATAGCCATCAAGTCAAACGGTTCTAACGCCGCTTCTATAAGTGGCTCGGCTAATGTGACCTCATGCTCTTCAACTGCTAATGAAGATGTTGTTTGAAATTCGTTAGGATCTAGATTTGTACATTAGCATAATGGAAAGGCACAAAAACAAAATAAAAAGAAATACTCACCGTATTGCTGGAAACTAGCTTCCGTTGAATACGTTTCATCCACAAATGCAAATCCTCCCCCGCCTCCACTATCATTAGTTTCTTTCTCAATCTGCGTTTGATAAGAGAGCGTATAGAGTGGTACCATCTTAAACAGCGCCATGACTAATGGATGCTCATTCGTCATTGAAAACTTTATTGCCAGAAGTTTCACTAAACCCAATGCAACTAACTTCTTCTCATATGGCCGAGCGAAGACTTCAGGATGGTTCACGAGCGCCTCGATAAGTAAGCCAAGATAGTTACATTGCTCTAAAAATTGGGTAACCCCTCTTGGATTATAAAATATGGCAGTAATGTAAACATTTAATACTCGGCGGTGTATCGCTGGTGAGAAAGATTGTGTGTTAGTTAGGTCGCCTGCACAGCAATTTAAAAGTTGAGACACAAAGTAGTCAACATAGTTATTGGGTCCTAATTCTCGGGCATAGTTGATGATGATAACCTGTGCAAAATTGCATGCCTGCTGTTTGTCCTCTTCTGAGATATTTTGCCCTCCAACATAGTATAGCGTCATATCAAAGAAAAACTTAATATTGTTCTCGGTCATAATTTTGCGGATATCACTGAACTTCACAAAATTACATAGACAAGGTATGAAGTACTCAGCTCCGTGAGATGGGTTCACTTTAAATCCCACTTTAATCATTTCGAGCACCTCAAACATTGTATCGGTTACCTGACTCACACTATACAAGCAAGTGTCTATCAACTCAAAGACTTCTTGATAAAAAGGTTCTTGAGAATTCTCCAGCACAATTCGAAGAACTGGTAGTAGATTGGCTTCAACCTTCGTAATAAGAGCAGGCGATTTCTCCAGAGAAAATAGAAGTGTGCTGAGGGCATTCAAAATTCCAAAGGCGGCCATATTTTTATCATCAACAAAGCCATACTCCTCCGCATTTTGACTTTCTCTAGTCAAGAGTTCTGTCACAATTCGGGTAAATTGATCAGACAATTGCTTGGAAAGCTGGACTGAAAATGGTGAAAGCTGTTCCGAGAAAATATCAATAAGATCCTCCATTACCAACGAAATACGCTCTGAATCCACGTCGTCATAAATTTCAAGAATTTTATGCATAACTTGAGATATTTGCTGTGCTAGGGCAGTGCAAACAGACTGATATCTCACAAGAGTTTGAAGAGCCATAATGGCTTGAAAACGTACAACTACTTCAGTATCATTAAGACAATCCATAATACGACTGCATAGCTGCTTAGGGTCTTGCATAGAGTATTTGATTTTACCAAATTCAGCAATAAGTTCACATGCGCGAGCACGAAGAAAAGCATGCCTTGACGAGGTGTCCACTGAAACTTGTTGTACAATGAAAGATTCCATTTGGTGTAAAAATGGTGAATCACCATTTAACAAAGTAAATCGAACAGAGCAAATCATTTGAAGAGCTGCATCTTTTTGTATCGATAACTGGTAATCGTCGCGATTCTCATGATGTTTTGAAATACACTGGTTAATAAAAGTAAAAAACCCTTCCAAAATCTGATTTCCATGCGATTTAATCATGTGGCTTAAAAATTTGCAGGCATTGTTTCTAGGGGTGAATTCAGCATTCTCAATGTTAATTAAAATATATTCCTCTGGTTGATGATGCAACAATTCAACGTCAGATTCGGATAATAGAAGAGTTTGGAACACAAGGTCAGAAATAATTAATTCCATATGAGACACAAGAATGTTCCATAAACTTTCCACATCAAGAGCTGCCTCCAAAAAGTCATAAAGGTTAATGACCGATTGGTGCAAAGACAAGAAAGAAATAGTTTGTGCAGACTGGCTTCGCCAGACACTGATTTCGTTAAGAAAAATGTTGCATAAATTGGGAGCAAAGTGAGACAAGTAAATGGAAGCAAAGGAGGAGTTAGCCAGTGAAGTTTTAAACGAAACTTTTGAATTTAATGTCGCATGAACCGTCATGAGCTTTGTATGAACAAAGCAAGCCCATCTCTTGCATTTCAGCCAAGCATGAACTGAAGACTCGCCACTTGGGGTAATGGGAAGAGAATCTGTTACACTGGTAAAACTGGAAGAGTTGGAAGACGTGGAAGATGTTGACAGACTTGGCTTGTGAGAAAATTTATAAGCAACAGAGTCCTGAGATTCTAGTATGCTCGGTTCTAGTTGAATTGGCCTCTGAAGAATGCCAGTAAACAAGCAGAGCCAATTCTTCAGTTGAACATCTTGCTGGAGAAATATAGGGATTTCAATGCATATGGACAGTTTGTAACATTTTATGATTTTCCAAAGAATCAGACCAGCTTTTTCGTGGGAATCCAGAGCCAAAGACGCAGCAATTCGATACAACAAAGGAAACAATGATGCAACAATTGAGTTCAAATTAGCGTCTCTTTGCTCTGTCACAGTTGAGGGTTGTTTGAAGTTTCTTAAAATTTCAATGCAACAAAGAACTCCGCAGTAAACAGTATTGGAATCAGTACTTTGCAACATTTCAAGCGTAGAGGGAACAAGATCCGGCCAGTTGTAGGGAAAGTCAAGAGGAATAAGCGCACCCACTATAGCTAATAGGTGGTTAAGAACTTCGGGAGATGCAAGATGAAGTGAATACAAAACTTGTTGGCGAAACTTATTTTTTTGTTCAACCGAAAAGTTTGTGTAAGTAACGCCATTGGAGTTGGAGGGAATGCTATGAGTTGGACTTGCTCCATTAGGTGAGGCTGTCGCAGGTAGTTTATCATAATGGTTTTGCTTTTGCCAGTCCTTCAAGATGTTGTTTTTTAAGTATACCGCTGCAGATTGTTGAATAACAGGAAAATAGGTTTTGGATATCGAGAGAGTTAGACAGGCTAAAGGCATTTCTGGGTTTGATCTGCATTTCCGAAGGTGGGTTTCTGCAGCCTCTCTGGTTGCCAGATCTGTGTCTAAAGTTGCCAAAAACACCTCGCTAAGCAGGTGTAGGTCCATTATGGAGAGAGTAGTGAGCTATTGCTGATTGAGATTCCGAGTCATGGAAACGGACCAGAAAAGTGGCAAGTGTGAACAATTTTTCAGGAGTTATTTTGTTGAGTGAGGTTAATGGCTCGAACAAAGAGTTTTGGTTTCGTAATGTGTAAACACAACGACGGATAGAGAAGCAGGAATCTAAAATTAAGTGTACGAGGAGAGAGATCAAAAAAGGCAGCAATAATATAGTCAATATGGGGAATTAAATTTCGAACTTTTCTGATCCAGAAAAGAATTAAAACAAGTTTACCAAAAAGAGGAAAATAACGGGACGAGAAAGAAACCAAATTCACCGAAACAAAATAATAATAACAGGTACGAATATAAGGATCTGGATTAAAAGATCAGCAAGATTAGTGAAATTGTAAATCTAGGAACTATGGATTGAAGGATCTTCGAAGAGAAGAAAGAAGAAAAATAGGAAGAAAGGAAGTAAAGAGAAATAAACACACGAAAATCAGTATATAATATGTCATCATTTAGTCATCATTTATAACAATGTTAATAATAATGTTTAATGTCATTCCATTGGCCCACTTAAGTTTATCACGTGTTATAATAGATAAACTTTGGAAAACTGACAGTAAAACTGCAAACCTTCATGTTAAAGGTTCATAATTAATATTATATGGAAGGCTAACGGAAGTCAGAGGGATGTACTGTAAAGCAGTAAAAAGTGTTCTCGAATAAGATAATTATTCTATACTTGTGCCTTTTTCAGAAATGTTCAGTACAAAATAATTTTATCCTTGATGGACTTATTTAATATTCACAGAGGAAAGAATGGAATTCTCTGTCTTAGACTTAAGCATAAATGCGTCACTCCAAAAACGGCCAAACCAAACACAAAACTCATCCATTCGAAGTCTCAAGGATTGAGTTTGAATTGAATGTGTTAATAATTTTTAAGTCTTCATGGTTAATATTTTGAAAAAAAAAATTTTTTTGTTACAATAATATCAGGCATTTTTTTAGGTATTGAAAAACAGTATTGGCAATAGCGTTTATCCCTTCTCAAGTTGTTTCATACTGGTTTCTCATATTGAGTTGTCCTTCTTCGGAAGTTGCTGAGGATCTCGATAGCAGTCTCGTCTTAAAGTTAGGAAATTAAGATTTATTCGTTAAAAATACTTGTTCATATTTAATTTAAAGGTAATTACATATTCTAATCGTAGGGTGCTTTTTGTCTTTATTTTTTGTCTTGTGTTTTTCGTTTTCTGTGTGAAAGGGATGTACATGTCTATATTATTTTTTTTATTTGTGATGAAGTGCCTCATCTATTATTCTCCATTTCTCGTTCTCGTCGACTTAAAATTTCTTGAATCTCCCGCTCATATTCAGCGCTGGACTTTCGTGACTCAAACCGTAACTTCTTTTTAAACTTGTCTCGTTTCCGTTCTGGTCTCATTAGTTCCAAAATTCCACTGTCATTATTAGTCATAGCAATTGGTGCTTGACTACTGCTGCGGCTATAGGAATCTCCCTGGGAACTTAACGGACGATTAGCAGATTGAGTGGTGGAAGCTGTTGTGATCGATTGTCTGAAAACATGAGTACTACTTGGATTCAACCCAGCAAGAGCCTCAGGGTCATCTCTGTATTTACCATATCTCCATCCTTGCTCCAACTCTTGGAATGCTTCTTGCTGTAAACGACGGTGAACAGCAATGTTATGTTCCAACTCCTGGAAGGTGTCTGTGTCTGTCGGTCTGAAAGTAATGCGTAACATTTGTACAATCACATCTAAAACCAAGCACATGGTAAACGCTGCTAGTAGAGCAGCCCACCAAGAAGCATCACGACCAAAATAATCTAGAATACCATCATGAACATTATAAATTTTAGATGGTGATTTGCCATAAATGAATGACAAGAACATATTCCAGAAAAACCAACCCCCAATGCAAATAGCAACAACAGCCCAGTTCAAAAAAGTTCGACTGTGCATTTCAAGAATTTGAAGTTTTACTGTAATCATGGCCACAACGGTAGTATAGATCAACACACCTAATGGGTAAATGGAATTGTCTCTCATTGCATAGTCTCCGTAAATGTAGTAGGCAGTGAACGATGTGATGACGCTATGTGAAGATGCAATGATCATCCACCCCAGAAATATCAATAAACCGAAACTTTCGTTTTTCTGGCCTTTGGAATAGAGCTCTGGAACTGCAATAAGCGTAGAAGCCTTCAAGTCCTTCTCAAAAATACCAATGCATAACACTGGCAAACTAGTAAACAGAGTGTTAAACATAGACAGAGACCATGTTTCATAAAGTGAAGTACCAGTGAACATGACATTTCGCTGGTAAATTGCCTGTGTGAGATAGAAAAACATTTCCTTGTAAAATGTGCCCAAAATATATTTGCATGTTCGGACATAATTCCATCTACCATGCACCAACAGCAACTTTATCAAGTAGCGAAACTGTGCAATAGCATAATCGGAAGATCTAGCAGCTTGAAGTCCTTCTCGTCCAGTAATTCCAATGCCAACATCAGCACTCTGAATCATGGCAATATCATTTGCACCATCTCCAATTGCAAGAGTAATTGCTGATTTAACCTTGGCTCGAACAGCTGACACCATGGATGCCTTTTGAGACGGGCTTGCTCGACAACAAATAACAGAGTCAGCCTTGACTCCCAGATCAATAAACAACGTCATTAGGGTCATATCTTGCTCAATCTGGCCTAAGGTGAAACCATCTACGACAACGACACAATGTGCAACATGTCCTCCTTCAAGTTCTACCATTGCAGCAGCCATTTTTCCAGCAACATCACCTTCTTCTGCTCTAAGAATTATCACTGTTGAATAGTCTTTAATAAGACGACACGAATAACCAATATTAATTGCAGTTTCACGTTTATCTCCTGTCAGCATCCATAATCTGATGTTCGCTCGTCTCAGTTTATCAATGGCTTCAGGTACGCCTTCTTGCAGCTTATCTTCTATAGCAGTGGCACCACACAAGTCAAGATCGATTTCAATCATTTCTCCAATTTTTTCAATATTCTCTTGTCTGTTTACTAGACTAGTTCGAGCATCCGAATACAACTTAGTCCAGTTTTCAAATTCGTCATGACTCAGATAGCGATAGCCATACAGTAGAGTTCGCAGGCCTTCCGTAGAAAATTCTTCAATGTGTTCCAAAGTACGTTCCAGAACATAGTTATCATTCAATACAAGATGATCATCAATCTCAAGTTCGTCAGCAACATTGTTTACTTCAGCCTCATACCGTCTGAGATCATGAGAAACTCGAGCACTAGCCGAACTTGGTCCAGCTCTATCTTGAGAAGGCCATCCATCGCCATATCGCTGGTGTCGTGCCAAAGATAAAGACTTGCGAGACGATTCAGCAATTTCAGCCATATCCTCATCTCCGTTACCTCGCTGTTGAAGATAGCCATCAATACTACCAAGTACGTCTCGTCGGTCAATTGTTATGCTTCGTCTATCGCCAATACTCTTTCGAGATGCATTGCCTGGATTATTGATACTAGACATGCTATTTCGAGCGATGAAAAGATCAGCTTCAGCGGTCTTTCGAATGGTTGACTGACGATTTATTTCGGCTGTTTTTTCCAACGCTACACCAGCCTGACGGAGACGCTCTATAATAATATTGTCCGCACCCTTACAGAAGACGCAATATCTTCCATCCGGGAATTTAACAACGATTGACATACGCTTTCTGGCACTCGAAAACTCTATTACTTGCTTCACCTCATACAGTTCATCGACTGGAGCGTTATCAAACCCGCGTGGATAAGTACGAACAGTCATGGTGTTGTGTTGTCTATCAATAACAATAAATCCCATATCTCGAGCTGCGCCAATGAGGGCAAGCTCATCAGGAGAAGCAGCTTGATACGCAAGATTTTCAACTTCAGTTTCACCATTTTCATTTTTACTCTCCTCAATGTCTGGAACACACGAATGGCAGAGAGCCAAGGAAAGCAAAAAAAACTGCGCTTTTTTAGCGTAGACGGAACTGGGATGCAATTGCAAGTAACGCAACAGCTCTATGGTAGATCTGGTAGTCTGAGGTTTGGAAGGAGCAGCTGTGGACCGCCAAGTGCCACTACGGACACTGTTGCTACGAGCAAGCGAAGCCATACTCGGACGCCCTCCCGCAGTGCTTTGGCGTGGCAAGGTACCGACTTGGTGAGGAACCGTATCGGCACTAGGTCGAGCAGCAGAAGAAGATGATTGTTTTCTACCAAGCTGGGTAGATGATCTGGGATTGCGAAGTACAGGGTGAGAAGTGGAAGTACGTGAGACCTTTTTGTCCTTGGGAAGGTCGGCTTGTTTGATTTGATGAAATAATTTAGAGTCTTGAGCAGCATCAGCTAGTTGTATATCCAAATCATGAAGCCATGCGTGACCCCCAACAGAAAGTTTACGAAAAATCATCATATTGTCAGTCAAAGTGCCAGTTTTGTCAGAAAAAATGTAACTGACTTGTCCGAGTTCTTCATTAATGGTTGCTGTGTGAGCCTCACAAGGGGTATCAGATGGTTCATGGTACATGTCTAAATCGTATTGTAGCATGACTACTTGAACGACTTTAATGATTTCCATGGAAACATATAGAGAAAGAGGAATTAAAGTGTTGAACATAATGATGAAGCCCATGAGATTTGGGACGATACCAACTTCTAAACCTTTCAAAAACCACTTGTTTTTGCCTTCTGACTGGTAATATAAATACGAAGCAACTGTGCAGAAAACAGAAAGGGCAATAACAAAAAAGACCATGAAAATGACAATGCTATTTACCTTTTTCTGTAGACGAGGAGATTTTGTTCTGAGATTCTGAATAGCATTCATGCGAATTTTGGTTTCTTCTCCACTAAATACAACCAACCCCAAAAGGGAATTGGTGTTTCTGAGAATACTTCCTCTGTAAATGATGTGAGAAGAAGACAATGGGTATGTTTGGCCTTCAATTTCAGCAGTTCCTTCAAAATTGTATAAATCAAGGTTGGGGTCTTCGGCAGTAATAGATCCTTGAAAAATAGCAAGTTTTTCAGGGTCTGAACACCATTTTGCCATGTCAGGTAATGGTTCACGGGTTTTGAGATTAGTTTCACCATCTAAGGCCATGGTTTCAATGTATGCAATATTACCTGCGCCAGAAGAGGAGAGAACAATAATGTCAGCGGGCACCCAATCGTTTTGTTTGAGTTTAATAATATCACCAACCCGAAGGTTTTTCCACGCTACATCTTTGTGGGTAAGAGGACCCTGAGTTGATTGAGTATTTTCAAAAAGTGGTGAGTCAGGATCAGCTGCAGTAGAAAGGCGACTAGGAAAGTCTGTTGCGACAGATGTTGAGGGGCGGCGAAAGTACGCCGGGTTGAGTTGAATAACTCGAGCTTTGCGATTGTTTTCTTCTTTATCTTGTCGATGACGTCTCCAATCATCATAGCCTTCTCTTCCCATGGAGATGGAAATGAAGACGAGTAGAGGAATAATGGTGGTGTACGTACCTGTTGTCGACCAAGAAGGAATCATTTGCATGATGGAAACACATAGGAAGTACAAATTTGCTAATTTTGAGAATTGAGCAACAAGCTGGCGAGGCAAAAAGTTGTATGCATTGTAGATTGAGGAAGTAATTAAGTTGTCGGGATAGGGTTTGTTCGTTCTAGCATCCTCAAGGGGCTCCCTGTCATTCACAACTTCAATAGGAATAACACGACCACCTTTTGAAGGAGGAGGTTGCTTTACTCTAAGAACAAAATCATGTATAATCGTAAACGTCCGTCTTGCCTTTGCTTTGAAACCTCGGTTGACTTTTGCAGATGCCCAATTGGAATAATTTGGAAGAGATGCACTAGCATTATTGTCATTTATGGAGAGTTTCTTTTGGGACTTGGCGGAAATATTAGTCTCGGAGGGAAACAAGGATTGTTGTTGAATTTCTGAAACGTTAGAGAGATAATAGAAAAAATAGTAAAGAACGAGGAGGGATTCCTACCTGTGTTATTTGGGCCAAAAGATTCGGATGAGCGAGAGAATGGCTGTGGTTGTAGTTCAATAGGAGAGGTGCTCTCGTTTTGATTGGAAAGGTTTTTAGCAAAAAGTTGTGTACGTAGGCTATAACCTCTATTTCTACGGGTGTCAGATGAAGTGCGAGTAGAAAAATCTATGGGTGTCGACGAAGAAGGAGAGTCGGCTGAAGTGGATGTACGAGGCAATGTAGGAGCAGAGTCGTCATTTGGGGTGTAGCTTGGAGGAAAAGAAGGAACAGCGGAGGAGGGTGAAGCACCTCCCAGCGAGTTAATATTATTATCGAGTCTACTTGATGACGGTGGAACAAATGTCGGTTCATGAGGGGAAGCGGATGGAAAAGTATCTAAGGACACTGAAGAAGAGTTTGGAGAATCGCCATTCCAGTCAGGGTGGCTGTCAGAGGGGTGCCTTCCAGAACTCATGTAGCCAAGTCAAAGAGAGAGCGGTTAGAAAAGAGAGACATTCAACGTGACAGTAGAAAATGTAAGAAGGGGAATAGATTCCAGTTCTGTGAATATCTGAAAAGTCTGTTGTGGGTGTGGGTGTGGATGTGGATGTGTTTTTTTTTTGTTTCAAATACATGAAGTAGAGTTGAAAAAAGGGAAGAAAAGAGGCAAAGTCAGCCTATCTAGCATGGGTTAGGTGTGTACTTTAGGGATCTAGATTGCCAAGTGGTTGCCAGGGAAAAAACGCGAAGTGTTCGCGTAATCCCAGAGAAGAATTCATTAATGCGCGTCAATGATGGTCATGTGATTAAGTAATGGGGAACTGGTGACTCTTGATATTTGAAGGTTTTTTGTGACACAAATTGGGTCGAACAGACAGAACTGAAACGGGAGATGCCAACTGCTATAGGATAGCCAAGTCTGTGTGTAAAAACGAGAAGGGCAAAGTAAGATAATGTCTTTCTATAGATGGTAGCTGGCAAACAGTGAGAAAATGGTTTTACTTGTGATCCTAGATTTGCATGATACCATAGACTACTATTAATAGCTTGAGCTAATTCGAGACTGGAGACTAATTTATTGCTAGTTGTTGATTCAGGTAATCAGATAGTCAGTAGATCTTCTACTAAATATATAACAACGATTGTTGTAACTGATCATGATTAACATTTTGTGCATGGTTCGATAGAGTGGATAATGTATGACAGAACAAATGCTTTCAGGGTCTGAGGGGACGTTGTTGTCAGATACCTCCAAGAACTTCAAAGATTTGGTTCCAAGAAATGAATGTGTAAAGGTCTACTTAAGAGCGCACTGATAAGTACAGTAAATCCTGGGCAGAAATTTTGGGCAATGGGAATAAACAGTGAGTAATATCACTGGGAATTGATTGCAAGCAGAGAGTAGCATGAAATCAAATGGATGAAAAATCCAGGAAAGGGAAAAACGCTATCATGTATCGGGTCTTGAAGACATTCAGCTTGGCCCATCCAATGCTAGCATTATCTAATGTTACAATGTAGAAATTGAGAGTAAAAAAGTGGTTTTGAGCGTTTTTAGGAGGAGGGAAAAAAAATAATCATGTAAAAAAGGGTTTGAGCTGTGTTGCATTGGCAGGTACAAGACTGTTTTTGTATCTGTTTTTGGTTGGTAATTTTTGTTACAGATGTTTCTTTTGAACGTTCTTCGTGGTGGAGAGAGAAGGAGGGATGGGTTTGTGGAGGGTGTATCAGTTTAAGATATGTTGAACTTGGATTTCTTTCATGTTCACTCTGTTTGACAGGCAATCTTTAAGCTCGGTCAGACTTGGGTTTGAGTCTGCTTAGAAACTGCCGAAAGCCTGCCTAAGGTCTGCATAGAGTCTACTTTCAGCCTTCTTTTAGGGTTCACTGGACTTGATTTGGCATTCATCTGATATTTCATTGACATTCCGTTGATATTGAATTTAACTTCATTCGAACTTCCTTTGAAATTCTTCGGAACTTCTTCTGTGTCCTTTATTTGACCTTCATTTGAACTTCCTTTCCTTTTTCTTTCCACCTTCTTTAGAATGTTTTTCTTGCGTAAGCCTTTTGTCTCAAAACCTTCCCTTCCCTACTAAAAGCCTCCAAACGTCTACGTAAGCTCACCCAAAGTTTAACCAAAAAAAAACAAAAAAACAAAAAATACAAAAATACAAAAAATTTTAACAAGAAAAAATTCAAAATAAAATGAATAAAAATAATAAAAATAATAAAAATAATAAAACTTCCTGAAAAACGGTTCTTCTATTTGTCTCCTATGACACTGCCCCTTCTCGTTTATTTGAAAAAAAAAAAAATTTACATTATATTATTCTAAAGTTGTTGACTTGTTTGTTTGTTATTATTGTTGTTGTTTGTTGATATGCCTTGTTTCTTTTTTTGCTAAATCACGACCAAGTCTAAGCCGACACCCTTCTCCTCAGCCGTACATTATTTGCTCACAAAAACTACAAATTTCTCTCTTCAATTTCTTTCTTCCTTCTTATTTTTTTTTCCCTTTCCTTCTTTCAATTTTTTTTTTTGTTTCTTCTTCATCCTTTCCATACGCTAAATATTATTTTCAATATGATAGTAAACTCTCCTTCTGACCCTACAAACGCCGCGCTAGAAGCTGCTCTCAGGTATGCGAAAGACAAATGCATGAACCTAGTCAACTCAGCTTCTACTCTTAATGTGGACACAAGCTCCGAAAAGTCCCTGACTCCTGCTGTGACTCCAACTTCGACCCCTGCTAAACTTTTAGCAACCTCCGCCGTTAGTCCGTTATTTCTTCCTCCACAGTCTACAACTCCTAGCACAACAGGTCCTGACAGCCTCGATGGCCCTGATGATACTCAGTTTGATGAAGCTACAGATTTTGGCATAGACCAAGGCATCGCTCAGGCTGCTTTGGCCGCTCTTGGTGCAGATGCTGGTTCTCTCACTAGAGCGGTTAAGGCAAATGGCGGTACCGGAAAACGACATAAAAAAGAACTCAGCGAAATGGACCAAGATGAAAGACTCTTGGCTTCTGTAGAAGCAAAGAAATTGACTTCTCGTCAGCGCAGACAGATTAGAAACAGGGTTTCAGCAAGACAGTTCCGCCTGAGGCGAAAAGAATACATATCTCACCTGGAGAGTCTAGTTATCAACATGACAACAAAAATTAACCGACTAGAGCAATCTTTCAAAAATTCAGAGATAGAAAACAAGCGTCTTACTCTTGAATTGGAAAACTCCAAGAAGCATTTACAAGTGCCTCAAGTATCACAGATGCCTCAAAGGCAGTATTTTCAAGGACAGCCCAGTCCTAATGAGTCCACTTTCATTACAGACCTTACCCAACAACGACTACAAAGTCAAATCCAACAATACCAGCTTCAGCAACTTCAGCAACTGCAAGAACTTCAGAAGCTTGCCAGGTATTCAAATTCAAATTTAGCACCCTCTTCATCACTAGAAATGCCATCTCCAGAGGATCTTTCTGGAAGCAAGGTTTTCCCTTCTAGTTATTCAGATAATCCTTTTTTGGATTCCCCGTCTATAGGTCTCATTGACCACTATTCTCAGATTGCGGTCACCCCTGCATTATCTCCTTCGTCTTCAACAAGTAGTCGAAGTGGACCCAGCAATAACAACAGGGCATCTGTAAGCAGTAATAGTGCTAAATCTCCTGCTAGTCAAACTACCTTTGCGGAGGTGCTTCGTATGAAGCCAAATGTGGTTAACTTACTTCCGACTTGCCCAAATCTATCTCCGTCAGTTGAGACAAGCAGGGATAATATTCCATTACCTACTAATGATTCACAAATGTTTAGTGGTGAGGACAATACAAACTTATTGACTACGGATACTTTTGATTGGCAACAGGCTCAATACGATGATTTTGTGCGCAAAATATCAGTCGATTTCGATGAGTTGTCAAACGTCTCAAATAGTGGGTATATTCAAATTCCGAACACCCAAATATATCACTCAATAATTCCGGAGCTCTGCAGGCAGTTTAAGGATGATCAAAAGTCAGCAGTGATGGCAGCTACTAAAGACCGAAAACTCAAAGGCAGAATGAAGAATGAGGAGGAAGAGAGTCGTTTAAAGTTGTCGAAGTTTACAGCTGATGCTGTATTCAGTCGGTTGGATTTTCAGATGTCGCAATTGAATATTGTGGTATAGTGTTGTTGAGAAGATAATCGATATAAATATAAATAAAAAAATATGTGGAACGTTATACAAATGAAATGAATATAAACATAAATGAATGAATGAAAACAGCTGGAACTTGAGAGAAGTAGACTTTATTTTTAAGAATTTTTTATATCAAATGATTGCATTCATGTATTCATGACTTTTATTTGAATTATCAGTATGTAAATTGGTGTCTGAAGTAATTCCAACAGGCATACGTAGGTCAATCTGAAGCACTTAAA
The DNA here is from genome assembly GCA_030570935.1 of Geotrichum klebahnii. Classification (NCBI taxonomy): domain Eukaryota; kingdom Fungi; phylum Ascomycota; class Dipodascomycetes; order Dipodascales; family Dipodascaceae; genus Geotrichum; species Geotrichum klebahnii. The sequence continues at coordinate 135,868 of JAJLWW010000025.1, read as the reverse complement.
TATTTACATGATATATATATAACAAGGATATACCCATAGTAAACAAAATAATATAAACAGAATAAAATTAATAAAATAAAATAAAATAATAAAAGATACTTCGAAGAAGAGATGATGTTCCCTTGAGTACAGTATATGACTCAGTATAAAGTTAAGTCACCGAGTTTGTGACACATTTTAAGAAAATAAAAAAAAGCTTATGTGTTTAAAAAGATTTTCTTGGATGGATTGAAATAAATTATAATTCGAGTAACTGTTGTCTGGAGACTTTTTTTTTCTATTATTATCAATATTTTATCTTGGTTTAATTATTTTCTAACATATTTTTTTTTTAAAAAATACTATAATCTTATTTGAGACTTCTTTTTTTTCAGTATAATTAGTGATGGGTAGGGATGTAAAGGAATATAAATAAGATATACTTGCTAATTTTGACATAAATAGTAATAAAAAAAATAGGCAACACTTCCCCTATCAACAATAATAATAATAAATACTAATATCATACATAATTTAATCCCCCTTCCTCGAAAGGTCAGATGAGTTATCAAGCTTGCCACAATGCTCCATAAAGTATTCCTACAAATTTGAGTGACTTTGACTTGAAATGTTTGAATTCATTTTTTCAATTGTCACTATATACAAGTCTTGACTATATATCTGGAAATCGAGTATGTTTATCTGTATATGAAATCGATTAATGGAACAACGACAACAAAGAAACTAAAAAGGAAGTGATCGTTGGCAGACAAGAGAGTAAAGTATTGTACCATGTGTATCCAATTCATACCATTCTCTTATTACCATTTAAAAAAAAATTTAAAAATAAAGCAATAAAATAGATTGTAAAAACAGAATTCTATTTGCCAGGTTATTGAAACTGGTATCTTGCACTTTACCTATTTATATTTAGTATTTTTCACTTAGTCCTTTGGGGAGGAGGGGAGATATATCTAAACAATAGTATTAAATATCAGACTAAATCAAATTAGACTTTTTTTTTCTTTCCAAGCAAGATCATGTATCATTCCTTTATCAATCAGATCCAGTAATTATGGATCAAAACGTATCAATAAGTTTAAATATATCAACACAATAAAAACATGACATTTAGTAACTCAACTTATAATTGAAGCACTCGGAGTGAAAAAGACATTCAAATTAAGAATAGTTTGTCAAACTATTTCAGCTACTCTTTTGAATTACTAATCGTTTGTTGGCTAGGCCTTCCATAAAGCTAGATTCTCAGAATCGAGGACTTGTAGTAGGAGCAGTAGTAGTATTTTTGTTGAAGGGTCAAGGGGGATTCGTGAAATAGACCTCATCAAATACTAAGTTAACAGAATATCAACCACTTTTTCACGAAATACATTTATAACATGCACGTGTTGAAAAAATACACACACATTCACTAAATACATATGTCAACTAACACAAAAATCCACTAAATTTTAGCTATCTTCCATCTATGGTCGAAGTCTACGGGGATCACGGGGGAACAGACTGGCGCGACGAATGTTCTTCAAATCCAAGAAAAACATGACAACACGCTCTAAACCAATACCACCACCAGCATGGGGAGGAGCACCGTAAGCAAAGGAATCAACATAGTCTCTAAGGCCATCAGAAGTAGGGTCAACCTCATGAACCTTCATGCGCTCAGCAAGGAAGTCGGCGTCATGAATACGTTGAGCACCAGACAAAATCTCTTCACCACGCATGAAAAAGTCATACGAGTTGGAGTACTCAGGATTCTCGGCATCAGGCATAGTGTAGAAAGGACGGATGGCCAAGGGGAACTTATCCAAAATGTAAAAGTCAGTATCATGCTCTTCGCGCACAATTTTACCTAACAGCTTCTCATGCTCAGTGCTGAGATCTTCAAGGTCGGGCAAGTCAACAACACCACCCTTTTCACGCAACAAACGGATACCCTCCTTAAATGGAATGCGAACCATTTTGCCATCCTTAGGAAGTCTGAACTCCTCAACAGGATATTGCTTGCGGACAACGGCAATTTCCTTAGCAAAGCGACTCTTAAGCTCAGTGAAAATAAACATAAACATCTCCACGAGAACATCAATCACCTCATCGTAGTGCTCCTCAAAAGCCATTTCCAGATCGAGTCCAGTGAACTCAGTCATGTGTCTATGAGTGTTGGAGTTTTCAGCACGGAATACAGGTGCAATTTCAAACACCTTCTCAAAATCAGCAGCAATGAGCATCTGCTTGTACAATTGAGGAGATTGTGCAAGATAAGCCTCACCCTTGAAGTACTGGATCTTGAAAACATTGGCACCACCTTCAGATGGAGCACCAATGATTTTGGGAGTGTGAACTTCAGTGAATCCCTTCTTCAACAAGAACTCACGGAAAAGAGTGCACACACCGGAAGAGATTTTGAAAATGGCCTGGTTGGTGGTAGTTCTAAGATCAATGGATCTAGAGTCCAATCGAGTGTCGAGATTGACAACAGGAAGACCAAGTTCTTCAGCTTCGGCCTCAGATCGGGTAGCATCTTCAATGAGAATGGGCAACTGAGCAGGGGTTTCAGCGATGGTGTAGATCTTGGTGATTTTAATCTCAGCATCCTTGACTGTAGCAGAAGTGATCTCTTCAGGAGCAGCCTCGACAATACCATGCACAAGCACAATACTTTCAAGACTAATGGAGCCAGCCCACTTGACCATTTGCTTGGAAATCGAATCGTCATTGACAGATAGCAGACCTTGGATCAGAGAATCCTGCTGTCGCAGAGCGATGAAGCACATCTTGTTGCCCTGTTGACGTGAAGTGTGAACACGAGCACGGAAAACAACAGTTTCGCCAGCATTGGCCTTGCTCAAATCTCTGATTTGAATTCTGGGAATTCCTGACTTTGTAGTGCTCTGTATAAGAGGAAGCTTTCCGTAGTTCTCAGTAGCATAGTCCTAGACCAGAGTTAACACAATTCCAAAGCAAAAGTGTATTATACTTACAACTTCAGAGGCCTCTCTAGCGGCCTTTTCAGCAGCAAGACGTTTAGCTGTTTCGTCTTTCTTCTGCTGCTTCAATCTGGCTGCTTCTAACTTTTTCAAAGCCTTTTTGGAAAGGGGCTTTCCGTCCTCGCTAAATCACCAGTTAGAGCGATCCACACTGCATACCACATTGACATACCCGAGAACAACAGGGCCCTCTCCAGGAGCGGCCGCCTGCTCATTGATTGACAGTTCTTCAACCTTTTTGGTGGTTTCTTCAGACATTGCAATTATTTCTGTTTGACTACGAGATATGGTAAATCGCTTGTTTGGTTGGAAGTGAGAATTTTGACACTTAAATGGCAGCAGTAGGGTAAGTGGATTTGGTAAGTGCCGTGATTCCAAAACAACGTTACAATTGGGAATGAGTATGGGAATGGATGCAAAATGACTCTTATGAGCCCTGGACCCTATGGAGATTCTGCTCAAGGATGCTTATCATTCAGAAGTCATATGAGGCAGATATTTCGAGGTGTAACTCAGTACCATTCATGAAATTGAAAGCCGTATGAGTTCTGAACTTCAGGTTGTTGCTAGGGTTGTGGAACAAGATGAGGTTGATTCTTAGTTCTCATATAACTTGATTTTGGCTATCAGTTTCATACAAGGAATCCCGACTAGAGCCGACGAAACAACACAGCCTTATGTGTGATTACACAAAAGTCCAACTGTTAGATAAGTTTCAGATGCGTTGGGATGTAGTTTTAACACTAATCATAAAAGATGAATTTGATTACTGCCAGTCAGCCATTTAAAGGAAAAATTAAGCTTCCTCAACGGCATTACATACCTGTAAGGACTTTGGATAAGTCAGTATTTCCTTATATTATATTTTAAATCAAACCCTCTGCCAAATTACCGAACTCATCATTATACATATCTACTTACAAATGAGGAAAATAATGATTCTTCAGGGCCCATACGGGAGGTGCAAACCTGACCGTAGGCATTAAAGACAAACTCCAAATTTTCACAATGAAATGCTTTCTATAATGAAATGAAGATTGCTACCTGCGGAAAGAATAGGGAAACTGGAAGCAGGCGTGCCGAACAAGCTGGATTCACCTCGTTGACAGCTTGAAATTGCAGTTGCTTGTGCTGTACAATGAGCTTAAATTTTTTACAACAAAAGGTATTGTTGTACGTGAAAGACGGCCTGTGCTATTCTTTGTCTTCTTATTAAATGCCTAGAAGCCATACAATGGAGGGAAACATACTAATTACTTAGCCTCATGTGGGTCAGAGCGTAGTTTCATTGAAAGAAATAGAGAAAAATTACCGAATGTTACCATTAAAGAGACTCTAGGCATTTCGGTATTAAATCCAATATCATCATTCATGAAAAGTTTTGGCTTCCAGGAAAACTGCCTTATTCCAAATAACAATAATAATAGACACGAAGAGTAAATTCATTAGACAAGAGCTTTGTAGTAGGACTGCAAAGATAATGAATGCAAGACTTCTGAAGGTCAGTTGCTTCATTGCTCGTTGCTCATCACTCAGTTGCTTAGTTGCTCAATTATCCCTCTGAGCTTATCTTCCTTTGAACGCCCACCTGGTCCCAAGCTCGCATGACGTACTAGGAAACAGACAGAAACAAAGGTTCTATTATCCTCCCAAGAAGTTGACACTAGAAAAGAAGCAATTGCCATGATGTAATCAACAATATTATTTGTACTGACATGAGAAGAAGGAAAAAAATATTTTCAGAGCTTTGCCCAAGTCTAACGGCTTTTCGACTGCTCGCGAACTCTCTCTGTGCTACTAATGTGGGTATCAGCCCTCTTTCCTTATTGTTGGACATGCACCCCTCCAATAGGCAAGTAGCGACAAACTGTACACTTAAACGACCCTCCCATGGTAGAAGGGGTGTTCTTTGTTGCAAAATTACGGATAGAGTCCAGCCAGCCATCTTTTTGAAGCAAGAGGAAAAAAAAAAAAAAGCCAAAACCATAATTAGGATAAAATGCCAGAGAGGTTCAATAGCGGAAATTGGTTTATTTAACAGCTAGTCAGTGTGACATTTGACTTTACTCATACTCTCGTACGCTGAGGACCTGTCATGAAATACTTGAAATACGGTCTATGCTGTGACTCGAAGAGGGTGTAAAAGTTCTTGACAGGAAGATCTTGAGCTTTTTCTATTTGGAAATCAACTCTCCTGCTCTTTCATTATCTTACAGCTGTCAACTGTGCAGTGGATCCGTGGTCCACCGATGAGATGTACTTTTTCACATGGACAGCCTTGAAAATGCTTTGGGAACAAAGTTGTGAAAAGCTCAAGAACAAGAGACTCGTATGTGACAGAAAGAAAGAAAGAGACCAAAAGACTAGGAGAACAAGAGAGATTTTGAATTTACTATACCCATACTCTTATCCTTTTTTAATCCAAGAAGGTAATAAATAATTCAATGGCTGGCCACCCCAACTCAAAAAAGCTATTCAAAAAGTAAAGTTCCTCCAGGCACCAAGAAAAAATGTCCATGAGTCCTCTCTTGTTTAAATCTCACACAGACCTCTCCTAATGATGGCCCGTACACGCTAATTAATTGACTTGTTGTTCTCTACAAGGCAGATCACTTGGCTCATTGTTCTTTTCCCTAGCTCACTGAACTGTCTATTTTTTTTCTCTTATATATAAACTCATTTGTTTCCATCGTTTTAATTTTTTTTTACTTCAATTCTTTTCTATTCTAATTACTTTCTCTTTTCTAACTCTTTTATATCTTAATTTTTCATATTCTCTCATTTATTCACATTTTTTTTTCTTATTATGAGCACCTCTCCTTCTTCAGGCCTTGTTGATCCGGCCCTGCAATTGGGTCACAAGTATACCCTCAACTCAAGAAATGTGGTTTCATCTGCTTACTGGAAAGTACCAGATTCTAAAGCGCATTTAACTTCAGTCGCTTGTCATGAAACTGATCCTTTAGTTGCTGTTGCTAGCGGGACTCGCGACTCCAACTTATTCATTTATGAGGTCAATGCCCCTCAAGATGATCGCCGCTATCCTTCCCAAAGTGATGGCTACTATAACTACCCATCTAACTATGGAGACGAGGATATTCTGGACTACTATGACGATAGTCCACGCAAGTCTCCCTCAATTAAACGTCCCAAAAAACACTTACGTTCTGTATCTGGAACATCGTTTATCTCCACATCCTCTGCCAGTTCATCTGGTTCTTCACAGCATTCGTCTCCCGTTCTCACACATCATCAAACCATTTCTCTGGGTGGAATTTATTCTCTGGCTTGGGTTTCATCACAAAACCATCAAGGATCATACGGAAACGTTTTGGCTACTGGACATAACTCTGGACTACTAAATCTGGTACTTCTTCCTGATCCATATGCTAACAATGGCCCTGCTGAGATCCTTTCACGATTTAACCACGCCCGCCACATCTCCTCAGAGTTGATCTCTTCCTCCCGCATTCGAAATATTAACTTGACTAATAGCTCTTGGTCTTGCTGTGCTCCATCCTCTATTGTGTCACTATTTAGTGAACATCTTTTCATGTGGGATCCAACTCGCAGCAAAACCCCAGTCATCATCCAACGAGCTCACCACGTCCGTTCACATCATATTTCACCTATGCGAAATGGTATTGTGTCTCTAGCCACTGATCGAGGAATTTCCATTATGGATTTGCGATATAAAAACCCATCTGCACTGGCACCTCCCACAGGAAATGATGGCCATGTTTCACTGGTGAAGTGGTCACCTCTAGATGCGAACCGGGTTGCTTCAGTGCATGATGAAAATCTGATCAAGATATGGGATATCCGCGCCGGTGCCCCCCTTGTGACCCTGGAAGGTCATTATGACAAAATCAACTCCATTGAATGGTCTACCAATGATACTGATGAGTTTTACTCTGCGTCTGCAGATGGTACTGTTCGCATGTGGGATATCAAGAAGTGTACTATCAATGACAAGAACCGTTTAAGACGTCAGACAAGAATTGCATCTGCTCCTGCTCCTCCTGTTACTTCCAAGAGTACACAGTTGAGGCGTGCAAAAAGCACAAGCGCTGCAGCTGAAGCTAGTGCCGATTGGCTTCCTTCCCAATCCTGGAGACTGTATAGACAGCGACTGGCCCGGGAAAATAGTCTTCCTTCCTACAATTACTTTCTGGACAACCAGAATCCTCAATCACCTTGTACAACTATCTTTTCAAACAATAAGGAATTTCTAAGTCTTTCTATTGTCCAAATGCCAGCCCATAGTGGACAAGACGCTCCTTCCACTCCTCATCTTGTATCGATCGATAACAATGGGTTCTTTGGTATTCATTCCAGAGTTAACCAGGAACCTTCTGGTAAAGGTGAATCTGATCAAGATATTAATACCCCCTACAAAGCGACTTCTAGCAAGAGTAAAAGTACTCGAAACAGTCTTGACTCTCTGGCTTCACTTTCAAGTACATCTGCTGGAGAGCCTGATCTTGACCGTCGTCTTGATGAAGATTCCTCATCTGACACAGACCTCTCTTTCGGACATGCATCTCCTCAGCATAAGCTCCAAGAGTTTCCCTTCAAATCTACAACATCAGAGCAAAAGTTCTCTTTCGAATCTTCAACTCCTCGAAGAACTCAATCTTATGGTGCATACTTGTCTCCTTCTAAGACCACTGGAACAACTAAGCCACTCAATTTTGTCAAGTCTGGCTATAATGATGAGTACATGATACGCAAACTAAGCAAGTCATTTACAAGTCACGATATGTCAAAGTTTAAGATTTCTGCTGGCTCAACCAGATAAGATGCTGAATTTTTATTTTCAATTCTATTATCATGCTCCATTGTTTTTTACGTTCGTTTTTATTATGATATGGTGTTTTTTTTTCATATTTATTTTCATGTGATTTGTATTTCTCATAATTTATTTCAATAAACTCAAGTACCCCGAGATAATGCTTCATAGTGAGGCGACGTATTTTCATACTCTTTGACAAAAAGCTTTCCTCGATGCTCAAGCATGTATTGTAAGCAATCTTCTAAATGCTCGCGAAGGACTGAGATACTCTGTTGATCCATATTAGTCTGCGCGATTAGCGCTGGAAACGAAACTATGATCTTGTTAGAGTTGCTATACTGGAAAGGGATTTTATCCTAAGTTCTCGGGGATTACTGTACTTACCAAATAGTCGAAGCAAATGCTCGGATCCGTAGATCTGGCTCATAGGAAAGTCTGGATACTTTTTCTTGATGTTCAAATATTGTTGTCGTTCAAACCGATATAAAAGGATATTACCCAGTGCTCGGTCAAAATATAGCTTAATTCCAGATATCACTTCATCAAATATATCTGCTTCTGCAGAACCTGAAGCTCGAGGAGGTGCGGCTTCTTGGTATGCCTCGAGTACGTCTGCAACTGTAATATCACGCGGTAGGGGGACAACCTGTGGCGTTAAAACATATTTCATTAAAATAATAGCCCAATAACTTACTTGGTGTTCTTTGGTGATAAATTCCCAGTCGTCGACTAATAATGCTTTGAGCTGGTCTGGAACAGTTAAGCTGACTTCCTGTTTTCGAATGAAATCATCCTCCTACAATATGGTTAGAAAATGGCAAAAGCTCACATGAAAGCATTTCCATACCTTATCCAAGTCTAATTCAAACCCACGTCCTCGTTTAGTAGTACGTCCACTACTATGCGGCGCGTCATCATTAACTCCACTCTCCCTCCTCTTCATCGACGCCGATGCTGCTGCTAATGTTGCTGCTGAGGTGGACAGTACTGTGTCAGAATGTAGGCCAGCACCTACCAACGCAGGTCCGTCTACATCCAAATTGATAAAGCTCTTCTTCTTTTTTGCGGCAGCCAAAGCCATCTGCTTCAGCTCCTTTTGTGTACGCAAATTTTCTTCGTTCCATCCCAATACCCGCTCATCTGAAACCCATTCGTCCCACGTTGATTTCCAGCCCTTGTAATGAATAAAATACGCGACCTTGTCTTGAAGTTCCAAAGGTAGGTCAGCTGGCGCACCCTCAGTAGCAGGTGTGATTGTATCCGCTGTTGCTTTAGTATAGGTAGTCTTAGTCTCAGGATCATAGATTCGTATGGTCTTGGCCTCATAGAGCATGGGCCCGTGAAACGCGAGGCATTTCTGAGGAAATGTTGGAGGTGCCATTGTTCTCAAGACAAGTGAAAGTAGTTAAGGTATGGAGTTTTTCAATCTGGATATACTAAATTGTGGTCATGTGATGTCTGATTGGCAACCACTTTTTTGTGTCCTTAGTGATTATTTGAGTAATTCTCAAGAAAGTTAAAACCTTGCAACTAGTACTAGTAATAAAATATACTGGTTGTGACACAAAATATAAACTTTGAGAGGACACTTTAGTACCTTAGGGTTAATGGTAAATTGGGGTGAAATGCTGTCTTCCTGCTTTGACTTGAAGGCCCAATAAAGACTTTTTGTCTTGCGATGATTCTTATTTCTGGATTTTCAGATTAATGATAAATTCTTTGTGAAGCTGGATTCTGTTAGGTATATCTGTACCAAGAGAGATAAATTGAGTTATTGTTACCATAGAAATGTTTAAAGTGCGTTGTATACAAAATATAAGTATACAAAACCAACATTCGGTTTAAGGTTGTTTCAATATTCTAAAGAGTTACATTTTACCACTTTCACTGGCTGTTAATTAAGCCAGAAATATCTCTAAATTTTGACTGTTTATTTCATTCAAGCTTTAAATGTCTAGCTGATGATATACTTTCTTGTAACAATAATAAGTACTTTATTAGAACCTGATTTAAATTTATGGGCTTTGACCTGATTTAAGCAACCAAGTCATGAAAGCTTCACCCTTCTGTAAGTACCAGGGATTTGGAATCTGCGATTTGGAATCTGATAATCACCAGGATCAAATTATAAACGGAAGTTAGAAATTAATGCCATTGAATTATTTTCAGGACCCTGAATTGAAGTCAAAACTAAAATTATATGACATGATATGATAGACTATAATCATTGCTCTCCAACAAAACTCTCGATTTACTGACTATATGAAGAAGAAAGAAAGAGCTGAATTATATTTTTTAATGCGTTCTTACATACTGAAATATCAAATACATAATTATATGTGTAGTGCATTTCTTCTCTAGAACTGCTTAGCGTTTCTCGAAGCCTGTATAATCCTTTATCTAGAACCAATCCTGAAAGACGGCTATCTAGATTCAGGTCGAGGAAAACTCTTGGACACCAACTCGAGAAAATTTAAATACATATTTGGTGCAATTGACATACTATAATTGAAAATTTTCATCAAGAACCCTAAAAAAATATACTATATGAATAATTGTTTGTAATGATACAATCTCGATCTATTCATAGTGGGGTTAATGAAAAGTGATCACAGATCACTTACAAATAGCGAAAAGCTCATAGGCAACATGGTAAAGAAGATTCTCCTTATCAGTAACTGTCTCAGGTATAATACAAAACTGCTGAAAGTACTAGGAATGGTAATTACGAATATGAACGACAAAGAATTACTTTGAAAAGATTAGATTTTTCAACAAGCTAGAATAGATAATATAAGAAAAAAACCAAATGCTAAAACTGCATAAGAGCTCAGCGACAAAAGTACAAGCGTGGAAGAAAATAAAATAAAAAATAACACAAAAAACTGAGTCGAGAAAAAACTTAAGGGAGGAAGGCAAGAACCTTGAGGTATGGGAGCAAACAAAAGCCCGGAAGCAGTTGTAGATGAATTATTAGAAAGAGCAGCAACAGATGTCACCATATCTCCACTAGATGGAGGTTCCTTGGAGGAAAGAGGGAAATTGAAATAAGAATTCTCAGACATCAGAATTGGAAATGCAGGAGCGAATAACATAATTAAAATAACAAAAAGCAAAGGGTCGTCAAAGGTCGTGATCTGAAGTGACTTCGTTTAGCACTTAATAGACCTTCTTCTCGGTAAGGGGGACAGTTCCAGCACCGTGGTTCTTGGTCTCAAGACGAGAAATGAAAATGGGCCAACCAATAACTAAAGTTGCAATAGCACCCACACTAGCAACGTTGATGACAGCGCGAGAGAGTGAGGCCTTTTGAGAAGCAGACTTAGAAGAGGCAGCAGCGAGACGAACAGCAGTAGGGATCATTGTTGAAAAAAAGGAGTAATAAGTAGTTTCGTTATTGAAAGTAGACTAGAGATAATTGAGAATGAGAAATGAAAGAAACAAGTGTAAAATCGAGAAAATTGACCGGTATTTATATTTCAGAGGGGGAGGGTCAAATTAGTCGATGATTTACAAAGAAGTTGAGACGCGTATATTTTCCTGCAAATGTCTACAAATGTTTGTAGAAAAAATCAAACCACTCTAACAGCTCTGCGAAATGATCTGATTTGCATTTCGGAATATTTATATTTCTCAGCTTTCGGTTAGTAAGATTAGAAGCCAGTGAACTCCTGAACAATTAAACGCATTCCAATAGCTTGAGGTAGTCTATAGGGTCCTTTCAAAGACTCTGGGGTATTTTGAGCAAACATAGAGAAGTTTCGTTCATCCTTAGTGAATCCAGGAATCCATGTAGGTTCAGGTCTAGACTTCGTCACCAGGTATTAACATTCAGTATAAAGATATTCAGGTATCGATAATTAGGTATCAACAAAGCACCAGCTAGGTCTTAGGTTTGGTGTTTGGGTTGTAGCCAAGTAGCGTGACTTTTAACGAAAAAGTGGAGTGAAGACAAACTTTGTGACATCAAGAATCATGAGACTTCGAATCTAAAAAGTTACAAAGTGGGCAAAAAAAATCACCTTAAAATAAGTTATGACTTACGATTTAAACCTTGAGACTTGGCAATTCGGGCAAACAATTAAGACTTAGGACTTACACTCAGTTTATTGTTTAGCATCACTTTTGTTGGTTACTTTAACAACACACGATATTTTGATTTATTTTTCATGTCGTATACTCCAAACTCTTCACCCCTCCTCCTCAACATTTCCCTCCACAATTCAACCACTTTCTTCATATCACTATGTCTGTAGCACCTCCTAGACAACCCGGAAAGAAAAGCCGGCCAAATGGCCTTTCATCTGGTTCTGTATCCCCTTCTGCTAAATCACCAACTACTCTTCCATCCTCGTTCTCAGAGCCTCGATCCAATCTTCGGCCATCCGACCCCAACTCGCAGTCGTTTCAAAATCTCACAAGTTCTGCACTTTCTGGCCTATTTGGATCACATGTTACTCTTGCAGAGCTGACAGGGGATAGCGTTAGCTCTCGTACCCGTGCAACCCGTCCCGGAAATCAGCCTGAGCCTACTTCCAATATTGACAACAACCAAAACTTTCTCGACGAGACCAACCGTTCACTCACAGAAGTAGTCAATGGTACGGCGGTCAAACGTCGACGTGGCTCAATGTCATATCCTAGTTCGGCTGTTTCGTCGACCCGTAAACACCGATCCATTGTTAATCACCACGCAAGTTTACCTTCACTCTCCTCAAATAATGATTTTGTTCGAATCTCGATCCCTACCTTAATAGTGCGTGTCGTTGCATTGTTTGCTTTTGGTGTAGCTTATGGTGAGCTGGCACGCAATCTCCATGACAATCACCAGGTCACTAATGAGACTCTCAATATTGCCATTTCCCAAAACTCTGCGATCTTCTCGCTTGCATGGGGTGCCCAAGGAATTTTACTGGGATTTCTCTTACCTCTATTTGACTGGATGTTTCCTTCTACTGCCAACAGCGCAGACTCTGGAAAGGGTGGCACTGACTGGAGCTCTATCATTCGTGCTATTGCTGCCTTTCTAGGGGTTGCATACGGTGTACGAAAGTTGCCTTGGGAGTCGTCGATGCAAGTTGCCGCACTATGGGGATTGGTAAATCCTTTCCTTTGGTATCTTCTGGATGCTACTCGAAATGGATTTATTCTCTCCGCTCTGGTGGCTATTGTGGGTACCACGGTTTTTGCCTTTCTGTTTCCTTCACATCTTCCTAAAGCTGAGTTCTCGCCCAAGTACATCACTGTCGCTGTGTGGGTAGCTAGTGTTTACTTTATTTGCAGCATTTGCTTCGGTAATCTGGGCCGCCGCATCTTGTCTTTCGGCGCAAAGGCTAAATAGACAGGCGCCGGTTATACTTTTACTATATATCTTTTGAATTCTTTATTTACAATATTAATAATATATACAAGTTATAATATGCTATTAAATGGAACTAGATTTTTCGCAGCTTATAGGCCTTAAAAGATCTGTATGGTAGCCTCCAGTCGCCAGCATTTCCTCCTTTCTTCATTAGTTTTGGATGCACCAGATCAAAATTATACTTCTCCAATCGTTCCAGAAATAGTTTTGTAGGTATCGCAGTCAATGCAGGCACCAAAATAGCATCAGGAAGAGTGTTCATCAAAGAGTCTTTGATCTCTTGAAGCTGAGTGGTAGCAGAAATAAGATGATCATTAGCTCTTGTCGCGGTCTCAAATACAACATCTGCCAGTCGGGCTGCTACAGTGTTATCATTTTCCAACTCGCCAGCAAGATACCTCAAAATGGAATCTTGTGACAGGTCATTCTGATTCATTAGCTGTACTGGTAAAGGTATAAACCCACGCGATGCATAAAACGAAAAGCCCCTTAGCATAGATGCAATACCGGTTGCCTGTCCAATATGGGCGACTACGTCATGGGCTTGCTCTGCGATTTCCGGATATTCGTTCAAAAATTCAGTGGTCTTTGGAGACACTGAGTACATCATTTCCTGCAATAAGTAATTGAGCTGTGAATGAGTCCCCTCACCATAGCTCGACATACTGTCTAGTGTGCGAAATGGCGGATTACTGACATGTGTTTCACGGGTTTGTAAAAGAGTAATGAGGAATCGCTTGGACAAAGTAATTGGATGTTTACGCTGCAATAATGCGTGAGTCAATAGAACTGCAACAGGCTCTTGTGGCACTTCGCTCACTGACTCCCGAGCAGAAAAAACTTTCTGGATCGTCGAACGCCAGAATTCGAATCGAAATTGTGCTAACTCCAGCTTTGAAACACTATCTCCAATGCGACCTGTATCGATATTAAAGGCACGAATGGCTAAAAATGCATCACGAGCGGGTGGTGCTACATATGAATGAAGAACAAAAGATGACCTATCCTGTTCGCTTAGCATTTGCAAGCAGTGCTGGCGAGCAGACTCAACGGACATAGTTGGTGGTGGTCCTGTTGAGTAGAGGCGGGTGATGCAAGGGATATTGAAGGTAATGGTTCGAGTAGCGACATTTAGAGTCCTTTGCCTAAAAGAAATAATTGCCATTGTCATTGTCGTCCTATTTGCTCTAGTTGATGCTGGGTATAGCCGTCCAGATCATTTGGAATAGAAATGACGGCACAGGTCTGAAAGCTGTGTGAGTTTCTTCTGTGTGGTTTAGGGTTGCCAGGGTAGCGGAGTAGCATCTTTTGGCAGCCATTACTGTTTATGGTGGCTGTTTGGCGTAGGCAGTTTGAGAACATGATAAATGGAGTATGAAATGAAATTTCATTATAATTTTTTGAGAATTATGGTGTCATGAAGGGTCATGATATAGATGTAGTAAATTATTTCATTTTTAGATTTCCTAATATTCTAAAACAAATACAAGCAAATAGTGTTGTAGTCCTTGATATGATATAGAGAATGTATTCAGTTCTGAAATTTTAACACAGATTCTTTTTTCTTTTTTTTTTTTTTTTTTTTTTTTTTTTTTTTTTTTTTTTTTTTTTTTTTTTTTTTTTTTTTTTTTTTTTTTTTTTTTTTTTTTTTTTTTTTTTTTCTCTCTCTCTTTCTCTTTTTCATTCCTCCATTTCATCATACCCTTCCCTCGCTTGAACAGCTCTTGATCACACTGATTCCCTGCATTGTTACTTACATTGTATCTTCAGCTTGGTTCACGCATGTGATATAGACCCAAATCAATAGAAATGGATATTAAGGATTTACTAGACAAGCCTCTCCGACCTAGAGTGTACTTGGATATTGCCATTGGCAACAAGCCCACTGGTCGTGCGATCTTCGAACTTGTAAGTGACTTAGAGATTCATATGTGTACATTTTGCTAACGGAATAGTTCAATGATGGTATGCTGAACGTTATTTATTACTAACCCCTACTAACCTAAGTTACAGAGGTTCCGAGAACTGCTGAAAACTTCCGAGCTCTTTGCACAGGAGAAAAAGGGCTTGGAAAGCTAGGAAAGCCTTTACATTTTAAAAATTCACATTTTCATCGGGTTATCAAAAATTTCATGATTCAGGGTGGTGATTTTACTGTTGGAAATGGTACGGGTGGTGAGAGTATCTATGGCGAAAAATTTAGTGATGAAGGATTTTATACAACTCATTCAGAACCTTTCTTACTTTCTATGGCAAATGCAGGTCCTAATACCAATGGATCTCAGTTTTTCGTTACAACTGTTCCTACTCCTCATCTTGATGGTAAACATGTTGTATTTGGCAAGTTACTCGCAGGAAAGTCAGTGATTCGTACTGTAGAACATACTAAAAAAGGGCCAAATGACAAGCCAGAACTTGAAGTCACAATTACGGATTGCGGAGAGATTCCACTGGGTGCCTCTCTAGAAGATTACTTAGTAACCGATGGTTCCAACGATCCTTTCGAGGATTTTCCTGGTGATGAGGCTTCAGTGCAGCAAAACGATTCTGACCCCATTCCAGCTCTCAAGGCAGCCCAGCAAATCAAAGAGATAGGAACCCAAGTCTTACGAAGTGCAAACGGTAAATTAGAGCGAAAAGAGCTTGCCTTGGAGAAATACAAAAAAGCACTCCGCTATGTGAATGAGTACATGCCAGACCCATTGGAACACGCAGACACTTATAACGAATATCTCAAGCTCAAGATCGCTCTTCATTTAAATGTTGCGCTTGTATCTCTACAAATTGGCGAGAACAGCGAGGCTTACAAGGCTGCAAACAACGCACTAGAAGTTCCGCGTATCACGCCTCAAGAAAAAGCCAAGGCTCTTTATCGTAGGGGTTTGGCTAATGTGCGAAGCAAAAACGAGGCGGAAGCTGTGAATGATTTTAAGGAAGCGCTCACGATTGTACCTGGAGACGCCGCCATCATTAGTGAGTTGGCTCGAGCCAAGCAAATCATTGTGAAGCGCAAAGATGGAGAAAAAGCAGCTTATTCCAAGTTTTTTAACTAAATAAAAACGCATAAAATTAATTCAAACACCAAGATGTTACTGTTCACCTCCATGTAAGAACCTATGCCCACCAATTAGTGCTCGCCAGTACTCGTTGTACCCTGACTAGATCCCAAAAAAACACACAGTAAAACCTTAGTAAACTTAGTAAACTTTGAAAACTTAGTAACTTAGTAAACTCGGTAAATGCTAAATGAGACAATGGAAATAGGTTCGGTAAGACTTTTAGAGCATACAAAACCTATCTAAGGCATTCTAATACTTAATTGAAAGATTATAACCGATTATAAAATTTATATAAAAATTTTCTTTCATTTCATTAGGTTATTATAGTTTGGAATCTGAGCTATGTTTAGTTAGTTTGGGAAATTCAAAGTTACAAGCTTTGGCTTTCGTCATTTCTACCCGCCACTGCATTTTACAAAAACCACCTTCATATCCACACTCAAACTGACTTAGGATGTATAACTCGCGTATACGGAAACTCCATGGCCTTTTGATTATTCTATCTTCAGCGAAATAAAATGACTTATAGCACCATTGCAGACTGAACTGTTTAGATGTATGGGGCGTAAGCGTTTAAGCTCCTGATGGAAGTTGCGTCCTGTGTATAGTATCATAGGATGTAGCAGTCAGTACTATTAGGGTCACTGTACAAGATTTCGGATGTATAAGGACCTGAGTTTCTTGTTTCTTTATTGTGTTTCTTTTCTACGATTCTTTCTTCCTCCTATATATTTTCTCAACTTCTTGATTGCTGCTTTGTAGTATCTATTCTATTCAAATTTATTTCCTACGACACTGCCAGTGCAATCCAGCACTCTTGACCTATATAATATACATCTCACAGTGACGACCGCTGTGAAGACCTATCTTGCGACAATCCTGACTATTTATATTTCAGGACTTGAAAGTTTTCTGTTCTCCTCACTTCCATCACACTCATAGTCACACATCATGGCTGACCCCCTTCACGAGCCCTACGATCCTGAGAAGGGCCCTGATTTCGTGGCTGATCCCACGCCAGAGAAAAAGCCCCAAAAGCGACATTGGAAGTTCATTCCAAACTTCATGACAATCTCTGTGCCCGATATTCATATTGATCGCAAGGCATTGGAAAATAAGTTAAGATACAAGTATTTACTTATTTTTTTTCTCATCGTAAGCATTATTCTTTCTAGTATTGCGGTTGGTAGCTGCTCAAATGGTTCTACTGCAATGGCGAACGCGTATCTGCTTGAATTCAAGTATGATGCCTACTCGCGAAGCTCACTATCAGGCGAAGGTGTTGTCAACCAAGGAGCGTATGATACCTTTAACTCAAACGCGAATTCTTCAGACTTGACTATTCGAATTGGCTACTTTGCCACTTGCATCAATTCTGCTCAGACCAAAGAGAGTACCAATAAAACTTGGTTTTGCTCTAGGAACGTCACTACAATTGTCAATACATTGAATGCTACGAGTGAAGACCCTTTCAACGGTATCCATCTCATGAATGAACTTCGTTCCAATGTTTTTTCGCCTGTTATCTTGATCATGTCTGTGTGTTTTACATTTTTGGCCATGATAGTTCTTGCAGCAGCAAACATTAAACAGACTTCACTGTTTTTTGTGGCTACTGGACTGACTCTCTTCTCCTGTTTCCTGGGACTTGTGGCCCTAATATGGCAGCAGGTAGGTGTTGATACCTCTAAGTCAATTCTTAACAACCTTTCAAACAATGCAATTCTAGCTAAAAATGGACCAGTTCCAGCCGGACTTGGGTGGACGTCTGTATTTTTGCTTTTTGTAGTATCAATTGGAATTGTGGCTCTCGTAGTGAACGAGAACCAAGCTCTAGTTATGCTTCAAGACTTTGGGTCCGACTTTCAAGAGACGCAAAAGCGTTATGGACAAAACGCATTGAACGGCAGGTCGAATGACGAATCTGCCGTCAATCTGGGCGGCTCGAGAGTCGGATATCCTACAGACACTCCAAACGTTAACATCCCTACTCCGTATTAGCACAAAGTCAAACATGGCTTGACAGAATTATGAATGAATGACTGGGGGTTTGCAAAATTTATTATATACTTGAAAAACGAAAAGAGCGGTGAGACCAAAAAGAAAAAACCAAGAAATCAAAAATAAGCATGCATGCGCGGCACGGAGGATATATTAATAAATATATATATAAAAGGTAATATTATTATAATTCATTTTTTCTTTCATATTCATTTGTACGCCTTCTGTCTCTTTCGTTCATTCCAATGTAGCGTTTTGCTTAGACTCTTAAACCAGAGTTCCGTACCTTTGCCATTTTGGACCTTAGGAAACGGAAATCTCGAGGCAACTACAGTTAAAAAGTCGCCTTGCTCCAATTCAACACGGCTGCGGCCATCAAAACTGCACCAGGCAGAGACCCGAGCATCGTAAGGTACACCAATGCGAATAATGACGGAATCAGGAACTACCAATGGGCGGAAGGAGAGGGTGTGAGGGCAAATTGGTGAAATTAGAATTCCTGGGATGTCTGGGTGTACGAGGGAGCCTCCAGCTGATAGGGAATAGGCTGTCGATCCACTGGGAGTCGAAATGACACATCCATCAGCCTCAATTGATGTTAACAGAGTGAAATTACCGTAGAGTTCAGTGGTAGTCATGGTTGGATTCGGTCCACGATCCTAAATAACATTAGCCATATGCATAAATCAAACAGAAAAATAAAAGACTTACAACCACGAGGTCGTTCAAAATGCAATATGAACCGGATACAGTGTGGGTTTTAAACACACCGTCTTCCTTTGCACTTTCAATCTCATTTTCCAAGTCAACTTCGCTCTTATTTTCTCGATTCTTGGCCTTCATCACAGTACATTCAAATCTCATTCGTAACGAACAAGTCACTCCATTGACCAAGATATCATTAACGATTTGTTCTTTCAAGCAGTAGTCAAAATTACTGGCTAGTTAATATCCACATTCAACTGCTAGCTTCAAATCAACT
Organism: Geotrichum klebahnii; assembly: GCA_030570935.1. NCBI lineage: Eukaryota > Fungi > Ascomycota > Dipodascomycetes > Dipodascales > Dipodascaceae > Geotrichum > Geotrichum klebahnii. The sequence goes on along the minus strand of JAJLWW010000025.1, from coordinate 116,685 downwards.
TACGTCAAAAACCCTAGACTACCTAGCGAAAAAGATAGCACTGGTGGAACCACCTTTTGAAATAACCAACTGGTATACAAAACTGTCCCATCGCCTCCAAGCTACATATAAATAGGTTAACATGTAAACTCCTGGAGTTTCGCCCAAATCGGTACTTACTGTAATCACAAAATCAAATAAATTAGGATGTTCCGCACACATTTGTAAAGTCCAAAATTTAAGTCTATCGATTCCTTCAGTAGGCTGATTTTTCAATCCAGAGTAGTCAAAATGCGGGTTTGTCTCCAATATATCTTGAACATAGCTATGGGATTATTAGTCCGCTATTTTTATTCAAACATGTCAATTGCTTACACGTTGAGATACCCCCAAGAGGAATGTTGTGTCAGTAACCAGGTAGCCAAATCTCTGGTAATGCCAATAACCGAAGAATCAACTACCTTAGAGATAACTAGGACGTTTCTCATTCTCAGTTTCATTGAAAAGCTCACTAGAAAAGTAGTTAATAAAGTTAAAGCTTAATAATATCAGAAGCAGAGCATACTCAAGCTGTTACTAAGATCGCGAACGCTCACAACTAGACTAGAAAGCGAATCGCTATCTAATGGCTCTGCGTCGCCGTTTGCTATTGTTTGCATGGGCGTAGTTAGTGCCGAATGAATATCATCTAATGAAGCATCTTTATCATTTTGACCAGGGAGCAGTAAGTTGTGCACCACCATACAGGATTGTCGTCGTTCACGCACCAGAAGATGTGATCGGCCATCTTCGGCGAACTCGGGAGTAGCTGAAAATCGACGTGGTTTAGGTATAGGAGAAAGCGGAGGATTTTCAGTCACAGAGTCACCACTGAAGGGACTCAGATCCCTTGCTTCGCTATTCTTACGCCTTGAAGAACGAAAATTCATGTTGAAAATATTTTGAAGTAATTTTATGAGTGATATGGATGAAGAAATGAATTTAGTGAAGAAAGAAATGGCGCTCTAATAAAACGATGAATTGCAGTCAAGCACATCAGAGTCCAGCGATAATTTGGAAAAGGCACTCAATGTATTGGGGAATGTGGAACAAACCTTCTCATATAATGCCAATTTTTACAACAGTAAGCTCAAATGCACGTGACATGGAAAATATAAATTTTCGCTCCAAAGCACAATCCAGTCTTTGTATTTCAATAGCAGAACTCTTCTTCTTCTTGCATAAACTTGGTTGAAAAGTTAAAATACGATGTCTTTGCAGTCAGTATCATGGGAGCATGAGGATGAGGACCTTCAATCTCTGAAAGAATGGTTTTATCCTGAGCATTTCTCGCTTGCACAGGACTTGAGACACAAAGCTACATCTAAGGTGAGTATAGGACCAATTTTTGATTTCATTCCATATACTAATAAATTAGGTCTGGGCATATGAAACTCGAGGCCCCATTCCCCATTCAGTTGAGACTACGGCTTTTTTGACGTCTGCCTTGCTGAGCGAAGAGACTGGCACTGACGCCTATGTTGTACGACTGGCCTACTCCATGGCATTAATTAGGTATGATCCTAATTTACAAATATTCTGTTCATTGCTAATAATCCAGGTTTGTAAATGGAATGGTAGATGCTGTTCAACAACCTCCGTTTACTCTACCAACGTACCATTTGGCCAAAGTTTTGGGAATTCCTTCACATTTTGTGGAACTGCGACACTCTGCGACCCATGAAGCACTTCCTTCACTTGAGCTATTAAGAGAGTTCGCAATTCAAGCAAGAAGTTGGCTGTGGACCAATTACTGGAGTTTAATAGATGCTGGGTCTAGTAATCGGCCAGCAAAATCTGAACTCGACAAAGAGAAAGTAAAAAACCTATTTCGAGAATGGAGGCGATTACGAAGAGAAGCTCCAAGCAAAACAGTATCCAAATCAGAAGATACTCCTTACAGTCAGAAGTACTGGTCTATTATCAATTCAATTTCAGACTATCAGAGAAACAACGAGGAGCAGTTCATTGACCATTTATTTTCTCTCAATATATTAATTCCAAAAAAGTGAGTACTCCATCAAACTTTATTCTGCTACTTCTAACGGTTTGAAGTTCCAAGTCAAGTGTATCTGCTCATATCCAACTCTATGCACCTCTGTTGAACATGATGACAGAGGATGGTTTCATGGATCGGTTTGCTATTCATTGTATAGAGCGTGTGAGTCGCTTTCGCCGAGATCAACTACTGGCTGAAGTAAATAACGAAAATATGCCTACTCAGGAAGAGTCAGAGTTCACCAACGGTGTAATTAATTGGCTTAACGTCCTTTTCACTCATGTGGCAGGTCTCTACTCGAATCCCTGGTTTCAAGATACAGACTGTGTCCTTGAGACAGTTATCAAATACCCCGAACCTTGGTGTGTACCCACTTGTATGAAGTTAAACGTATAAGGCTAACTAACCATTTTACTATTTAGGGCTTCATCTTTACTGGACACTTACATCGAATCATTTCCTGTTGAAGAACTCAACTCAAGAATAGCCACGTTGGCTGGTCACTTGTCTCGGCAGTTTAGCTTAGTCGAAGAGCCTACTGCCAATCAATCCACTACAGAGATTGAAGCCGATATTGCCAACTATAAACTTAAGCTAAAGCAGTTGCAGATGGACACCAGCAAGACTCAGGACAACCAGCGGAGTAGAGCGGCTGTGTGGGCATTGAACGAAGCCTGGGAACCTCGACCAATTGGGGTTTTTTAGTACTATTTTAAGTTCAATACATATCACTTAATCGCAATACAACTGCAGAAAGTAAGAACTTTACTTCCTTCTCCTTCTGTGACCCTCCTAATTACAAAAAAGTTGAAAAGTGGCATTGTTGCTCTCTTTTGTCAGTTTCTAGTGGTGCGTGCAAATCCAATGACTTTGTCATAATCAATCTCTCAAACAAAAAGAAATCTCAACTTGGCTAAAAACTGACTGCGCCTAATTTGTGAATATTACTGGCTGGTAAGCTACATCACGATACAGTGATATTTTAAGTATTTATACGTCTATAGCTGCTCCAATTTATTCTTCTTTTTTCCTTTTCACTTGTCAACCAACTTTTTTTTGATATTCAATTATCAATCAATTCGTTAATTCAACAATTAAAACCCTTCTTTAAATCAAATCCCTTCGGAAGAAATAACTCATATGGGTCTTGCCAGTAAATTAGCCGCAGCTCAAGCAAACCAGGCAGCAACTCCTAACGTCGGTGGTCAAAATAAGGCTCAATCCATGTATCCCGGACAGCAGCAACAATATGGCCAGCAAGGAGGTTATGGCCAACCACCCAGTGGCCAATCTGGATATGGACAGGCACCTGGCGGCCAACAGGGAGGGTACAACCGCCCCCCTCAACAACCCCCACAACAGCAACAGTACGGCCAGCAACAATATGGTCAACAACAGTATGGTCAGCCCCCACAACAGCAGCAACAATACGGTCAGCGACCTGCCCAAGGCCAGCAGCAACAATATGGTCAACCTCCTCAGCAGCAACAGTACGGCCAACCTCCTCAACAGCAACAGCAACAGTATGGCCAGCAAGGATATGGAAAACCTCCTCAACAGCAACAGTATGGTCAACAGGGAGGTTATGGCCAGCCTCAGCAAGGTGGAAATGCTGGTAACATTGCTGGAATCCTGCAAAAGGCTGTTCAAGAAAACACACTCCAGGCGTTTTATCCTCCTCAGGCTATCCAACAGGTCGCTTCCAGAATTGGCCCCCATATTCAAACCATTGCTAATAGATGGCAAATTCCCATGGAAATTGCTTATGATCTTGCACGCCTTGCGTTGTATGATATCATTATTTTCGTTGATGACTCTGGCTCCATGTCTTTCGAAGAGAATGGTGAGCGTATTGATGACTTGAAGCTAATTTTGAATCGTGCTGCATTTGTCTCCTCTCTTATGGATGATGATGGACTGGAAGTTCGCTTTATGAATAGCTCTATTCAGGGCAATCACCTCAAGAGCGAGAATGATGTTTCTCAATTGATTTCTCAGGTCACTTTCCGTGGACTTACTCCTCTCGGAACTAGTCTTAAGTCGAAGGTAGTCGAGCCTATGGTTCTTCAGGCTGCTCGTCAAAACCGCCTTAGAAAGCCTGTCTTAGTTGTAACTATCACAGATGGCCAGCCTGCTGGAGAGGCGACTAATACTGTTTTCTCTGTAGTTAAGGATACTAAGCGTTTCCTGATGAAGACTCCATACAGCCCTGGTGCTTGTGCTTTCCAATTTGCCCAGGTTGGCAATGATCTTAAGGCAAGAGATTTTCTCTCTTCTTTGGACACTGATCGTGAAGTTGGTGCCATGGTTGACTGTACCAGTAACTTTGAAGTTGAACAGGATGAGATGGCTAAACTTGGTGTCAACCTTGATCCCTCTACTTGGCTTGTAAAGCTACTCCTTGGATCAATTGACCCTAGTTATGATACTCAAGATGAGATATCCAAATAATCAAATGAAATGAAGAATCAAATAAATATATTTCAAGTCTCTTTTATTTTTAAATCTAAGGTAGATGAGATAGTACCACATGGGAGTACTGAAGCGTAGTTAATACTGATGTTGAAATTGTGGAGGCTCGAGTCACAACATCATATTAGTCAAATATGACATATCATTAATAAGCAATATTAAATCTGCCACCACCACCATCATCAATCACAAAGCATTTTTCAGTAAGAAAACCCAGATATAACTTCAATCAGACTTCACCACCATTACATCCATTTTTCATTCTCTAGTTCCAACACATTTTATCCTGTTATTTTATTTTTCATTTATTCTTTTAATTTGTTTCCTAGATACTTTATTCATCTTTATCCAAAAACGATCATGGAAGTTTTAGGAATTGCACCACCCAAGCCTACGCCACAGGCCAACTCTACTTTCCCGAGCAAAGTCAAATCAACGGCATCAAGCTCTGATTCTGCTTCTAAAGATCTTTATCGTACTCTCAAGAAATTGGAGCGCAAACTAGAGTTGTTGGGACTCCAAGAAGACTACATCAAGGATGAGCAACGCCACCTGAAACGAGAACTTTTTCGTGCCCAAGAGGAGGTCAAGCGTATCCAGTCAGTGCCATTGGTTATTGGCCAATTCTTAGAGCCCATCGATCAGCATACGGGTATTGTTTCATCTACTACTGGTTCGAATTATGCTGTTCGAATTCTGTCCACTCTTGATAGGGAGCTTCTTAAGCCTTCTTCATCTGTGGCACTGCATCGCCATTCTAATGCTCTAGTTGACATTCTGCCTCCTGAGGCTGATTCAAGCATTGCTATGCTCGGTGCTGATGAGAAGCCAAATGTCACATATGCTGATGTTGGTGGTCTCGACATGCAAAAGCAAGAAATCCGGGAAGCTGTCGAGCTCCCTTTGACACAGTTTGAACTTTATAAACAAATCGGTATCGACCCCCCTCGAGGCGTACTATTATATGGACCTCCTGGTACTGGAAAAACCATGTTGGTAAAAGCTGTGGCTAATAGCAGTACTGCTTCGTTCATCAGAGTTGTTGGGTCAGAGTTTGTGCAAAAATACCTTGGAGAAGGTCCCAGAATGGTGAGAGATGTGTTTAGACTGGCTCGCGAAAACTCCCCTTCCATTATTTTCATTGATGAAATTGATTCTATTGCTACCAAGCGATTTGATGCTCAAACTGGTGCTGATAGAGAGGTACAACGTATTCTTTTAGAATTGCTCAATCAAATGGATGGTTTTGATCAAACTTCAAATGTCAAAGTTATAATGGCAACGAATCGTGCCGATACACTTGATCCTGCTCTTTTACGTCCGGGCCGCCTTGATCGTAAAATCGAATTCCCTTCTTTACGTGACCGTAGAGAGCGTCGTCTTATTTTTACCACCATTGCAGCAAAAATGTCCTTAGCTCCCGAGGTTGATTTGGATTCTCTGATTATTCGAAATGACCCACTGTCTGGCGCTATTATTGCTGCAATTATGCAAGAAGCTGGCTTACGTGCTGTTCGAAAGAACAGATATGTGATTTTACAGTCTGATCTAGAGGAGGCCTATAGCAGTCAAGTCAAGGTTGGTTCTGATGTAGACAAATTTGACTTCTATAAATAAGTACATTTACAATAAAAATGCAATAGAATTTGTTTACAAATGACTGGTTATTCAAGCCTGTATAACAGAACTATAAGGGTTATGTAACTCAATACACTTACTATTGTTAAAAGGACGACTGTTGTCCCGCTTGTTTGAAAATATTTTGTTTCTTCGGTTTCTGATAAATGATCCGGATCAGAATCAGGGTGCTGCAGTAAAAATAACTTAGTTGCCATTGAACGGCGATGCCAGGCGATAAAAAGAACCAGTACCCCGTAAACTGTGAATACTGTTCCGATGGGTAAAAATTCTCTAGAAAAGATTTTCAAAATAACAAGAGCTTTCAAGTTAGAGATAAAAATACTGGATGTAAATTTGAGAGGCAAGGCTTACCAAAAGATAGTTGCCCTAGAGCTGTTCGAAGGTACGCTCCTTCAAACGTCCTTTGCTGGGCTGACCAACTATCAGTTAGACCAAGCAAATGAGAAATAAAATAAAAATCAAATACCTCTAATTATTTAAGAGTTAGAAAGTTTCGTTAGGACCTATCAAAAGCTACAACGGGAGACATACCTAATATCTAACTTATCGTCAAATTCCATAACAGATATATCTTGAGGAATATGCCGTTCTGGTCCCTCGGCATCCGCTAGATGCTTACGGGGTACAAGATGACGATACCCATGAATACTTGCAGATGTTGTAAGCCGGGATTTGCGTTTAACTTGAGTCGACTCTGTGCTATCTCGTCGTTGGCCATCCTCAACATTAGAGTTGACTTCCGTGACGACACCCGAAGTTCGAGGTGATGGTCCTGCCGAAGCCACAGAATTATTAGTTTCAATCTCTGGATCAAAACGGATATGCCCATATTCTCGAGCCATGATGATATTAGTTATTATTAACTTAAGCTTTTTTGAAAGTATCGTTTGCTGTAGTAAGCTGTTATCAGTTCTAAGTTATCATATATTTGGAAATTACAGTATAATTTATGTGTGTAAATCTTGGCCATATTTTTTTTTTCTTTCTCACAACATGTGAGACAACATGAGAATATGGGGTTTGTCAACTGGTTGGCTGGGATCAACCCCCACACCGGTCTAAAATGAAAAGAGAATTGAGATATACCTAAGCGTAAATATTTCTATGTAAAAGATGGAAAAATATACCTGTATGACTCTTTCATCACATCCATAAGTAATCTTCATTGGATAAGTAATTCTCGAAGGAAGGGCTGGATTTACTGCCACTCTGTTTTGTTTAAGTCACCGAAGGGCTAACAAAAGCAGAATTAATTTCCATTATGACAGCTCTGCTATTTCTTTATGAAGACTAGTGCCCACTCTATATCTCGGTATTCGCCTCCCATGAATCCCGCAAAACACAGATACTAGATCCCTAGCACTATGAGGCTTACCTCAAGCGATTGCAGCTCAAAAATTAAAACACTCTTCGCACTAAATCCCGTCAGAGATGCTTGCTTGTAATACATTGGAAACCCTTGCACTATAATTTATGCGGGTATTCAACAGTCCTAAGTAAATATCAGTTAACAAAGCAACCGTATCCGGGATTAGGTAAGGTTTTTAATTTTTTTTTTTTTCTCTTCCCTTTCACCATCTTTAGTTTCGCCTCTAGATTCTCTCCAGTGCTTTTACTTGAAAAACTTCAAAGGGTTTGCGCTGTTTAAACATTTGATATTCCAGAATTTGGTTTGACTATCTTTTTAGTTGGCATATCGTTGTAGGATCTTCTTTTGATTCCTTGATATTTTTCTGTCTTCTTGCATAAAATCACATTATAGTGTGGTGATGGACTTGGCTGTATCATAGGTTATTATATCTGGATATTTGCTTCTGTCTGAAAGATTTCTTATTATATTTCTATTTCCAATCAATCTAAGTTACAAAGCTTCACGGATATGCTGGTTTAGTTAGTTCATTTTAGATGAAGGTCGATTCAATATGGTCATTTACTCACAGAGGGTTTCGGCATCTTGCTGAGTACCACCCTCTCAAGTTGAAACTATCACACCCAGCGCTGAATATGGCGTCTTTACTTTGGCGACGGAACATTGTTCATCGCAATTGGGCGGTATATAGATTCACGGGCGCTTTAGGTCTACCAAAAGGCAAAGACGTTCGGAAAAGCGGGTTTGCTACCTTTCTACTTTACAATATATCTGAGGCCGAACCCAACGCAGTGTCCACTGCAGTCTCTGTTGCGACATGCCCTAGCCTTTCACCCCTTCCCATTCACCCTTCAAAGGGTTTTAACAAGCACTTTCCTTTGAAGAAATTTTCACTTCAAATTCCTCTTTCCTCCATTGGAAGCCCTTGGCGAAACAGTTTTGCTCGATTTCCTCTTTCTGGAGTCAGATTCCAATCCACAAAATCTAATTCTCAGGAAGGTGACTCTCCCTCATGTACAAACAAAGATTGCATGAGCCCTGAAACCCAGAAAGCAAAATCCTTAGTAGTCAAGGAAAATCCAACCATTACCATCACAACTCCCAGCTCAGGAACTATAACATTACCTGCCACCAGTGATAGAATTTCTCAGCGACTAAAACGCCATCATGCTAAAGAAGAGCTACTTGCAAGATCAAGCAACGTGCTCGGCCGCATGTGGATCCGCCTGAAATGGATTTTTTTTCGTCAAGTAAGGCCAATTACCCTGGATGATATTAGCGCTATTTTTTCCTGGTTCCTCGTCGGAAACATCATTTGGATTCTTTTGGGAACAACTACCTTTTTCTCTTTGGTACTTTTTACCATGAACACTGTGTTTGCGCAAGAATACATCGGCCAGATTATTGGAAACTTGATCACTAAAGAAACTGGGCTTACTGTAGTTTTCGAAAATGCCATTGTCCCTCATTGGAACGATGGAGTCATCTCTTTCAACAAAGTGTTTGTATCCAGACGACCTGGTAGAGGGAATCACAGAGTTCAGAAGGGTTCTCAAGCTGCAGCTGTTGCCGATGCTGCCATGGCATCCAATAAAGAAGAGTTTGCTGAAAAGAGTGAACTTGAACAAATTGCTGACAGTGGAAATTACACCCAATTTGACCTCACAATTGATACCATATCTGTGACATTGTCCCTCTCCAAATGGATGAATGGAGCAGGTATTGTAAAAGATGTTGAGGTGAAGGGAATGCGTGGTGTAGTAGATCGTCGACATGTACGTTGGAAGAAAGATGATGACCCTACAAATTACAAAAACGTTCATCAACCTGGTGATTTTGAAATTGAAAACTTTAAAATGGAAGACGGCTTAGTTACATTATATCAGCCAAATGGCTTTCGACCATTTCGAGTGAGTATTTTTAATTGCGAGTTACCTCGGCTGAGGAAACATTGGCTGTTTTATGATTTACTCTCTGCCAACAACATGTCTGGAACGTTTGATAACTCGTTGTTTACCATTCATCCTAGGCAATTGGAGAATGTGAGCAATCATAGCTTTGATGGGAACAAGAAGAGTCCCTGGAAAAAGGTTAATCGTCTTCGAGTTGATGGTGTTAACATTGATCACCTAAATGCTGGCGTGACTGGTCCGTTAGGATGGATTGAGAGTGGAAATGTCGACATGATGGCCGACGTGATGCTTCCTGATGATGAAGAGAACTTGAATTTGGTTCAGGTTGTCAGAGAAATTAAGGATAGTTGGAAAACGTCTGCTTCGGCATTGTCATTGTCTAAGTCCTCTCACGATGAGCCGGAATCTGATGGTGATGATGAAATATCATACTTTCGAACCCCAAGGGCAAAGACGTTGTCATCTCAGCGAGACCCTAGGAATCTATCTCCAAACAAATATGTTGTATTGGACTTCCGCGTACAGTTGAACAATTCTCGGGCTGCAGTTCCACTTTTCACTCCTGACTTGACATATGTTAACAATGCCCTAATCCGCCCTATTGTTGCTTACATTAACTCTCGAGAAACATACATTCCTATCAACTGTCAAGTAGTCAAAAATTTTGAAGACTTTGAAGGCAGTTGGACACTCTATGATTCCAGATTAATGGATGACTTATCTGCTGGGGTTTATGATGCATTTGCGGTCAATATTATGGATGATGAGGCGCGTGCGCTACGGATGAGAAAAGTTGGATTTTGGTCTTTACAACTGGCAGCGCAGCTCTTGCTACTAAGTTTAGGTGCCATTGCCTAGGTGTGCATTAGAGTATTCTATTTTTATTTTTGTTATTTTTATCATGATGCTTTTTTTTTTCTTCTTGTTATTTTTATTATTATTACTTCTCTCTTTCTACCAAAAGTTTTTTCTGTATATAGTCAAGGTGGATGAGCCTAATTAATGCCAATCAATGAATCGAGAACTAATAGAATCAAAATTTTGTGTGTTATAAACCATTTACGGAGTCTGAGACAGATGGAGCACAGATTCTGCTGGCAACCCCATTTTCTTGGTTGTTTGACCAACTGTTTTTAGTTGATAGAGAATAGTAGACTTTAATTTTTATTAAACCACCTCGTTTAAATTATTTTTATATCCAAGTTGAAATATGAAAATTTCACATCGTGAAACTTTAAATAATTAGCACTAAGTAATTAGCACACACCTCAATAGTGAAATAATGGGAAAATTAAGGTGGCCAACGATCATCTGAAGTGTATCTACGTGTGTTTTAATCCTTGGTATAACGATATAACGGGGTTATTTTAAAATTCCACACATTCAGCTCACGGGACTGCTCACCTGACCGCTCACCTGACCGCTCACGGGACCACTCACGGGACCATGGGCATGTGATGATTTGGCATGAAGATTATGATATTTCAACTGTCATCAGCGTTAGAAATTATAGAAATTGAGAGAAATTGATAGATATTCATCAACATACGTTGATATGAGTAATTAATTGGAGTTTTATGACACGTCGACTCGACTCATAATCAACGCCAACACGATAACTCCACGACCTCAGTCCTGAATAGGAAATTTAATTAATCTTCTTTCGCAACTTAGTGTTCCAGCAGCCCCTCCAATATCGGCCTAAATGTTCCTACATGGTAATACTCTTCCAAACTATTTAAGTCAAACCTATTCTCGCTCTTTTTTTGTAGTCAGTACAATCCCTTCTTATTATTACTATTTCCTATCTTCTCAATCCATATCTATCATTTATAAATCTGCCTATCCTCCTTTTCTACGTATAAACGACGCTTCTTGTCATAATGTCAGAATCAGATTTAACCTCCGATTCTTTGAAAACTTTGAGCATTGACGATTCTAAGCCTACTTCTGGAGACGAACTTGACTTAGGTCCATCGGAATCTAGAGAATGGAGACGAACAATCAATAATGTAATCAAGAGCGTGGTCGCTATCCATTTCTGCAGGCCATTTTACTTTGATCAAGATAATAATCAAATCGGAGAAGCCACTGGCTTTATCGTGGATGCTGAACAAGGTATTATTTTAACCAACCGCCATGTAATTGGATGTGGCCCCTTTATTGGATATGTTGTTTTTGACAATCATGAAGAATGCGACGTAACCCCAATTTATCGTGACCCCGTTCATGACTTTGGATTTCTCAGATTTGATACTTCTAAAGTTAAATACTTAAAATTGAAAGCTTTGCAACTTCGACCAGAATTGGCCCAAGTTGGTACGGAAATTAGAGTAGTTGGCAATGATGCAGGTGAAAAACTATCTATTCTGTCTGGATTCATTAGTCGTCTCGATCGAAACGCCCCCGACCTTGCCTATGGGTATAGTGATTTCAACACTGAGTACATCCAAGCAGCAGCAAATGCATCTGGTGGATCTAGTGGCTCTCCTGTCATCGATATTGGAGGCAATGTTGTTGGACTGGAGTCTAGTGGTAATACAATGGCCTCGACAGATTTTTTCCTCCCTCTCTCTAGACCTCTTCGCGCTCTTCGCTGTATTCAGAAAGGACTTCCAATCACCCGCGGAACTATTCAGACCAAGTGGCAAAAGGAACCATTTGAGTCCTGCCGTCGATATGGCCTTTCTGAGGCAACTGAGAAATTATTGAGAGAGGCCTTTCCCAAATCAGTTGAAATGGTCATTGCACAATTCGTTGTACCTGAAGGTCCCTGCGACAAATTGATCGAAGTTTCAGATAGTTTGGTTTCCATCAACGGCGAATTGATTACAACACTACTTAGAGTCGATGAAATTTTGGATGAATCAGTGGGAAAAGAAATCACCATAGTCACTCATCGAAATGGAAAGGATGTGGAAAACAAGGTGACTGTCCAAGATTTACATTCTATCACTCCTTCCAAATTTGTTGACATCAATGGAGCCATATTTCAAAATGTTGGTTACTTAATTGCTCAAAGCTTTTGTTCTCGAGTTAAAGGAGTTTATGTTTGTGATGGAGCTCCTATCATTGAAAATACTGATAGTCAGATCCTTCTTGAAGTGGATGGAAAACCCACTCCTGACCTAGATACTTTTCTTCAAGTCATGAGAGAATTGCCAAACGATCTGCAATATTTGGCTAAGATAACTAGAGTTGGTTTGAATGGTTCGATTGACACAAGATACATGAGGCTATTTAATAACTGGACAAGCCGAATCAAGGTATATACTCGCGATAATTCAACTGGTCTTTGGGAAATTGAAGAAATACCCGAGATCCCCGCTCCTAAGCCTGCTAAGATTACCTGTGCTACTTTCCCTTCTACCAATCTTACCAACCCAGCTTTTGATAAAGCAACACACTCATTTGCTGAAATCAGGTATTATGATACCAATTCTAGGATGCGAATTCCAAATGGTGACAGAAAAATGGGATACGTTGTTAATGCTGAGAAAGGATACATTATTGTACCTAGTTTGTCATTCCTTGACGACTTAGTGATGTTTTCAGTTACATTTGCATCATCTGTCACGATTCCAGGAAAACTAGAATTTGTCCACCCCATCTCTGGATTTCATATTTTATCTTATGATACTAAATTAATTGATATTCCAATTGAGCCTATCAAATTGAACTCTGTTCCTATAAAGTCTGGTGATGAGCTTACATTCCTTGGATATAGCTACTATGGAGATCTCCTTCATCACAAGGAACGTATTTCCGGTATTGAACTTGCTTCTGAATTGAGAAATACCAGAGAAATTGTCCATTTCGAGTCTGAGGTGTCTAAAAAGGGAGGTATTCTTTTGGATGAAGATGGATCTGTTCGAGCGTTTTATGAGCCTAGTCTTGGCGGTCTTGATGTTAGTCACATTTCGGATGTTCCACAGAAATTGCAGAATGGAACGATGAATAAAGCTCGATACTTGCCAGTTCAGCTTGATACTATTCCTATCGTGCTTGGTCGTAAATTGAACGTTCCTGAAGGTAAGTTTATTCACTATTTTTTTTTTTTTTTTCAATCTTCTTTTACTAACCATATTCCCAGAATGGATTGCAAAATTATGTGAAACTGACAAGTTCTTGAGAGAGTTTTATACGGTCAACTTTGTGTCAAATGATCTGCCAGCTCTTAAGCAAAACGATATTCTTCTTTCTGTTAACGGAAAATTTGTGAGCCGAAGCCAACAGGTACTTCGGTTGTTTGAAGAAGAGAACCTTGAGTTTGAGGTTTGCCGTGATGATAAAGTTATCAAAGTTTCAGTACCTACAATTTCTGTTGTTGAGTCTGAGATTCAGCAAACTCTTTATTGGTGTGGTGCTACGATTCAATCTCCTCCAAACAGTATAAAGTCCGAATATGCTAAACTTCCATCTAACATTTATATTTTATCCTTTAAGACAGGTTGTATCGCTGCATTCTATGGGCTTTGTGAAAATCAATTTATTACCCAAGTCAACGGAAAACCGGTGAATACAATTGCCGATTTCCAGGCTGCTGTGTTGGAGATTCCCGATGAAACTTGGGTCAAGTTGAACTGTATGAGTTCTTCTTTCATAGCCTCGGCTACTTCTATAAAGACCAATTACCGGTACTTTAAGACCAACTGCGTTTCACGAGATAATGAAACTCGAATCTGGTCTCTTGATATGTGATATACCCTGTTGAAATTTTTTTAAATTATATAGAACCTGCATACCCTTGATAAACTTCTTTCAGCTTTATTTTTTTTTTAATATTTATTTTTCTTTTACCTCTATTTTATTATTTTTGTGATAACAGAAATAAATAAATATATTTATATGTTTATATTTCGAATTGAAACTGTTTATTTTTTTATATTTCAATATGGCTTTATTTCGGAAGACCGAACTGGTAAAACCATGCCAAAAGTATATCGAAAGCACTGATAGACAGTTTCCTGTGTTTACTGGGGTGCAATTAATATTTTACAATTTATTTATATACTTATATATGTAGTTATTTCATTGTGTGTAATATGAAAGGCCAATTTGAAGATTGGAAATTGAACCAAATAATAAGAATAATATAATGATATAAAAATAAAAATATGGAGTATACACATATGCCTGAACAACAAATAAACAATACAAATAAAAAAAGGTAATATAAAAATAAAAAAGAAGAAAACATAGTAATAATAAAACAAATTGGAGAATTGATATAGATAAGAGAGGAGTAAAGAAAACATAAAAGCAAGGTAGATGGGAAGGGGAGAAAAATACCACCAATTATGGTGATAAGGATAGACAGCTTAGTAGCAACTGCAACAATAACCGAAAAAAATAAATAAATAAATAAAATGAACAAATAAACGAAATCCTAAAAAAAATATTACCAATGAATGCTTACCAAAAGGCATTTAAATTTTTTTAGTTTTCTTTTAATCCGATGTTCGTTTTCCTCTCATCCATCCCCACACGCGCTTTGACACACTGTTTTTGCGCGCTTCGGAATTGGTGCTATGTAAGCTAAAGGACGTTAAAGATGAGATGGAAAATCGGTTTGGATGGTTACGTGCGTGTACTGCTGGGCGGGGCCTAGCCTGGGGAGGAGGAAATAGGTGGCCACTACCACGTCTTGGAACTTCCTGTTGCTGCTGTTGCTGCTGTTGTTGCTGGTGATGATGCAATTCTGCCATGACAAGCTGTGGCTTTGTTTGTTCCAGAGTAGAAGAAACACCACTGTCTACAGAGGTCCGAACTTCAGGACCAGGTTCACCAAAATCAAAAATCTCACTTTGAGACTCAGGAACTGAAGAGATGGATTCTGCAGCTTCAGTGGGTCCTATGCTAGGCGAAGGTAACAGTGCTGGTGATGATACTGAGTCAGTGGATTCGCGGATTGTCGCTGGTGAATCTAATTCACTGCTGCTACTGTTAGGGCGCTGAAGCATGGACGGAGTAATTGTATCGTTAGTGGTCGAAGACAAACGATGAAGAGCTTTGATATGAGCTAAGGCGGTTTCATCCAACATCTGTGGAGATGGGTTGGACGAGGAGTCATCGCTGAGGGGTTTTTCAGGAATCGCAGAATTGCTTACGGGTGCGAATGGGCCAAGAGTAAGGGAGTTAAAATTGCGAGCAAGGCGTGCGCGATCTCTATTGGAGGTGACAGAGGTGTTACTAACAAGGGAGGTGGTAGATAAAGACGCAGCCTGCTGCTGTCCCATTAATGGAGTGGAATCTTCCTCTTCCTCAATAATTACGTCGTCTGACTCAATAGCTGAAGAATTGACTTTTCTTTTCATAACTCGGTCAAAGCGAGGGCGACCTCCGTTTGGCCCTTGCTCAAGAACAGCTTCTGGAGCAGACTCCGTACGGCGATGTGATATTTCAAATTGAGGTACGCGAAACGAATTGCTCAGTTTAGGAGTTCTAAATGGACCCAATGCTGCATCTAAGTCAATCAAAGGGATAGCTGGCTCAGAAGTAATAGCCAAAGAGAGCAATGCAGAGTCGGATATATCAGCTGTAGAAACATATGAAGAGGAGTGAAACTCTGGGAGTGGAGAACCGCTTGACGCAGGAGACGGCTGCTCAAACCGTTGAGGAACAGGAAGAGAGAAAACGGATTCTTCAGATTTGCGCGTGGAATCTATTTCCACGGCACTCTTTCGTTTTTCAGTCTTTGTATCCTTTTTGGAAGAGCGAAACTTAATGAAGCTTCCTGCCCAAGATTTGACTCTTCTGTGCTTCTTGGGAGGCGTCTGGGGAGGCGTCATTGGCTGCCTTTGAGGTAACTGCAGAAGCTGCTCATTATCATTATCGGGTAGTTGCAAATGCTCGAAAGAAGTTGGAGTAACTGGTACAGGAGCAAGATAGTCAGGAATTTTGTCAATTTCAGTCACCTCAGATGCAAATTGCACTCGAGGTTTTCTAAAATGCGGTTTAGGATGCTGGTCACCAGTGTCAAGGCACTCATTTGATGAGAGCAAAGAAGATTCCTGCAAGGGGAGAGATGAGCAAGATGAAGATGCTAAAACGGCAGTTGGAGGCTGAGGGTTGTTTGATGTTGAGCCGCAGGACGAGGAAGACAATGAAGCACGTGACGACTGAAGGCTAAAATTTTGTTTCGAAGGGGGCATTTCCAAAGAAATAGACGGGGCTAAAGATTTTGGAGACGACGATGGCGAAGAGGGTTTGTTCACAAGGGCCAGCCCTTTATCGGGGATTTGGAAGTCATGAGAAATTGCAGCAGAACGGCGGTGCGCATGCTTTCTATGAGGTGCGTTAGCCTTCAGGGCCTTGGTGGATGACTCTGTTGTTAGCTCTGGGAAACCTTGGAAAGGTGGAGGAGGAGATATGTCTGAGGACTTTATGGGAAACGGTAGCTGAATTCCAGTGTACTGACGGGAGTGATTGTTTGTTGCATTTTTGCGCGTCGGGGATGACGAAGGGCCTTCAGGACGGAGCGGGAAGCAAAAGTCGGTAGGAATTTGGCTACCAGTCGCTACTGTGCTGCTGGACACCATGAACATACTGAAGAGAAGAATAGAAGTAAAAAAGAATGGCTATAGTTGGCAAAAAACAAAATTTAAATTCGTTTTGGCAGCTAAAATTGAAGGAAGAAGAGGTATTTTTCGCTTATAAGTTAGTCATGATATAGAACGAAGAGAAAATAAAAACAAAAAGAGCGGGACGGAAGAGAAAGGCGTTAAAAAGGAGTGAGATGGAATAAACACCGTGAAGAAAGAGAAGGAAAAAAGATGTAAAGAAGGGATATATATAGGTGTATAAATAAGAATATACAGAGAGAAATAAGGGGAAAAGAGCGGATGATGAATAGAATAGAAAAAAGAAGAAGCCTTTGGTAAGGTGAAAGTTGTGAGGTTAAAAGAGGATTTCAAGAGGAAAAGAAGGAGGTTTATTTGATTAAGATTTTATTATTTTTATTATTTTTTTTTATTTTTATTTTTTGTTTTTTGTTTTTTCTTAATATTTTTATTCCACTCACAGCTTTATTTTTATTTTTATTTTGCCTTTATTTTTCTTTTCGCAGACTTCAAACTTCTTCTTCAAGTCGTCGAAGGGGGTCCACGATATGGCTGAAAGACTCGTTTGAGGCAAACTATTGGTTTAACTGACTTAGCGACGTGGTTTTTATTTGGTTTGACTTGGTTTAAATGGTTTAAATGGTTTACCTAGTTTACTGTTATTGGTTAAAGACTGCGTTTTTTTTCATTTATTAGGTGGCAGGTGGCAGGGCGTATGTAAAATCCGCCATGGGCTTAGGGTTATGATGGTTACCCAGGGTTACCATGTGTTACATAGGGTTACATAGGGTTACACAGGGTTAGTACAAGTATGAAAGTATTCAGCATGTTCAGCATTTCCAGCTTAGAAGAAATGTTATTGGCCAATCTTACTATATGAAAAAATGAATGGTCTTCCAAATGCTTGTCCCGATTTGACTACGTGTGGAACTTCAAGACCTTGGCTCAAGAGCGCTGAGGCGCCAAACAAAAAAATGTACAAGTCCCGACTGAAGCAACCAGCCATGAGACTTTTCTCGATGAAGTTTAGAGAAGGTGTTAATGTTACACTATTCCATGTCAGTGCCAGTAGATTTTTTTATTTATTTACATTATTATTTGATATATTATTTGATACAGTATATATTATTTGATGTATATTATTTTGTTGTTTGATATTTTTTATTTTCATCATCATCTCATTATCTTTATAACCAAATCCTTGTTGTGAAAACACCACAAAGGCCTTGTGTGTTTATTCCACGCGCGTATTTTTGCGAAATACAGTGCTGACTCATAGCGCTATTCACTACCATGAAATGTATGAATTATGCTTTGAACGCGCATCCGACGTGTCACTCAAAACTACTAAAGTTATTAATAGGTGTCGTTTGTTTATTGACTTCTTCCTTTGGGCTGTTTACTGGCCACCATTTTCTTCTAACGACATAAATTGCAAAGGGCCAAAATGTTGTTTATTCAATTTTTCATGCACAACATGCAAAGTTATACATGAAATACTTGAAATCGTTTTATGCTTTGGTTACGTGAATTGTGGAACCCCCACTATGATCCAAATAAGGAAGTTGCAACAAAAAATCTTTTCAAATGTTAACCTAATTTCTAACCAATGAAATTCACTAACCTAAACTGAGTGTACGGCTGAGTTTTGACCACTATTATTCATCATTAACATCACTATAAAAACTGTCTCGTTAAATTAGTATATCGTTGCCCACAATAACATTCAGCCCTTAAGAGCTGAAGACGTAACAGCTGCTTGTCTGAAATCATTACCAGCCGCCACTGAGATCGCTCACAAACCATTTGTAAAGGTGTAGAAGGTCCCAGTTTTCGTTTCTTCATATTAGAAGAACTACCACTATCGCTATCATCACCCTTATAATCCTCCGGTCGGGAATTGCTACACACAACTAATGGGTTGATTGGTTTGCCATTCAGTATAATTGCAGCATCGTCTACGTCAACATGGTACCCATGTTGCCCTGTATCTTTGGTGCACCCAAACCTTTTTACAAAAGAGTTCATCATCTTGTGCAGTTTTTCTCGTGCGTCGTCATAGAAAGAAGCTTCCCATTTAGCAGGTGGACTCTTAATTAAGGCTACCATTTCATTCTGCTTGACTTGAAATATCAGCTCTCTAGCCTCACTATCCGCAAACGGCCGTTTGTAAAATGCGGAATTATATCCACATCGTACTGGCTGGAGAGATAACCCCTCCAGTTTAACATCTTCTAAGTTGAGTATAATCTCTTCAGTCTGTCTGCACCTGTTTTTAGTAATTGAGTGGGCAATAAGTTTCTGTTCCAGGTTTCGGAATCGGTAGTATCTGCACTCTTTCAACAACATTTGTCTGTGCTCTTCACTCTGGATTTCAAGTGGAGCTCCCTGAAGGGCGGTTAACAAATCACCAAACAGTTGGCCACTTCGATTAGGAACTGTAGGCGGGGCGAGCGGTGGAGGTCGAATGAACTTCTTGCTTACTTGAGGTTCTATCTCAGACCCAAAAAAGGCTGAAAACCCCAAAGTGAAAAAGTTAGGTGTATCACCTGGATTAGAAAAGATGTTACGCGGAATTCGGAATGAGCAGGTACCAATTCGAACAAAAATTTCAGACGTAGATAGTTGGTGTACTAGCTTTGGTAAGTGATAGTAGTTCGCGTCCAGAAGCAGATAAACAAAATCAACGTCGTCCTTGGGGATACTGTAGTAGCCTTTATATCTCTTAGTATATAATATCATATGCCTTTTTTCAATGGTTCACAGGCTTACCTTGTAAATGACTAACAATGGACTCAAACACCCTTGGCGACCTGTCAATATACAGTGTAGGTCGCTCTCCTTCAGGAAGATGCTGGTACTTTAAGAAAAAGTTGGTAAAGTATGACGGAGCTATAATATAATTCGCTTTAGCAAACAGCCAAAAGATTTCGTATTTCTCACTTCACTCACCATCTGAAGATAACGATGCACCGCTATATAATGAGTTAGCAAAATCAACAGAACACAAAGCATTGATGAAGCAACCCTACCTTAACTTGAATATCTTCTCTCCAACTTGGATTGAGTAAACCTGAAGTCGGTTAGCAATGTAGTGCTTGGTATTCAGTATTTGTAACTCCCATCATACTTGTTCGTGGGGAAGTACTTGTGGGATTCCCACTTTGAAGTTTCCCTTAGGGTTATCCACGGTGCCGGGTAGTTCTGATAGAGGAACCTTCTCATAAATCGAATCATCATAATGAGCATCCAGGCCTTTTGAATCTACATGTTCTTCCATTTTGTTGTCAATAAGTTATTATTTAGAAAAAAAAATAATAGCTAATTTGAAGCAAAGAAAAGGAAGGAAAAATATATGCTTACGAAGACCATAGAATAGGTTGGGTGGTGTAAAAATGCATTTGTAATGTCGAACTTAAGCCGCGCATTTCATAAAATTCATTTTATTCATTTGGATTACAAAACATCTTGAGGATTTTCCCATCACAATATAATAAAATAAGCATTTAACCATAAGTTAATACAGCATTTTAACTAAAACAAAATATATAGATTTGTAAGCCTTAATCGGCCATTTCCTCATCAGTTTCCCCTCTAGCAATGGCAGCAGGTTTACTTGCTTGATCGTAGTCTTCTTCGTCTTCGTCTTCATCATCTACAATAGACCTCTTCACAATGCGTCTCTTTTTGGTAGCTGGTTCATTGCCATCTTCACTCGCCGCTGGTGAGGCTGATCGTTTTGGTGAATCTCCACTGCCTTTAGTATTCTCATCGTCTGTCTCTTTCGCTGACTCTTCCTCCCTATCACTAAATAGTCCATTGGTAGGAGAGCCATCAGCCTCGGGTTCACTTTCAAAGTCAGAAGACTCAACATCAGATGTACTTTTAAAAGTCTTCTTTTTCGACCGCGCTCCATTGGCCTCCTTTTTGTCATCCTTCTTGCGACTCTTTCGCTCCTTGGGAGCTTTGGGTGCTCGTCTTTTAGCTTCTTTTTCTTGCTTTCTCTCCTCCTGGATTTTCTCATTTTCAAGATCCTCCTGCATTTGCTGCTCAGTCCACTCTCGGGCCTGTTCTTGCAATTGTCTACGCTCTTCATCAAGTGCTTTCTGTCGCGCGACTTCCGCTGCAACCTTTTTCTGTTGTTCTTCCTCAATCTTGGCCTTTTCAGCTTCTCGCACCTTTTTGCCTAGAGCTATCTTGTCTTGAGTCTTGCTCTCAAATTCCTTCTGTTCACTCAACGCTCGCTCCAACTGTTTCAGCATTGTATTTTGACCCATGAGTGCACGTTGCTCAAGATCATTAGGGGGGTATGGCGGGTACTTCGATTGAGCGATCTCCTTTAGTGACTCAATCGCATCACTCAGTCCCTTAGATGCCGCTTCAATATCTGAAATAGTTCGTGTGTTTTCCGGTGTTTTCTGCACAAAACTAGCAAGCTGGAACTTTACAAATGCAACATTGAACTTAAAAGGCATGCTCTCTGGTGACAATTTAAAAGCCTTTTCTGAATAATTCAAGGCCTGTCTAAGTGCCTCTAAATTCTTTTCTCGCATACCTCGAGCATACCAAGCTCGTCCCAAGAGTGTCATAAGCTGAGCATCATTGTCTCTTCCAAATCGATGCTGTGCAATCTCATAAGACTCAATGCCCTTGGAGTACTGTTTAAGCTCTACCAAGCAGTCTCCCATATTGATATAAATAGACACATCGTTGAGAGTCTCACGAATCTTGCCAAAGATGTGCAATGCCATCTCGGCTCGCTTGGTTTCTGCGAGAATAATAGCGACACCTTGAGCAGCATATGCATTAGAACTATCAATCTGCAACGCCTTATCAAATAGTTCTGCGGCTTTGAAGTATGTTTTCTCCTTTTTCTCGCTGTCGCCAGGATTATTCACTCTAATTTCCCGTGCAATTGAAAGATACAAATTGCCTAACCCAATCAAGGAATAAGTATCATGTTTATTGTAGTCCACAAGTGAGTGCTTGTAGTGTTGCTGTTCCACGTCCTCACTAAGATTCTTGGCTGGGGGTCGCTTTGTTCGGCGCAAGTGCCAACCATAAAGAGCACGCACTTCTAAGTTATTATTATGATCCGACATCAATTGCTTCAACTTATCAACCCCATCCTTATCTCCCAATGCAAGTGATAAGTAAGTGGCTCTAATCCGAGCATCCAAATAATCTGGCCAAGTCTCCAAAACCTTCCCGTAAAGCTCTAAAGCAAGTTCTGTATTTCCACTGGCATCTTCCATTCGGGCAATATTGTAATCAATAGTGGTTTTAAGGTCTCCTTTTTCAGGATAGTCTTTTACAGCTTCTAATGCCTTCCCAAAAAACGTTCGTGCTGATTCATAACTTCCCTTTCCATAGTGTAGCACTCCAATGTTATTATACAGCTCGGGGTATACTGGAACTTCTTGAAGAATGAGTAACTGAATAATCTCATTCAGTGTATTTAAAGCTGTTGTTGGATTCTTCTCTTCTGTAAGTTTGGATAATGTCAATAGAGCCTCAATTGGAGGCGACTCATCTTGCTCCTTGCAAAGCCGCATAAATTTTTCCAGGTGAGAAATAGCCTGAGATTTTTTCTGACGATCATGCTTAGATCGCTGAACATAAAGCAATGCCAACAAAAAAAGAGCTTCAGTGGATTTGGGGTGATCTGATACAACACTTTCAAATGTCAATAATGCTTCAGGACTACCCTGAGCCATCTCCACCAGTCCCTTGCCTATTCGCGGTAAAATGTTGTTTTTATTATGCTGTTCAGCAAGCTTGTAATATTTAAGGGCCTCCTCAAAGTCATTCATGCTGTGGTGGGCTCTACCTATCCAAAAGTAAGCCTCGCTATTTACACTTGGTACATCCGAATAAGCAATTGCTCGTTCAGAGAGTTTCATAACAGATTTGATATCCTTTTTGAAAAAGAGATAGTTAGCCAAAATCAAATCTGCGGCAGGGTAGTTGGGGTTTTGTTTGTAGGCATTCTGTGTATATTCCATCGCTTTCTTGTATTTCTCAACAAAAGACGGGCTGTGAACATTCTTTACGGCTTCATCCATCCAATAAAGACCTAGAAGTGTATTGACAGATGCACTGTCTGGTTGTAGCTCTAAAGCACGCTCCCAAGCAGCTAAAGCCATAGTTTTCTGATTGAGATGCCAGAAGCACAAGCCAATACCAATTCGAGGATCAGGCACAAAATTAACTCTACTTCGCAGTACGGCTTGATACATTTTTAGAGCAGCCCTGTAATTCTTCTTGTGATACAAAAATCGAGCTTTGCCAAGATTGGCAAATAAGTTGGCATTTCCAGATTGTGTAAGAATTAAATCAAAGGAAGGTAAGCCATTTTCAAACTTGCCAATGACTCCACTTAGAGCACCACGAGCCAACACGTTTACACTCCAGGATTTGTCTAATGGAAAGGCCTTGTTGGCAAAACTCGTTGCTAGAGCATGATAGTCACTCTTTGATTTAACACCTTTCGCTGCGGCCTCTTCAGATAATTTATTGGGGGCCTCTCGAACCTGTCGAATGTAAAGCCAGACAAGACAAGAGTAAAATGGAATTTTGTCAGATTCGTCCTGCATAATAGATGCTAGAGGTAATTAGTAAAGCACTTCTAAAAACATCATTATAGTACTAACCTTGAAGTCCTTTTGAAATAACTTCGATGGCATTGTCAACCTGTCCATTGCGAGCGTATGCAGTCTAAACATATTAGTAAAATTGCTACTTAAAGCTGAACGCGTACATACCCCAATGGCTAACCAGTATTCACGGTCACATTTCTCGTTCTCCAAAAGAACACAGAGTTCAGAAGGGTCTTCAGCCAAATCGTTGACCAAGTCTAAAGTCACAGCTTCACCTTCACCAAGCAAAGGAATTTCAAGTACGTTGGGATTCATAGCCTCTTCATGGTAATCCTCCATGGGTTGATCATACTGAGGAGATGCCATTATGATTTAAGGCAAGAGTTTTAGTAAGATATGATCCCTATCCTTTTGCAATGTATTACTTCAATTATCAAATCTGATTGACTGTGATGATGTTATATTATATCGAGCGTCGTGGACGTGGGAGTAAGGTATGATGACTTAAGTGGTGATGGATTTTTGAAAAAGTCGAGGTAGGGTAATTTGAAATTCTTTTCCCAATAAAGCGATCTATATTACATGATTGGAACATCTTTCAAGAAAGATCCTATCTTGATATGGATAATCATGATTAATTCCACGGTAGTTGGTATCATTCTCAGTGCTATAGATGTATCAACTTTGTGAACGTTCAGATTCCGGCATACCTTTTGTCCCAATTTCTGAGTTCATAGGATGCAACTAAAACGTTTTCTAATTACACAGAAATAGAATGTCTTTTTCAGCTGACGCCTTTAGTAGATAGTAGGTGAATGGATGTCTTTCCATTATGCAACTTGACTTTACTTCGACAGCATTTATAATAGTATTGTTGGTGTACTGTATATTGCGAACTTCATAGACAAGTCCAACTTTCAACCTGCGAAAGCCAGGATCTGTGTGAATCAGTGGAGACTGGTGGGCATCAGTGGATATATCCAAGTTACAGGTCAGATATACAAGGATATTCTCCCCATTATCGTGTAATATAGATGTCAAGCAAATGAAATAAGATTCACGTCTTTAGATCTTTATATGGTTTTCTGCCGTCATATAAGGTAGCTAGTACGATAGTGAAGACTTCTGAGATGCATTGAGAAAGGTTCATTCATTATCATTATTTTAAACTTTTCATTGTAATAAAAGTATAAACGAGTAAAGTAAAATAAGAAATACATAAAACATGCTATCAATACTCTGTACCGCCTGGAAAATCTTGAAAACTCTAAGGTCATTTCCCCATTTTTGTAAACAAAATAAAGGGAGCATATTGTCTCACCTAAACGAAGACACTCACTGTACATTACTTTGAACCGCGCTAAAGGTATCTTGAAGTCTTTATCGAGCATCTTGCTTCGAATCTTTAAATAATATACCAGATCTTTTATTTTCCAAGCATCCCCAAAGAAAGGGCTATAATTGGTTTCCTATTTAGTTTTTCACGTTGATTTCGCGTTTGTTTTGGAACCACAGTAAGCGCCCAAAAGAGAAATGTGTAAACAGGGCTCTGTATCCAAAGCTTCAGAAGTCCCAGCCAAATATCAATAAAAAGTCTTTTGGGCGTTACTTCTTAACCTATACTTATGAATGTTTTTCTCTGTTTTGGTGGAGTCTTCAAGTGAAACGCATGAAAAAATTTGTACAAAATATATATAAACAATCAAGTCTCTCCTTTCCTTTCTTCCTTCTCTTCGACGTTTTGGTCACTTCAAAAGCTTTCTTTGTTCAACATTTCTAGTCTTTGTGTTGTCTAATCAGCAGTGATACTTCTACTTCGCTTAGGCAGACCACCAATTCTAGACTGGTAAGTCTGATTTCGATTACCTGGTTCGTGTGACAAATGTCTCTAACTCTTCAATGTTCTAGTTTTACACCATTGTTTATGGTTCTTTAAAGACACGTCTTGTGTTGAAACTCATTTCCCATTGTTTAATAAGAGTCTTACCTCCTCTTGTCAACCTCCTTCTCTCTCTCTCTCTTAACCATTCGTCTGGTTATTTGACCCCCTGATTTTGTATTCCAACAGCCAAATCGCTTCTATTTTGCATTCGCCTTTCTTCTTTTGGCAAAAGACTGTAATAAAGATTTGTATCAGCTGGCCGAAGGGATTAGCTGAACCCTCGTATATTCAGAGAGCACATGAAACGAACTGGGGACAGGCCTCTAGGGGCCAGACGCCCTAATACATTTTCTACTTCCCCTTCTCATCATTTTCAACCCTCAGTCAAACTTACTGCAAGATATAATCCAACTTCTGACCCTACAACAATATCAACGGGTCATGGATCATCGCCTGCCTCTACTCTGACTCATGGGTCAAGGTACACCCTGTCAGATACTTCTGTTATGGCCCCACTGAATGTGAAAAAGGTCACTAATTCACCTGGTCAAGTGAAAAAATTCATTTCAAATCTAGAGAAATCCAGTCCCACGTTAAAGCCTAAAACTAGTACAAGTTCTATTACATCCCTTACTTCGCTCAACACCATTGGGAAAGCTTTGGAGAACTGCCCTAGCATTCCCATTCAAGCTAATTCAGACTTATCTCCTTCAAGGCATCGTCCTGTATCGCCGAGACGCCCCGTGGAGTCTCCAGCCGTGACAAACCTTGAAACTAGTTCAACTTCACCTGCTAAGGTAATTACCCCAAAGCATTCAAGAGTGGCATCCCATGTTTCTCAGTTAAGTGCAAAGTTTGAAGCTTCGACGGACCTTAACAATGCATCTCCTAATTTTCAACCTCAGACATCTCCTTACAAACCACCAAAATCACCTTCTCCGACCCGCATTAAACCGAATACACGTACTGCTTTACATTCTCCTAAGCGTGTTATTCCTGAATCTACATCTTGGATTTCTCCTTCGTCTTCTCCCTCTCATACTCGCATTAGACCTCCTCCATCCCCGCCATATGCTAACCAACAATCTGACTTCGCTGACATTTCCAGAATCAAATTAGAACAAATTCGAAACCCTCAAACAACTACACATTCATCATCACCATTATTTCAAGCTATTGATGAAGTGAGACAAGACCCCAGCTCTGACAAACCTTCTCGCTCATACCTTTCGGATACATCTCCGCTAAGGATACGGTCTAACTCCCCAGCCCGTTTAGTCGATACATTTCAAGATCAGACTGCCGCTGCTACTGCGGTTATACCTAAAGTTCGGCCATCTTCTCCTAGAAGAAAAAAAGTATCAGAGTCGCCTTATTCATCATCAGATATTACAAATAATGTGTCGGTAAAGCATTCGCCTTCAATTCAATCATCTGTCTTTCCAAATCAACTTCCATCTACTACTATTTCTAATGATAATTCAATTAAGTCGGGGGTTTCTTTAGATAGCCGTTCTTCTTCTCCGATACATGTTAAAAAAGATGATGAATGCTATGACCATCATAGATCTGCCATGAAACTGCCATTTGTAAAGCAGCCAGCATGGATTACTAACATGGTAGAAGAGGCAAACGTTGGTCGCAGGGAAGAAAGCAGATCACCATCCCCAACCACTCGACGAAGATTGAAAGATGTATCTGAAGTATCTTCTTCTGCAGCGAATAAGTCTGCCATTTCTCCATCTAATTCAGGTCGGTCAACTCCTATCAGTTCACGAGCTAATTCTCCATCAAGAGTGAAAAACAGGATAAATGCATATTCCAAATCTCCTTGTTCAGAGCAACTTCCTAGTAGAGAACGATCGGCATCTCCTACATTCAAGAATGGTTTCGACGATGTTTCGATAGTGTCTCCTAAAACTGTCATGAGAAAACAGCTTACTGAGCCTTCTTCACATTCAACGCCCGCGTTGGGTGAACGTAGCATTATGGATGGGACTGAAAGAGCAAATTCCATAGTTGGGAATCCAGCATACCATATTCGATCTGTTGAAGAGTCTAGTTATGAATCATCAAGTAAGCCAATTGAGGTTATAAGGGATTCATGCTCAGCATCAAATTCCTCTCAAGTAGTTTCTGAAGGCAGGTCTAGCCCAACTCCGTGCCGTTCAAGTACATGTTCAGATTCCTCCACTTTGAGAAATAGAACAAATCTTACTTCGGTATCATCTCCCAGTGTTAGATCAGCTCAGGAGTTCTCAAGACCTCCTTCGCCTCTCTCGAAGCAGTATCATCCTAGTGTCACATCAGTAGATCGTCCAAGCTACCCTAAAACAGAAAATAGAGAAATGTTTCTTACAGTCAAAGGAACAGAAAGCGTTGAACGATCGTCATCTGCGAGGTCTAGCTGTGGTTCTCTGTCTTCTCAAAATGGTTATATTACTGTTTATCGAGATTCCAGGTCTCCTTCTCCAAGTCGAAATGAATCGGTAATGAAACCCAGCTCGAAACTTCCTTTAGAACAAATTACCTCACACCAGCCAGCTCCAACCACTCCTTCAAGTATTCCAAAGCATATTAGGACTATTAACTCCACTGAGCTTGAATCCATTCCATACACTCCTCAGTTTGAAAAGTCTTTTTCCATGTTTCAGCCTGATGTTGAGTACAATAATGCTTTACCAACCGAAGAACCTCTTACTCACACCTTGTCCATAAAATCATTGCACTCTATTCCATCTAGAGGAGAAACGATAGCATCTAACGCTGTTTCAACTGTGAGTAACACGCCCTCAACACTCCATAGGAGCCAAACAACTGCAAGCAACACACCTTCTCTGCTTTCCAGGCACTCTACATCTTCGTCTTTCAGTTCAACTTCTTCAGTAAAGGCCATGAGAGCATCACCCAAACTAGGTAAAACTCCTTTGCTTCCACCACCTTCATCATCGTGTGATGATCTCACTTATTCTAACTTTGGCTCCACAAGTTACCTCTGCCCTGATGAAGGTCAGTTTGACGAAGTTAGTTCTAACACCATATTGGATTATGTGGAGAGCATGAATGACGGTAACCAAGAGCTTACAACAGTACGCCATCAAAGCGGTATTGAAACCTTAGATATTCCAAAGGTTGCTCCAATGGCAAAGGGAGTACCAGAGGAATCATTTAGGTATAGTCGTGGATCAGAATCGATTAGATCAGTACAACATTCGGTGCTCTTAGAAGAAGATTCTCATGCATTTAATTCCTTTTCATATGCTCCAAATCCAATCCCGCATCAAGATGACTGGGCTCGCAGTCACCATGCTACAGCTTTGACTCGGGCTCAAAGCGTTGCGAGTGCTAATACAGTTGATTCCAGCCGCAGCTTTAGTGATTCTAGTAGTATGAGCGTTGATACCATTCAAACTCATCTCACAGTTCCTAGCATTCGAAGTCCAAGTCCTAATCCTGACTCATTTATGGTTGAGACTAAGGGAATGTATCACGATGATAACTTTGATGAAAACTCAGATCCAGTGGTGCCCCCAGTGCACCATGAAATAGAATCTGTTTCTGAAAATGAGTCTGGATTTCCTTATTCGCGATATTACGAGCTTGACATGAATAACATGGTATTGCCTGATCCACAAGATGTTGTTCAAGAAGTTCAACAGCCCACAACTCCTTTCGGAAAAATACTTCATGATAGTCTTCTCCGAGACATTTTTCTCTGCTACATTTTTATTGTTTTTCTAATTTCATGATTTCTGTCTCTCTTTCCTATTTACTGTTTTGCTTTATTTTCTTTTCCTTTCCGTTCGTTAATATACATTCATATCTTTAACTATATTTCATTTGAAAAACAAAAGATGCTACAAATGTATCAAGCATGATATTGTTTTCGACTCCATGATCGATCACAGAGTATTTTAATTAAATTTAGCTAGTCAATTAATCTCATTTCAAACTTTACTATAATTGTTTCCATATCCGTTTAATCTTCTAAACCTCATACTTATAGCCTAGTTAGCAAATGTATAGTTCTCTCTTCTTCCTCGTGTTCCAATATGTGTGTTTTGTGGTATTCATTTTTTTGACTTTAATTCAGGGTTAGGTATATTTTACATGAATCTATTGGGTCTATGAGACCTTCATTGATCTTTGATCTTTGCACTTTTACATCGATTCCAAACACCATAGCCGAAATAAAATACAAATAGAAAGCAAACGCCATGATTTCCCGAACAGTTTTCCGACAAGTTTCCAGAGTAGCTTCTATCTCTACCGCCATTAGACCTGCTATCATTAGAGCTTCGAGAACTGCTACTGTCTCTGTTATCCGTGGTCAGCGATGGTACTCAAAACCCGTTGATGACAAGCCTGAGACCGCTGAGGAAATCTTCAACAGCTCACCTTCTTTGCAGAAGATCAAGTCTTCGCCTGAGGTTCTTCAAATCATGATGGAAATCGCTGAGATGATGCAAGCTAAGCAATACGTTACTCCTGGTGAGCAGCCTGGTATGATGGCCATGATGAAGATTATGGGCGACAAAGAGCTTAGAGCTTTGCTTGTTAACTTGAAGAATGTTATGGATGAACAGGGAATCCAGCTTGATCAATCTGAGTATGTATTAAATTTTTGGGCATTAGCAGTACTTGTTTTGTTTACACTTTCCTCAACTATTTACTAACTGAAATATTTTATGTAGAATTATGAGATTTGCAGAGACACTGGGCATTTCGACCAAGAAATAAAATAAAATAAATGTATATATAATCTCAAAACTATGCAAAAGGACATTCAATAATTAAAACAAAAAAAAGAAGTAAAATGTAAATTTTATATCATGATTAGAGTTCTCTTTAACAAACCAAGGACTGTCTTAAAGGATGCTCAAGATTTGCAAATGGTCGCTGTTGGAAATTTTGTTTTCGTACAGCACTTGGATTTTGTCGAGGGAAACTCGGATCATGATCAAGATATGCATGGTGATGTGTTTTAATAGTACTGTGACTATTAGAACGAGTTTGCGACAGAGTTGACCTCCGTCTGTGTGGGATAGGTGGACTGTCGGCATTAACAACATGTAAACGGCGAGTGTCTTGACGCTGGCCCAACTGGGAGCATTTCCCATTTGTAGGTAGCCCAACATCTAGAGCAGCCTCTCGTTCACCTTGCCGAATTCTATCTTGGCTGTTAAGAAGAATCAAGTTTGACATGAATTGACCTTTTGGGAGGTAAGTCCCGTAACCTTGGAGTATCCGATTCAAGTACGCAGCACAGTTAGGGCGCATTAAATGGTATTTAGCTCTAGCAGTTTGACACTGAATAATATGCTCATCCAGATTCCTGGGATCATAGATTACTGAATGGTCCAAGATCTGGTGTTTTTGCTTCGAGTTAACATGAGAGACTCTAGTTTCTAGCTCCATGTGCCTTAGCCCATTATAGTAATTATAATTGTAACTCTCGCTGGCTGTGCTGGTATTATTACGGCACAGTGACATTCTTACTCGAACGCCTGTGTCAAACTGATTACGAGCCCTTTTCTTGGCTTTCAATAGTTCAAACTGGGACATCATTCGTCGCTTCTTGATCCGATGATTAGCAATTTCATTAGCCAGTAAGTAAATTTGCTCTGGTGTAACCTGCTTACTGTTCAATTTTTCCCAGCTCATTTCAAGTGTTTCGGTGTGGTGTTGCGATCGTTGTCTGAGAGCAGGCTGGTATCTACTTGGGGTAGAAGGATGAAGGTTGACGTTTTCGATAGCACCATACATCCAAGGGTGATGCTCATGTTCAAAACTGTTCGACCTACATAACTCATCACTGTACCGGCGATGATAGACGCTGGGTCGATGCTTTTGTGAATCATGATATCTTGCTGGTATGCCCCCATAGCTGTGGCTATATTTGTGGCCCAATTGGGCGGGAATATTTTGGAATTTTGAAGTATGGTTTATGCTATCAATTTGACTACTTTCCCTAGGATCTTTTGATTCAAGTGCAAGGCCCCTGTTTTCATTACTAGATGAGTCGTTTAATTCAGAATGCGGGCACATTACACCAACCATATCCTCAATTTCGTCAGGTGTCATAATAGGGCTTGGGGGCCGTAACGGAGGAAGTCCCTTAAACGGCTCTTGTATGTATGCTCTGGGTTGTTTACCACGCTTTTCTTTCATAAGTTGTAACGAAATTTGAGACAATGATTCTTGCATTGGCTGTTGCCTGTAAAATCCCGTAAGTCTCTTTATTCCATTCGGCCTCAATGTGAAAGGTAATCTCCAAAATGACCGTTTTTTTGGCGGAGGATGATCTAGCAGGAGACTATGTCGTGGTTTGCACCTTACTCTTGCTGTGGTGGTGGTAACATCTGATCCACTGGAACTTATAGATGCGGCCTTTTGGTTCCTTTTAAAGGACAGTCCACGGTAAGGAAAGCCAAACCTGTGTTTTGAACTTTTTGGCTTTACATGTTTAGGCGTAGAGGTGTGTGTTAATATGGCTTTTGCTTGTTTGTTGAGGTTTCCAAAGAACATTTTAAATCTAACGGAGTTCCTTCTGCTAGACGTGTAGGCATGTTCAGGGTGAATTGAAACGTCTTTGTGAACGGTCTGTGCCTGACCTGTTTCAGACATTGGGATAGGAATTTGAGCGGCCATTTTCTGGGGGATAAGAAAGAGAATAAAAAAGTGAAAGAGAGAAGAAAGAAAGAAAGAAAAAAAGATCGCGCAAGTAGCGGTCTTAGTGATCTATATACCTGGCTCAAAAAAATAAGAATAACCTAGACTCGACCAAAGAGGTTTTGGGGGGGATATTTGGATTATAATATTTTGGTTAACAGATAAAATAATTTGCATACCATAGTTATAAGCCAATTTGTCAGTTGAACTGAAACTGAATCCACCAAAAAAATAAAAAGAAGTTTAAAAGGTGTAAACGATTGAGCTATAATTCAATTTTGTATAAAGACTTCGAATAGATATAAAAGAAGAATATGACAAGAAATAACAAATATAATAAAAAAAAAAGGAATTGATAATAGTAAGTGTTTTAAAAGTTTTCTGGTGTATCCTACGCATCGCATGTTCCAGGTCAGTGTGCCTGGTATCCATGCTTCAGCCGTGTGTAGAGATGTGGTCAAGGGTTAATACGAAACATTTGTGTACGAGTTTTAACTTTTGTTCAAATTTTTCATCCTAAACCTTAACTAGAAATTATCAATAGATGATAAATATCATATGCTAACAATAAAATAATAATAAATATCAAAATGATACCTGAGGAAAACTTTAGAAAAGCGCCTTAATTGAAAGACCTAAATACACCTGGGTAGAGTCCATCGCTACGGTAGCGTTGAAGAGAAATATAAAATACAAATAATACAACAAAAGGGAACTTCGCCTCTAGCAGTTTGGGTGGTTGGAATGTATTGATAGGTCGAAACAGCAGTGCAAAGAATATTTTAGCATTTTACGAAATAACTTCAGAGATGATGATAAATGCTTGACGCAAAGACCCACGGTGATTACATCTGGAAGTCATAATTTCGGTGGACACAGCAATTGTAGTATTGAGTATATTTGAGCAGACCAAAAAGGCAAGGTTTACAGGTAGAGTTTATGGAATGCTACAAACCGACCATCAAAGGCCATCAGAGACCAGTAAGGCCATTAAAGGTCATCGGGATACCTTCAAGCTCATCTCATATTCCTAATTTTCAGTACAACTTTTAATCCCATAAAAAAGGCCAGGTACAAATCTTACGCAGATCCTAATAGCATCTCGGACTTCATATTCTAGGAACCTTGAGCATGCTACAATAACTTTGTTCACCCATAAACCTTCTTCTAAGGATGTAAACAACCAACCAACCAACCTACCAACTTTTATGTAGCAACCAACGGCCCAGTCTCGCCCAAAAAGACAACTCAGTACCGAAAGGCGAACAGAGTGACATGAGAATGTTTATATATCCTTTGCAAGCTGCTTATATGTGATGTGGTGTCTCACTTTGAGATGGCTTAAACCGTGGTTCGCTTCATCCACCAAGCTATAAAATTGTATAAACAATGTTCACGAGGCGCGTAGCATTAGATTAAGTCTTGTACAGACAGATGGATATTACTGTTACAACAACAACATCTCCCACATTTACAAAATCTAGATGAACTGCAGTTCTCCAAATAATATTCTCGTTTGACTCAGCATCTGTAAACCAGCTTTACGGGGTCAAAGACGCAAATGGCAATATCAAAACATTCTTAAATGATATTCTCACAGATCAGCCTTGGTGGAAAATGGGAACAGGAATATATAAACAACATCTAAATCTGTCTTCTTCTACAAAAGGTATCCCAACAAATAATACAAGATGAGATATCCAGTCAGGTCACTCAACACTCAATGGCAAATATATACCAGTTTAGGGCGGTCTAGCATGATGCTTTCAAGTAAACCATGCTATTGCACATGGTGGTGCTAATATTTGAAAAAATAAAAATAAAACCCACTATGGACTACAATAGGAATAACTGGTATCTGAGCTAGTAAGGACCTCATTGGCAGAAGTTAACCATTCATATTTTGTATTCTCGAAATAGTCCTCAGTTTGGTTATGGTTTATAATTCACAACTTCACATAACAGGAATTAAACTTGACTTAAGCTACCCCCATCTGTTTTGGTTGACTACTCAAGTAAATGTCTATTTTACAAAGCATTGTACATCACTCAAAGTACCAGCTGTTAATACGAATCTTTTTTTAGTTGACACAAAAGTCAAATCTGGCTCGATAGTTTTCTGAATTTCAATACTATAATGCTTTGAGTTCAAGTCTTAATCATGTCTTGACCAATACGAACTCGTTACTTTAGTCATCGTGCGATGGCCTAGATTCTCAACGTTGTTATTTCAAGAATAGCAATAAGCGTATTTAAGATCCAAAACGTTTCTATTATCATTCATAGTTATACCGTATAAGGCCACTACGAAATCAGAACCTATTGTGTAAAAGTTTGAGTTTCGTATATTCACTCTAATAATTTAACATTAAAGTTTATCTCATATGAGCTATCTCACTAAATAAATATATGGAATAAAAGCAAAGCATGCTAGTCTCTTCATGCCCTTTGTGGCTTCAATAAGAACGACCAAATAATGTATGAAATTTTGCTGGCTCTGTGCAGCCAACACATTTCGTTCCTTCCTTTAACTTAGGTTGGTCAAATGGAATACATAACGATTTAGCTCCCATACTTGGAGCCTTATCATCGACTTCCGGACCGTCTTCCTGATGGGCTGTCCGTTCCTTAATTGAGTCCTCACAGTTCATACCTCCACAAAATGGGGCAAGAAGTACGCATTTCTCGCTAAGAGCAGGAACAAAATCAGCCAGGTTTTCCACTGACCTAATGTGAGAATCAAATGAGTTTTTTGCTTTGATAAACATGTCAGTTTGAATAGTTTCAAACAAATCCTCAATTACTGTTGGAAACTTCTCATCGAGAGGAATAACAACCTTTGCGCCTGTATCTCGACGAACTGCAATCACTTGAACTTTTTTCATATCTGAAGGGCCATATTCAAGACGTAGAGGAACACCACGTAGTTCCCAGTCAGCGAACTTCCAACCTGGAGAATAGTTTTCACGGCAATCACCAGTAGCACGGATACCAGCATTTTTAAGTGTTGACTCAATGCCCACAACTCCACCCAGCACTGACTTTTTTTCTTCAGCTGAAGTCTTAACGGTCAAACCACATGGTATCACAACAACTTGGAATTGAGCAACACGAGGAGGAAGCACAAGGCCTTTATTATCAGAGTGAACCATTACCATAACACCAATGGCACGAGTTGAGAGACCCCAGGAGTTTTGCCAAGCGCAAATCTTAGGCTTGTCAGGTCCTTCTGGATTTTCAACCGTTATGTTGAACATTTTGGAAAAGTTTTGGCCCAGACAGTGTGAAGTGGCTCCTTGGATACCTCGACCTGTAGTAGGAATATACCCTTCTACGGTTGTAGTAAAGTAGCCCCCCGCAAACTTTTCATTTTCTGTTTTTCTTCCTTTGATAACAGGAACAGCCAATAAATCATGATACACTGCTTCATACCAATCGAGGATTTGCATCACCTCATTGTTGGCTTCTTCAAAAGTCAGGTGTGCAGTATGGCCCTCCTGCCATAAAAATTCTCTTGTTCGCAAGAAAGGTTGAGGATGTTTGAATTCCCAGCGTACAACTGAATTCCATTGGTTAAGCTTAAGAGGAAGGTCACGATGAGATCTAATCCATTTTGCATAATAAGGGTACATTGCAGTTTCCGATGTTGGCCGAATAGCAATTGGCTCTTCAAGCTCACTCTTTCCAGCTCTAGTGACCCAAGCAACTTCTGGAGCAAATCCTTCAATATGGTCTTTTTCCTTTTCTAAAACCTTAGCTGATACAAACATGGGAAAATAAGCATTTTGAACCCCTATACTTTTGATCCGCTCATCAAAATAGACATGAATCTTTTCCCAGATTGAGTAAGATGCAGGCCTCAAAATATAGCAGCCCGAGACATCATAATACTCAAGCATTTCTCCTTTTGTAAGAATTTGTTGATACCAGCGGGAGAAATCCAAGTTCTTATCAACTGTGATACCGATCAACGCAGTATTAACTCTTTTCGCATTTATTTTAGGAGCATTGACCATTAAATCAGCAGGTGTAAAAGATGTCTCATAAGCACCTTTAAAATTTATGGACATTATGCTGACTCCTGTCGATTTCAAGTATTCTACCAAATCTCCAGATTTCATAAAGGCTGTTTGTGAGGCACTAGAAGGATGAATTGCCAAAACAATATCAGGAGAGTCTTCAATTGCGGCATCCAAGACCACAGTCAAAAAAGAAGCATTTTTAGAATCAATTGACACTGGTCCGACATCTGCTGGAGAAATCCCATCAAATACCGAGGCTACCAAATCAGAGTTTGCCAAACGTAAATCTTGGGCCTTGACCACTTTAGCAATATGGGTAAGAGATGTAGTAGAGGAATCCAGTGCTATCAAAACAACAGGGACCGTAGTTTTAGATTTTGGAGTCTTAGGCTTAAATACCAATGTTTTTGTCAACTTGTATTCGTCAACAGCTTCAGATGAATCCGCAAGAACTGAATCCCATGCATTGCTTGTAGATACTAGACTGTGAGTTAACACATTGCCTTGAAATTTTGCACAACACATTACTCCTAGTGAATGCTATTTAATGATAGAAAATCCACTTCACAGAAGAATAAATATTAGAAAAAAGTTGTAAACTTATATTACCAAATGATACAAGAGGTTATAAAATAATACATTACTGAAACCTGGCAATTCAGAGAGATTTATATGACAATAATCCAATCCATAGGACAAAAAATGGAACAGGGCGATCATTTCCTCAAGTCCACAAAACAATAATTGTGTTTGTGAAATTCAAGGGATATCCATGAGTGTGTATCTCTATGGGGTTTTAGATCAACTCATAATGAGCAAGACTGACTCTTTTTTATTTTCTTATCTCTGGTCTGAAATATACCCAAGACTGTGAAACGAAACATAATAAATGATTTGGGTTGTCTGTGGGTTTACATTTTTTCCAATTTTTTTTTTTTTTTTTTTTTTTTCACTCACTTCACAAATCAACACCCCTAGTGATCTATCCCTGAAATATCCTAACCTTTCAGTCAGGCTATTGCGGAACAAATTCCATTGAGTCTCCTGTTATAGAAGTGATTCCCAGAGGTATTTAACGTCTTGCGTATCCCTTAAATAATCAAAGATACGCCAAATTCCGGCACACACTCATTCGATAAACCTTACACATAACACACGCCATGTCCGAATTAGCAGAAAAAACTAGCGAACTGAAGGTCAGCCCTACCGCCTCTATCTACGTCAATGAATCTACAGGAATTGACGAGGCTTCAGCTGATGGTTCACAAAGCAAGCCTTTCAAGAGCCCAGCCTACGCTTATTTCACCAACCCTGAATCAACAATTCTGGTTTTTAAGGAGGAAGGATATGAGACTATTTCCCCCTCTGCTTTAAAGAAGGCTAAGAAGGGTGCTGATGGTCTTGCTAAAAAGGTCGAAAAAGCCAAAAAGCAAGCTGAGCAAGCTGCCACACGTGAGGCAGACGAGGCCAAGAAGCTCGAGGCTGCTAAGAACATCGTTATCAAGAAGGATGATTCTCTTCCCGAACCCAAGTACATCAAGATCAAGGGTGCCGAAGCTCAACGTGGATCTCGCGTTAAGGTCAGCGGATGGATTCATAGACTAAGACCCCAAAAGGGCGTTGTATTTGTTGTCCTCAGAGACGGAACTGGATTCCTCCAAGCCATTCTTACTGGAGATCTTGCCAATGCTTATCAAACCTCAAGTCTCACTCTTGAGTCTACTATCACTCTATATGGTGTTGTAAAGACTGTTCCTGAAGGCCAGAGCGCTCCTGGTGGTCACGAGCTCATTGTCGACTATTACGAGGTTGTTGGTCTTGCTCCTTCCGGTGATGATGCTTTTACCAACAAGGTCCAAGAAAATGCTGATCCCTCAATTTTAC
Organism: Geotrichum klebahnii; assembly: GCA_030570935.1. Taxonomy (NCBI): domain Eukaryota; kingdom Fungi; phylum Ascomycota; class Dipodascomycetes; order Dipodascales; family Dipodascaceae; genus Geotrichum; species Geotrichum klebahnii. The sequence continues at coordinate 78,652 of JAJLWW010000025.1, read as the reverse complement.
TGGATCAGAGACACTTGACTCTTCGTGGAGACACTCTTTCTGCAGTTATGAAGGTTCGTGCTAAGTTCCTCAGATATGTTCGAGATGTTTATGAGGAAGAATCTCTTACTGAGGTTACTCCTCCTTGTATGGTTCAGACTCAGGTTGAAGGTGGCTCTACTCTCTTCTCCTTCAACTATTATGGCGAAGAAGCATACCTCACTCAATCATCCCAGCTGTACCTTGAGACATGTGTTCCCGCTCTCGGTGATGTTTACTGTATTCAAGAGTCTTTCCGTGCTGAGCGATCCCACACCAGACGTCATTTGAGTGAATATACCCATATCGAGGCCGAACTTGGTTTCCTAACCTTCGAAGATATGCTTGAGCACATTGAGCGAGTTATTTGCAACGTTGTTGACAAATTGCTGGCTGATCCCGTTGCTGGTCCTCTCATTAAGCAGCTCAACCCTGACTTTGTGGCTCCTAGTCGCCCTTTCATGCGCATGCCTTATATTGATGCCTTGGAATGGCTCAACGAGCACAAAATCCCCAACGAAGAGGGTGAGCCTTTCAAGTTTGGAGATGATATTGCTGAGGCCGCAGAGCGTAAGATGACCGACGAAATTGGCGTTCCCATTTTCCTTACCCGATTCCCATTGGAGATCAAGTCTTTCTACATGAAGAAGTGCGTAGATGATCCTCGTGTCACTGAGAGTGTTGATGTACTTATGCCCAACGTTGGTGAGATCACTGGTGGTTCCATGCGTATTCAGGATCTTGATGAACTGCTTGCTGGTTTGAAGCGAGAGGGAATTGCTCCTGAGCCTTACTACTGGTTCATTGACCAGCGTAAATATGGTGCTTTCCCCCACGGTGGATACGGACTAGGAACTGAGCGTCTCCTTGCATGGCTTTGTAACAGATTTACTGTCAGAGAGTGCTCCCTGTATCCCAGATTCTCTGGCCGTTGCAAGCCTTGATTTATTGCTTTCAGTTTTGTACCATTATTTTGCTTATTTTATTTAAATATAATTGATCTTATTAAGAAAGTAAAACTACACTAATATGAATAGAGTGTAATCAGATATTAAAATCGTCTAGAAACATTGTTAGCCCATTCATTGGGCATCTATGGTTTTGAGGTATGAGATTTGTTACTTTTCAAGTCCCAATGACTGAGCGTATATTTCAGTCTGATCTGATACAAAAGTTATCGGATGGCCTGAAAAGTAGATTAAATTTCAACTGTTGATCTTTGGAAAGAATCTACGATAACTAAAATATTGAAAGAGATACAAATGGCATTTGGATCGAGGGTGGCTTTTCGACCTTTGGGTTTAGGACTCAGCTCCTTGAGTTCTCGTCGATACTATACAGCCCTTCCTCAGACCAATAAATCATTTCTCGCGAATCCCCTGGCTACACCGGAGGTGACTATCTACGGCTGGATCAAGAGTGTGCGCAAGTCAAAAAATATTGCCTTTGCTGATGTATCCGATGGCACTATTGGAACTCCTGTTCCCATTGTCATGAACCCTGAAGATGCAAAATCTTTGTTGACTGGTGCTTGTGTTGAAATTACGGGTAAGGTTCAACCTTCCCAAGGTCGACAAGAGTATGAAGTGTTTGCGAATAATGTGCGCGTTATAGGACCTGCTACAAAGGATTATCCTTTGCAAAAAAAGTATCATTCTCAAGAATTCTTGAGGTCCATTCCAGAGTACAGATGGAAAACCAACACTGGTTCTGCTATCCTAAGGTATCGATCTTCAGCTATTTCAAAGGTATCATCATATTTTGAGAACCTTGACTTTACGCAAGTTAACTCTCCTATTGTTACTTCCTCAGACTGTGAGGGTGGTGGAGAAGTTTTCCAACTGAGTGGAGGCAAAGAAGGTCCTGAATTTTTCGGTCCTGGACGACCAGCTTATCTATCTGTTTCGTCACAACTTCATTTAGAAGTTTTTACTGGCGCTCTTTCTCGCGTTTGGAATCTTGCACCTGCGTTTCGTGCAGAATCTTCAGACACAAACCGACACTTGAGTGAATTCTGGATGATTGAGGCAGAAATGGCATTTGCAGAGAGTCTTGAACAGGTCATGACTGTGGCAGAGAACATGATTCGCAGTGCAGTAACTCCCTTGCTGGACTTTGAAAATAATACTTGCGCGCAAGATCTTTTAGCTACGAAGAGAGATGACGCCGGTAAAACGCTACTTAAAGAGAGATGGGCCATGCTAGCAGGTTCTACAGAACCATGGACTCGAATCACTTATACCGAGGCCGTCAAGATTTTACAAACCCTCTTTGAAAAAGACCCCCACGTATTTGGTGGTGAGTCTGCCCCACAATGGGGAGATGGCCTAGCTTCTGTTCATGAAAAGTATCTAGCGGGTAATCATTTTGAAAGTCCTGTATTCATCACTGACTATCCTGCTTCCCAGAAACCTTTTTATATGTTGGCCAATCCCTCAGATGATGGTAAGACTGTCTCATGTTTTGATCTTGTTGTGCCTCACATTGGCGAGCTTATCGGCGGAAGCATGCGTGAGTCTAACTATGAGAAACTTTTGGAGCATATGAGTAAACGGGACATGGATCCAGAAGATCTCAAGTGGTACTTAAAGTTGCGTGAACATGGTTCGTTTCCTCATGGTGGCTACGGAATGGGATTCGAACGATTCCTTGCTTTTGTTAGCGGTCAGGAAAATGTCAGAGATGTGATTGGGTTCCCTCGCTGGGCTGGTAACTGCATTTGCTAGTATGTTTTTTGAACTGATACATTGTATATAGTAAATTTAATTTTTGTTGTCAAACTTTCAGAGATTTCATCATTTCTCATGAATTAGCCGAAACCCCGAACACCTAACTGTGGAAACCTTCGAAAAAATCGGTTTGTGCGGCTCAATCATACCCCCATCATTGACACTATTGCCATTTCATGGAAACGTGACATGAGATAATTAGATAAACCCTATACCACGAAGAGAGAATCTTGCTTCTCCACAAATATAAGAGAGGTCAATCAACCTTTCATCACCACAATCACTCCCTAATTTAGAATTCGTCATGTCAGAAGGCAATTCTGTCGGCTCTCAAGTTATTGCTGAAGCTCTGGCTCAGCTCGGCGTCAAACACATTTTTGGAATTATTGGAATCCCGGTTATTGAAGTTGCAGATGCCTGTATCAACAGAGGAATAAAATTCATTTCGTTTCGAAACGAACAGGCTGCCTCATACGCAGCTTCAATCTATGGATACCTAACAGGACTTCCCGGTGTCTGCCTTGTAGTTGGAGGTCCCGGAGTACTTCACGCTATACCTGGTGTTGGAAACGCCTCCGCCAACTGTTTACCATTACTTCTTCTCGCTGGATCGTCCGAAACTCATCAAACCAATAAGGGTGCATTTCAAGAGCTTGATCAGGTTTCATACCTGGCGCCTCACACAAAACTTTCAGCTAGACCCTCCAGTTTAGAAGGCCTTCCCGTATTGCTTGAGAAAGCGTACCGCACTTCTTATTTTGGTCGCCCAGGACCTACTTATATTGATCTCCCCGCAGATATCATTCAGGGCGTTGCACAAATATCCAATGTTCGAACGGTTTCTCCTCCAGGTCCAGCCCCGCGTACAAGTGCAGACCCCGAGCGTATTGCGAAGTGTGTTGCTCTTCTTCGTAGTGCTAAGTCCCCATTGCTTATCATTGGTAAAGGTGCTGCTTATGCTCGAGCTGAATCTGCAATTCAAAGTTTTCAAGAAACCGCTCAAATTCCCTTTTTACCTACCCCCATGGGTAAAGGTGTACTACCTGATGATTCTGAACTCAATGTGTCTGCAGCTCGATCCGCAGTTCTGAAATCAGCAGACGTCATTCTGCTTTTGGGTGCTAGACTTAATTGGATTCTTCATTATGGTGAACAACCCAAGTTCAATCCAAATGTCAAAATTATTCAGGTAGACATTGCTGCTGAAGAACTAGGTAATAATACTGCTGATGTTTCTTTGGGAATCAGTGGAGATCTTAGCTTAGTGGTTCCTCAACTCCATCACGCTCTTAAAGCAGCAGGTATCCAGCGAATTGGTGGGCCATCCCTTCCAAAAGCCTTAGAAGAAGTTAAGTCTAAAAATACAGCCAAAGCCCATAATATTGATCATAATACTGCTGTTCCCTTAAAATACCAGCCAGTATACCGAGTTATTCGTGAGGTTCTGGCGAATCAGCCGCGCAAGGTTGTTTACGTTTCCGAAGGTGCAAATACTATGGACATTTCTCGTTCTTCGTTTCCTTTGAATGAACCTCGCACCCGGCTTGATGCTGGAACAAATGCAACTATGGGTGTCGGTATGGGATATGCCATTGCTGCCAAGGTTGCTCATCCGGAAAAATTAGTAGTGGCTATTGAAGGTGATTCTGCATTTGGATTTTCCTTAGCTGAAGTTGAAACTGCCGTCAGATCTAAGCTCCCTATTATCATTGTTGTTATGAATAACAGTGGCGTCTATCACGGTGTGGACCCAGCAAGGTACAGCAATATTGAGGCAAGTCCACTTCCATCTACAGCTTTACAGCTTGACACAAAATACCATGTACTCGCAGAAGCTTTCGGTGCCAAGGGCTACGAAGTTCGTACCCTTGAGCAGGCCGAATTTGCCATGAAAGATGCTATCAGCAGCAATCAAGTCTCTATTCTTAACGTTATCATTGAGTCTGGCAAGGATAAGAAGTTGGAGTTTGGCTGGATGGCCAGTGCAAAGAAATCAAAATTGTAAATCATATTCATTCTGTCATTTATATTAAATTCAATATTAATAAACAATAAGCTTGATAATAACTTGTTTGTTTTTAATTATTCCCTAAGCACACTTGCGAAATTATGCTAATCATATTATTTAGATGTATCTTTAGACTTGTTTGTCAATGAATTATATTTGTCCTTCACCCAGAGTTTAGCATCAGAAGTCTTAACTTTTGAATAGTTATACCATTTTTCAAATATCCGTAACCCTTCATTAATGGCAGTTTCATTAGTAGCATCTCTTGTAGTACCAGTTGCAGCAGGATCACTATTTGAAGACGGAGCTGTGGGAACGGATGAGTCTTGATAATTGCTGCCGTCCTCCGCTGTGACTTCAGGTTTACTCTTCCTAAACAGTGAATTATAAGTTGAGTTTAGAGAAAGAATATTGGCTTGAAATGGTAGATCTGGGTATTCAGTGACGTCAATCCAGTTGGTCGGTAGTGCGGTCAAAATTTTATCAATCTTTGGAGCATCATTTTTCACAGGCTGAATTCCTAAAGTATCACATAAAATGTTGTAAATCCCAGTATTCTCAAATGGTAGATAGAACTTATTTGAAAAATAAGGCCCTTTGGCTAGGAAAATTCCACGCATCAAGACTTCAGAATTGTTGTATCCAGAAATTCCCTGTGGCTTATAATCATTGTTCATCTCTGCCATTTGGTCCTTGTTAGTGAAAGTCCATCCTACCTTAGGAATGAGCCATAAAGGTGCAATGCGATTTTTGTATTTATTGTATTTTGAACCACCAAATTTCCATTCCTTAGGAAGGTTTTGCCTTAAGAATACGTCCCACTTCCCTTCCCCAAACTGAGATTGTGCTTCTTTCAAGTTTTTGTAAAACTCATTGAGGTTAATTGATGGTTTGGGGTAAAGACCAACCAACGGCCAGCCGCCAACGTGATCAACATTATCCATTTCAACCAAATCATCAAGATATATCAGCCGATCGTTAGATGTAGGGGCCATGCCATGGTCTGATACAACTACCAAATTGACGATATCAGTCAAGTTACGGGATTCCAGTCCTTGCAAGAAAGATCCAACTAAGGAATCCACAGCTTTCAATTCCTTCAGCATAGAGTCTCCATTAATACCATGCAATTGGCTCGCGATTTCCATGGTGGGTACAAAAGTCATTATTAATTCTGGTCTGTCGTCAATAGTTCTGTCAATTGAAGACCAGATTTTTTCAGATTTAAGACTTAGAGGTTCACTTTTGTTATACTTTTCGACCCGTACAGGTGCCTTTAGAGGCCATTCTAAGTCACATCCAGGCCACATATTAATGTATGAAGAAATCCCTTGTAAGGAAGCAGTTTCCCAGATAGGGTGACCTCCCCAAAATTTCGAATTTGACCTCTGGGATGGATCAGAGTACATGTATGATTGCTTTAGATTAGTGTCGTAAAACGAATTGCCCACAATCCCATGATTAGAAGGATAAAGACCTGTAACCATCGTCCACTGGTTAGGGAATGTTGAAGAAGGAAATGATGGCTTGATGTATGGTGCACCACCATTTCGAGTCATTAACTCATGTAAATAGGGCGTGGCATGATCACTAACATAATGAGGGTGAAAGCCATTGAGAGAAACAACTATAGTTGTAGGTCGAAATTCATGAGTGCCGTTGAAGTACAAAAGCCGATTTCGATGGTGTCTTGAGGTGTCGAATAAAAGATTGTTGTAAAAAAGATAAATTCCAAACAGAGAGAGAAAAACTAGAAGAGCGCTATATAACCTTTTTGCTCTTCGTCCTATTTCACTTTGACGTGGTCTTGCTCTAATATCGATTTCAATATCACTGGGATAGTCTGAATCACTCTCATCATCACTGTTCTGACTTTGGCCATGCATGCTTAAATGGATATATCCAGAATTGTTGATCCGTCCTCCCTTCATATTGGAGTGTATCATAGACCGTTTAGAGTCAGTATAACCTACTTTTTTGATCTTTGACTTTGACGATGTAATTCCTCTTCCATGCTTTCCAACGAAAGAGCGAGAGAAAAACGATCTCTTAGTCTTGACTTTTGTGTTGAGTCCATGGAGAACTTCTTCATCAGCCTCTAACAATTGCTTGTCCAAGTCATTTGGATTAAAGTTGCCTGTGGCAATATCTTCTTCCAAGACATCATGGCCTCTCAAATTCGGGTTGTCAGTATAGTATGCGTTGTAAGACATGAAAAATTGTTGCTATTTTCACGTAAACTTGATATTATGAAAATGTTGATGGTATGAGAGAATAAATCACGCTCTCTGAGTTAAAGTCAACCAGAGGTTCTTGAAGAATTAGTTTGAGAGACTTAGAATGACCAGTAATTCAATAATAATTATTTAAAGCAACGTATGAAGGCGATGGGAAATGACAATCTCTTTTATTGTCGTTGTATCAAATGCCATTTCCTTTTTGTTTATTTTTTTTTGTTTATGTAGCACCCTTTTATGTCGCTTAGTTACTGCAAGGCACATAACACGGCGGCTTCAAGCAAAAAAAAAAAAAAAAAAGGTCTCTAGTGGGATCGAACCCATCAAACATTTTGTTGACTAGGAATTTAGCCTCATGAGTTTCTTATTAAATCTATCTTCTGCGTCTCCCTCTTCTTTTACTCAGTCAAATCAGTCGTGAACAAGTTTATACTAAGTTTTAGTACTGTATTATCGGGGCTTGTTATCATTCTAGGGTGCTAATTTTGTTACTAAACAGAATAGCAACCCAATGTTACGTGGAAATATTTGGAGCAGCGCCGAGAAGCACACATACTGTTATTCAAAGGAGAGGTTACTATGAACTTGAGTCTGATCGATTTAGAAGGTAGACTTGATAGATCTGCCCTCTAATGTCGCATGAATTAACTTGCCAGTTTCACCTGTCCTTGTAGAGCTATGATATAATATAGTAAAGTAAAGAGAGTTTCAATTTAACTTACAAGTGAAAAATTTATTGTGCCAGTAAGTGACTGTTGAAAATGAATGAATATTGATTGTAGATCGATTGTGCCCAATTTGAATGGAAGAATAGTCTATCTAAGGAATAAATCAGTGATTATAAATTCTGTTGTCGAACAAATATAGCTTTTCTTGAGCAAGACTTAAAAGGTCGTGACTGTCCTAGACGTCCAATGAAGACCGTTTTACGTTTAAACCTTCCGTATTTCCGTTTCATTTTATTTACACTGGAATGTTTTTGTAACGGCCTTGTGCGAATTTTAGTAAACTGGTGTGGGTCTAGATAGGCACTCAGCAAGCCTAGAATGTTCTTATGTATTGTATCATGAAGACTGTGGCATCTGTGAGGGGAATTTAGCATTGAAATTGACTTGCTGTTTTCAGATGCAGCTAGATCTAGCGTTTGACTTTCTTGACCGCTGCCAAGGTCTAGCGCTTTTTCAAAAAATATTTGAATATTATCAGCATTTATCTCGGTCAAGTTGTGATTTCTTTGTGTTGAATATTGGCGATATTCTTCCTCACAATTGTGAGGAGATCCGCTAGGTAATTGTCTCATTAGTTTCTGGTATTCAAAAATAATAAAGGCAAGCTATAAAGAGTTGAAGAAATTTATTGCTCTGTCTAAGAACGTAGAAGATAGTTAATCTAGTTGTGTAGTAAACTATTAGTTTTCTAGTGATCTGTAAATGAAAATTAAGTCAAAATTTGCAGCCTGTCAGACTCAATAATTGCAATTGAATAGTAGAATAGATCTAAATTATAATGGAAAACAGAAAATTAAGAAATAAAAAGGTATCTTTAATATGGCAAATTTTAATATTAGATATTCTGGTTTTGAGATCTTTAAATCATCAAAACGTCTAGAGCCAGTTTGTAAAGCGCCATAGTATATCTTGCGCTAATTAATCTTACATTTGGATGAAAGGAAAAGAAGAAGAATCAGTTTTTAATATTACTTGCTTCATAAGGTCATGAGTTATTATTATAAAGTTTTCTAAAGATGTCTAATGAAAAAAATATTGTATGTAATTTTATACTTTGGGCGGGATTTTTTGATATAGAACTTGGCGGTATTCGGAATATATAGGCATTTTCACACCAAAACAATCAATTAAGATTTTATATTTAAAAGTATGAATTCAAACTAAATAAAAACTAACTCTTCAAATAGATGTTTAAAATTTAATAGCTGGTAGAATATATGTAGACTTAGACATAAATTTATGTTTACAAGTATTTGAGAAAAAAAACACAAAACGAGTGTCCAAAAGAGTTGATTGAATATCACAAACTCGCACATCAGTGAGGAACAACACTAACTTGAATTTCTGAACTTTATTTTTGTATTGCCAACCTTGTAATCACTTGTAAAACCACTGTTATTTGTTCCATTCTAGCTACTCTAAGCAATTAATTCATAGCTGGACCTAGAAGAATTACTTATTGTCAACCTCAACCCAGTAACTTTGTCTTGTCATTTACTTGTATTACGAGTTTTCCAAAATTTGAGTAATAATCTTGTCTAATTATGGTATTATAATCCATGCAATTGGATGGTGCACAATAGTATTGATAAGCTATCAGTGATAACGGAAGTAGTTTTTTAGCATCACTCCAAGTCTTTCGTTAAAAGTTTTCACTTGTAAATCAAGAAAGATTGGCATCTATTCATGCCATTAACTAAGGGCTTACAGTTTTAGTATTTTTTCTATTTATTTCCGAGGTTCTTCAAGTTAGATCTTTGTATTTAAAGCTTTAAGAAAATAAGTCTGCGATTTTTCTGGTTTCATTTCCTCACTCCGTCTTACATTGGCAAATTCTTATATCAAACGTAGAGTATCTTTCTTCAAAGCTATTAATTCTATCTAGTGACTCGAGAGTGGCATGGCAGAAACAATTGGCTCAGAGTAACGATGATTTCTTTGAGAGTTTTTTTTTTTTTTTTTTTTTTTCGTGGGCAGAGCGCATAAAGCGTTACCTCCTGGAAGTTCTATCAGTTTTGTGGAGAAGATAACCTCCTGATGGTTGTTTATTTGTTTTCCCTAGTTCTTGCTTTGTAGCACTTGTAACGTAAATCACTGACTGTTTCTCTACGATAGCAAAGTTCTTTGTCTCACCTCCTTGACGGACGTGCTTTCTAGTAGAGTATCAAGTGTGCTATTTTAGTGAACTTCAGTTCCCTCAGAATGGACCGCATTACTATTCACAGAGTTTACAATTGTTAATGTATTGGCTATAGTATACCACTTAAAGCAATGATAGTCAATCAATGCACTTGGCGGCTATATTTCATTTACAATATTAAATCTATTTCCATACAGCTCTGTGAGAAAGTTCTCCTTAATTGCAGCGTTATATATCAGTGAATTTTGTGATTGGTTTTTTCTGTATATTTGTTTTATAAAGCTTTTCAGTGATTCTTTGCATATGATCCTATGGTATATTATAACATGTATTCTGCTACTGAGAGAACTCATGTTTTTTTGTATATGGTCAGTCACTCCCCTTTATTGATGTACTATCTTTCGAGTAGTGAAGTAGTCAGTTGGGCTTGCAGATAATTCACAAAATAAATGGGTAATAAATAGAAAAAATACGAGGTACATACATGAAAAATACCTGGCAATTCGCACTGCTTATGGATATCATGTATACATGTAAATTTGTTGATGTTTTCATTCTGTATGTACTTGTAAACAGGTTACGGTTACCAGGATATCATAGCATCTCTCGTTTAAGATTTTCAGAAGTATTTACTATTGCTTGTGTATTTATAATTTATAGTCTACGAGTCACCTCCTTTCTCTTAGTGGCAGGAGCATGAGATGCCTTTCGGATATTGACATATGTATATATAAACAAGGATTTTGTTCTATTCTTGTGCTGTTGACAAAACCTTTTAATAGTAAACTTTGAGCACACTGGAACCAACTGCTGTTGTACCGCATCGATAAATTGGATTAATTGAATCAAATGTGAGCTAAAAAACCACTTACATATGGAAAGCTGAAAGTCAGTCCGTGACATAAATGATAGTATTATGACTACGTGGTATAGCAGAGTAAAATGAAGCAACTTTTGACTGCTCAAAGTATATTCTATTCATTGTATCGTCAATTTACATGAAATATTATTGAAAAATAATAGAAATAATTTAGCCATTGCGTATATAAGTATGCCATGATAATAAAAAATAAAGTAATAAACTATAAATAATAATCAAAAACCGTAAATTATATTAATTAATCCAAGTGAAATGCCATGCCATACTTTAAATATGCAAAAAATATATATAAAATGATTACTCTCTCATGCTTTGTTTTTTGACTGTAAAATAGCATATCAGTACCTTTCCACTGCATTCAGTGTCAAATCCACCATACAGTTGAAGTTCATGATGATAATAATGATAAAAAATATGGGTTTGTTTGTCCCTTTTGCTCTGTTTTTTTTGTTTTTTTCGTTTTGTTTTATTTTGTTTTCTCCTTGCAGCTCTAGTGGGCCTGATTGAAACTTTTGAATGCGAAATATATTATTCATGTAGGGAAGATAATGAGTTATACAGGTATATTCAAATTGAGACTTTTGCAACCATGTATTGACGTCTATTGTGAAGAGGCAAGTCACAATGTGGGGACGGATTCACCTTGTGTTTCTGAGATTTTAATGTATCTTGACAATATCGTAAATGATTAGCATCCTCATCACCATTAAAATACTGCTGCTGGTGTTGGTAAGTAGCTGCCCCGTATATCAATAGCGAAAACGACTGGCTGCTTGTGTTTCTATTTCGGTCTGGGGTTGAAGCTGTTGCTGAAGCTGTTGCTGAAGCTACTGCTATTGCTGGTGCTGGGAGGATTCTCGCGGAATCCACTGGGGCATTTGGTAAAGTACCAAGTCCATTTATGGTAACGAAGTGCCCTTGCGGAAATGAAGGTGAGGTTATATGCAATGGTAGCCCACTAGCTGTTGCTATTATTGTCAATGCAGGCCTTTTGGCAGTTGACAGTTCTTCGTGGTCCAGTTGTCTTTTTTTATTGTTGCTGTTGTGGGTGTTTGTGTTGTTAGGGTCTAACTGAACTTGGGTTAAATTAGATTGTGAGTGGCTCAAACATTCTGCTGCTGCTGCTGGATATACCTCAGAAAACTTCTGTGGAGCATTAGCACTAACACTGTGCTTGGCCGCACCTTTGGGCATCTCATTTGGAGAAGTAAAGCAGATAGAAGAGTGGATGTTCAGCCACGTGTGTAGTTGCTGCTGCCATGAGGACCATTCTTCTGAGTTGACATGAAGTCTGTATTTCAATTTGTTAAGGAACTCAATCTCCATTGCAGTGATCTCTCTTAGTGGTAAGTGTGTCAATTTAGCCCATGTCGCATTAGAGTAGGTAGTGTCGTCCAGGAACTTGTTTGCCAGCATGAGAGCCACCGAAAATACAAGGTATTCAGAATTGGTGTTTGCAGTAACGGGCTTTGATAATTGTTGCTTGAGTCTAATGATGTAGTTTAAAGCTAAAGAGACCACTGTGGGGGGTAACTGCGTGCGCCGAATGATGTTCCTAATAAATAATTTAAAAGAATTGGTGGGCGAGGTTTGCTTGGAAAACGTAAGTTGGGCCAAAACGGATGGGTCAGCATTCCCTGTGGTTGATTCTTTAGCAAAGTTCATATTTTTAGACAGTTGAAAAGCGGTCTCCAGTGCAGAGTATTCATTAAACCAAAATAGACAAACCATATGGGAAACGTTCAAAATATAGTTCGAGCTTAGGTGCATTCGCTTGGGTGGATGTAGAATCATGGCAGGAAGAGGGATGGTATTTTCTTCCGTTGCAGTGGATTTCACACCATCACTCAGGATAACGCTCTCGTTACTAAATATGGAGGGGTCATTACACACAAGTTTAGGTGTGGAGGAAGTAGTGCAGTAATAAGCATCTTGAGAGGGGTGTGAGTTGCCCATAATTGTAGGAGAGGTTGGTGTAAGAGGATACCTGGGATCAGGAGTTGCTAGTCCAAATTCGACTGAGGACGATACTGGGTGTTTGAAACTAGTGCTGTTATTGTGGGTATATTGAGACATGGCAAGTTCTGTACTGCTGATGGACTTGAAAAACTGGTGTGGGCCATGTGAGGATCTGGATGCTATTTTGGAGTTTGTTTTAAATAATGTAGGATTACTGAAGTGATTACTGAAATTGTTCCCTGTAAAGTCAACGGTCTGGGTGTGTTTGCAATTGTAGGTAGATGGCGGTGGAAATTGGATTATAGCACAATTGATATTTTGAATATTAGGCTGATTGTGATCCAGAGAATGCTTGAGGTGAATGCTAGTCATGGTAGAAGAGAAAGTATAGTAGATGAATATAAAAGTAGGACGAATAAACAAATGTAAGACGAATAAACAAATATAAGACGAATAAACAAATATAAGACTAATATATAAAAGGAATTAGAAAGAATACAGAAATGAAAACAGAAGAACCAGGGATTTCTTCAGACTATATATATTTATATATTCAAGTATATTTACATGTACAGTATGTAAATCAAGAACAGGACAAAGATGAAATAAAAAGAAAATGTAAAATATATGCACAGGTTTCTGAGTATGTAGTTCTTGTGAACCATAACGGCTAGAGCAATTCAATAAATAATATTTCAATTGATTTCAATTGATTTCAATTTATTTCAATTTATTTCAATTCATATTTCCTAAAATTACATTTATTATATACTAGAATCCAAGTAGATTGATATTAAAAGGTCGTTCAATTAACTTTGAGTCCATTGTTCACACTTATGGCAGTCTTTGTACACATGTAAAATGGGTACACACAAACTCCTAACCATCTATACTATCATATACATTATATACCATATACATCACACACATCATATACAAGTACAGTATATATCCTTTAGTTCTCATTCCAGTATTCCGCAGTTTCACATGGTTGCACTATAGCTCACACAAAGTTTCGCAATATAATAATAATAATGATAATAAAGTCCATCCAAAAATATATAGAGTTAAAATGTATAAACTGACTGGATGCTGCTAAATCAGTGCTAATATTAACCCCAGTCACCCTTTTTTCGTTTTTTTAAATTTATTTTTGACTTTCTTGTACTTTCAGTGCTCCTCAAGGTTTAATCGTGTTATCAGCACCCGTAAAATCATGTTCAATTTGTCACGTGGCTCAGTGTCAGAAGAATGTACTGTATGTTGTTGTTGGGAGAGAGAGAAACTGATATCTTTATCAGTCCTGATATATCCATACCCGCATCATATTCTGACATTTCTTCGCTAACCAGATTCTACGGTACAGTTCAATTATGAATTATCACCTAGTAATATTAGTTCATGGGTATGTATATCAACTGTATTGAAGTTTCTTCTTTATTTTTTATTTTCTCCTATACTAACTTATTTGCAAAGACTATGGGGAACAGTAGGCCACATGGCCTATCTCAAGACCGAACTTGAAACAAAGTATGCTGAATCAATTCCTACAGGCAGCGATGACGATAATGAAAATGAAAAGCTGAAAGTAATAGTTCATGCTGCCAGTAGTTTTGAGGGATACTTTACCTATGATGGTATTGATGTCTGTGGAATTCGTGTTGCTAATGAAATCCAAGAAAAAATTTACCAGCTCAACAATGATGATGCGCAAACTAGGGTAGTTAAACTTTCAGTGATTGGATATTCCCTAGGCGGTCTCATCTCTCGTTATGCTCTTGGATTGCTATACTTGCGAGGATTGTTTGAGGAGATTGAGCCCGTCAACTTTACTACATTTGCTTCTCCTCATGTGGGAGTGCTGGCCTTGGGTACAGGTCTGGCTTCAAGACTTTTCAACTACCTTGCACCTTTTACTCTGGCATATACTAGCCGGCAGTTGTTTCTCACTGATGAAGTTTTTGTTCATGATGGAAAGCCGTTGCTCTACTGTTTGGCTGATCCTCAGCTACCGTTCTTTCAAGCCCTAGCCAAGTTCAAGTCGTGCTCTCTCTATGGAAATATTGTCAATGATCATCGTACCGAATGGTATACTTCAGGTATCGATGTTGCTGATCCATTTGCACGTAACGCGTCCTATATTCGAGGGCCTTATCTCCCTGGGTATGGTCCGATTCTTATTGATTATTACAAGCCACTACAGTTGGCCTATAGCCGGGATATAGGAAAGCTTGTAGCGTCTAATGCTGCTTCTTCTGAAGTGTTCACTAAGCGATGGGGACTGCGCCAGATTGGCTCCCGCGTACTTCGATGGACAGCACTATTTATAAACATTACCATTGTCATGCCTGTATGGCTTACTGCTTCCTTGATAAATTCCGCGTTCCAAACCGCTAGTGCGTGTCTGCGCAAGCGTAGTTTCCTTAAGAGTGACATTTTCTCGGCATTCCATGGTGATACCTTACTTCAGGCACTTTCGTCGGCGAATAAAACAGAAGAGGAGGGTGAACAAGAAGAAGAAGAAGAAGAAGAACTTCCAACTATTTCAGATCAGTTTACAGAACAGGCTGGAGTTGTTTTGGAGTCTGTTCTTGAGGCCGTCAAGTACCAATCCGAGATTGATCTCCCATCTTTGACCAATAAGGACCAATCTATCAGTGACAGAGAGAGCGCCACCATTGCCAGTGAGACTTCGTTGGCAGTAGTTGAAGAGAGTAAGCTCCATCTTAATGCCACTCAGCTTGCAATTATTTCCTTCCTCAACAAGTTGCCATGGAAAAAGTTTCCAGTCCATATACGGCAAGCGAAGCACACCCATGCAGCACTTATTTGTCGATACCCATCTCCCCAGTTTGATGAAGGTAAAGTTATTGTCAAGCAATGGGTTGACGATGTTTTTATTCCTGTTTAAGGAAGATTGTTTTTTATATAAATTTATGATATGTATAAATTACAGATTTAATTAATGAACTATTAATATTTTTATTATTTGTATTATTACACCATGACTGTGAGTCTTGAATATTAGAGCCATAAATGTGTCCAAAGTATCCAGAGTATCCAGAGTATCCAGAGTATCCAGAGTATCCAGAGTATTCAATGTATTCAATGTATACCCGTACATTTGATTGTGGCAGGTCTCTTAGTGAAAGCCACGTGAAATAATATATTTACATACATGAGGAAAGGCCATTTCATTATTTTTTTTTAATTTATTTATTTTCACGGTCAAACCACAATAACCATTACTAAATAGTAATCACATTGTACTTTTCTTTGCTATTCATTGTTTAATAAATTCAAAATCTTTCGTACAATTTCTGTTGTTGGCTGTTGTGTATGGAAGATAAATGGCAGTGCCACATAAAATCTTGCTCGTTGTTTTTATTATTTCTGAGCAACAAGAACCAAAGAAACTTCACATCCGCGTATCGGTAGAATAAGTTTGTAGTCCAATTGTTTCAGTGCCATGAACAAAACAACATCTTCATCATTTTGCTTTGTTTAATTAGAAACCCAAAATAAACTTATACACTTGTATACACTTGTATACACTTGGAAACTTATTTGTTGTAGATACCATTTGTATAAAGGGGGAGGTTGGTGGTGTAAGAGCATTATCAAGTGTGACTAACAGATAATAAATAAAATAAATAATAATAATAATAAAAATATTTATTATTATTACGAGTCTACGACAGACAATTGAATTCAGAGATGTTTCTGACTTGCGCAGTATTTATTGTAAGAAATGCTGCTGCTGCTGCTGCCATATATAGATAACCCAAATAAATCCACCGGTTTCTTCAATGATTAGCCACTGATTAATGATTTCCAAGTTGTTGATATATCCAAAGCCTACAAAGTATACAATGTCTCTGAACACTTGTTTAGCGCTAATACCAAACCTCTCAATGCCGTTCGCTGCTGCTGGTACTGGGCTTCTGGGTAAATTAAACCAATTTCTCTACTTTGAAAGTTTTTATTGTAGCACCACCCACCACCACCCACCACACATGGAAATGACAAAACCCGGAGTAAATTTTGATTTTTATATTGGAGGTCACAAAACAAAAACGAGAAACGGTCAGAACTTGAAAGTCCAATCAAAATAAAATTTTATTAAAAAAAAAATAAATAAAAATCCTCAAGTAATAATAATAAAACTATCTAGACTTGTACCATTTATACACTATTAGAAATTGGAATTTATTCAGTTTTTTTTAATTTTTTTTTAATTAATTTATTTATTTATTTATTTTTTTTCTGGTCAAAATTTTTTGTTGCTATTTTGTACACTGTCAACCACGCGTTTCATCCACATATTTATTTTATTTTATTTTATTTTATTTTATTTTATTTTGATTATTTGTATTTGAATTTTTTATTTTTATTATTTTATTCAATTTTGATTATTTTGATTATTTTGTATTTATTATTATTATTTTATTCATTTTTTTTATATATTTTTATTTTTATTTTATTTTATTTTGTTTTATTTTATTTTATTTTATTTTATTTTAATTCTTTTTTCTATATTTTTATTTATTTTAATGTTTTAATTTTTTTTCTTAATTTTTTTTATTTTTATTTTATATTTCTCACTTCATCATCCCTCCATTTCTCCTCTTAAGCCTTCTTCTGCTTTTCATACTTGTTCAAAGCAGTGTATTACTGTACCAATATCCCTCAAGCACTGAACTTGCTACTGTTCTACTACAATTATTCCTGACTTGACTATTACACGCGACAAAACCAAAAGACAAAAAACAACTAAAACCATACAACCAACAACCAGCACCACCTAGGAACTCACAATTCCTATTGCCCTTCAAAATTTTGTAAGATTATATTATTATATTTGACGCGCGGTTGCTTAAGCCTTGTTTCTATTTCCCTAGTACTAACCGTTTTCTCAAAGTCATTGAAGACGCTGTTCTTTGCTTTTACACTACCCTATTTTCATATTCACAAGTTTACCTCTTGTTATGAACCAAACAAAGATGAGCTTAAATGACGATATCCTGGTAGAGGCACCGAGTGACAAGCGTGGGCGAGGCCGACCACGAAAGTATCCAATCGGTCAATCGCCTTCTGAGAGACTGAAAGCCGCACGTGAGAACGGTATGCAACGAGGTCGGGGTCGGCCTCGGAAAGTGCCTACTGAGAATAGTATTCCAGTCGTGCCTGTTCAGATGCCATTGCCAAACATGGGAGGTGCAACAATGAGTGATGAAGATGACGATTTAGACGACCTGGACGATGAAGGACTACTAGTTACCGCCCCAAGCTCCGGCGAAGATGAGTTGGTCTCTGTTCCGGTTAAGCGTGGAAGAGGAAGACCACCAAAGAAGGCTAAAAACGGTCAAACTGAACCATTTCACTTGTTGCAAACCCAACCACCCCCAGTCATTGCCTCCGCCAGATCTCGAGGGAGACCACCCTCTTCTGCCACCAACAATGGCCATCCCATACCAAGCACAGGACCCAATGGGGTCTCCAGACGTGGAAGGCCTCGAAAAAACGTTTGAACACTTTCCACGCGCGCCCACACGCATGTGAAAGAGAAAATGAAATCAATCAACAAATGAGAGGAGCATGCTCAGGATAATGATGGGAACGAGAATGAAGAATTAAAAAAAAAATTGAAGCCAGAGAACTACTCTTTTTTTTTTTTTTTTTCATTTGATTGGTTTTTACTA
Organism: Geotrichum klebahnii; assembly: GCA_030570935.1. NCBI lineage: Eukaryota > Fungi > Ascomycota > Dipodascomycetes > Dipodascales > Dipodascaceae > Geotrichum > Geotrichum klebahnii. Next base: position 60,251 of record JAJLWW010000025.1, on the reverse strand, counting down.
TCAAACTATTGACGAGAACTACATGAAATGACGAGAAAGGAAAAAGCCAGAAAGCCCCCCAAATGTTTTTTTTTTTTTTCCATATTACTACTTTACCCAACTGTTTTTTTTATTAATTTTTTTTTTACTACTATTATTATTATTACTACTATTATACCTTTGTAACTGAATTATACAAAAAAATTGATCTGAATTGGCTTATATTCAACGTCCAACACTTGGACCTGGGAATTGTGAACGAAGAGAACTAAAATCACAAAACACAAAGCGTTTTCTTGTTTTACATGGCAATCGCAGGTACGAAACATGTGATATAAATCTTAATACTTGAGACTTGGGACTTGTGAGCACGTTGAGTTTAATTGCTTTTTGTTGTTACTTTTGTTTGGAGTTAAATCACAAATGTATTGTTATAAATAATTTGAATTAGGGCTTTGTCTAAAAGAAAACGTTGAGTCTTAAATAGGAGATAAATGTTTGAAAGAAAAAAACAGTCACAATTTTTAAATGTATGAGGATCATAAAAAGAAACGACAAATGTGAACGACTAAAGACCTAACCCAGTAAACAAATACCGACCTATTACACTAGTTTTACATAGTAAAAGTTGATTGAACATACATAGAAATCACAGCCAAAATTGACAAAAAAATTTTACCCACTTTGTGCTCTAAATTTTTTCCCTTTTTTTTCTGATACTTTTTTCACTCTTTTTTTCCCTTTTTTTTTTCTTTCCTAGTGACGACTTACGACGACGAAGACGACCACTAAAATCATAAACAATGGGTATGTGAAGATCGAATGAACTTGATACAAGGACCTTGTTTTTGAATAGTTTGATTCAATGTCCTGTATTTCTTTTGATTTCTTTTCTGTGCGTGTTGGTTAAGGAGTAAAGCTTGGTCATGGAGGAGCTGAAAAATTAGACAGATCGAATGAAATAACGACAACCAACAGTTGAAAATCTTTTACGAATGAGTTTACCGATCATGAGAAATGCTAGTTTTTTGTAGTGTTTTCGTACAACATGATTAATATTAAATATTTATATGCTACTACGGTTAAATCTTGGATGCGACTATTCAGTTCTATCGACCCCATATTGCGACAGTTTTATTTGTCGACATTCAAACACTTGACGACATTCACTCCTCGAACTTGCTCTTCTTTTGTCACAGATCCCTTTTGCTATCTATTGATTTTAAACTAACATATTTCTAGCCATTGCTAAGAACTACGCCCTTCAGAAGAACCATTTCCGAAAGCACTGGCAGGAGCGCGTCCGCACTCACTTCGACCAGCCCGGTAAGAAGGTGAGCAGACGTACTGCTCGTGCCAAGAAGGCTGCTCTCATTGCTCCCCGCCCTCTTGACTTGCTGCGACCTATTGTCCGTGCCCCCACTATCAAATACAACCGTAAGGTCCGTGCTGGTAGGGGTTTCTCTCTTGAGGAGCTCAAGGCCGCTGGCGTTGCCCGCAAGCAGGCCCGTTCTATCGGTATTGCTGTCGACCACCGTCGTCAGAACCGATCTGTCGAGGGTTTCGAGGCCAATGTTGCCCGTCTCCAAGATTACAAGTCTAAGCTGATCCTCTTCCCCCGTAACGCCGAGAAGGCTAAGAAGGGTGAGGCTTCTGCTGCTGAGATCTCTGCCGCCAAGCAGCTCTCTACTGCCGCTTCTTTCCCCATTGTACAGGCTGCTGCTGAGTCTGCTCCTCGTGCCATCACCGCTGAGGCCAAGTCTGTTAGCGCTTACCGAACTCTGCGTGAGGCCCGTTCTGAGGCCCGATACAAGGGTATCCGTGAGAAGAGACTTAGGGAGAAGGCTGAGGCCGAGGCTGAGAAGAAGAAATAAGCCATGTAATTTTGTTTATAGGAAGAAAGAAGAAAAAAAAAACAAAGAAACAGAACCACAAAAAATTCTT
>JAJLWW010000025.1:0-58228 GCA_030570935.1 Geotrichum klebahnii | reverse complement strand
CATACCATTGTTTGTCAATAGACATGCGACTCTAGGCAGAATCTCAACTTGGAATGGGACATATGGGAACTGTTCTCCATCAAATGACAAATGCCCCTTTGTCTGTTTAGGAATCAGCCGGTAAGCTTCGACCTTGGAATACTGAACGTAATCATGGTGTACGTGCTTGCCGTGTTCCATACCCGCTAACATCCGGAGTGCCTGGAGTCTGTCCATACGATTTGTGCGGGTTATAAACACATCCATAGTTCCGTCCGTGGGCAGAGTGGCTGGGAACATCATACAGTCTGATGAAACCCAAGGCATTTTGCCACTGTACACTAAAGAAATATTATCACCATCATCAATATGAACCCAGTCAGAAGGTATAGGGTCAAGAACTGTGCCGAATCGTGGGCTCATTAACTCGGAAATATCTTTCTTGGATGTCTCCGCCGTGGAGTTTGATGACGAGACAGGGTCACCTGCAATAGAAGTAGTTGTAGACATACTGTTAATACTATCTTGATGCTCCTGTAACTGTTGCACATAGTGCTCCCTGATCTGGTCAGTCGTCTCATGTGCATACTTGACATATAGGTCACATGGGTATTTTTTGCATTGAAGGGTATATTTTAATGTACCATACACAAACCGTGTGCCTCCCATCCAACGGAGATGCTCGGTACCAAGATCAGCATCTGCAACTGTACCGAAGGCCTGACTGAGAAAAGATAGACATCGATTATCACCCTGAGTTATTAGCATGATATCTACTGGCATAGGGACACCCTTAGCCATACCCAGACTCGCCATTGTAGGACTATCATTACCATTGATTGAGATGGCTAAGGAATTACCAGATCCACATGGTAACTGGCATAGAGGTACAGTGGCCAATGCCTCTACCGCGTCATTTTTTCGTTTTGAAAGTCCGTTCACCACTTCATGAGGTGTACCGTCTCCAGAACAACAGATAATTCCATCGTACTTTAGAATATCTGGAGTATTTTCAGCAATTTCTTGGGCATGGAATCGGTGAGTTGTTACTATAACCGTAGTCTCGCACCGACTATATTTTAGAATCGGGGCACACGTCGTTTCGTAGATCTGCTTTGCATTACCTGGGCCTCCATTAGGGTTAATTAACACAAGAAACCTTTTGTTCATTTTGGTGCGATAGTATGCTCGGCTCAATATATTTGAAACTACCGAAGGCTGGTTATGCGAAGGTGCCGACGAAGATGCCAGGGTCTCATTGTTCTCGGCTGCAGCAGTGCCCGAGGACGAATCCGGCTTGGAAAAGGCATTCGAGCGTGTTTGAGATGCTTCGCTAGAATCTTGTGAACCCAACAGGTTATTGGCACTGTCAGCACTGCCTGTGCTATACTTTCTCCTTTGAGGCTCCGGATATCCCGCTGCCTTAGGCTGAGATGAAATAGTACCAGAATCCCAAAAAGGATGATTTTCCTTAATAAACCTGACTTCAAGACGATGGGGTTTCACTTTGTTCTTGGAGTACTCCTTTGCATAGGTCACTAAAACAATGTTTGACTGAGGATCTGAAGATTCTGCCCAGAGGACATTATAATACGGGATAATGGTGAACCGAGATTCAGGAAAACAGGACGATAGGCAGGATTTGCTAGCAGAGGCATCTAATATTCATGTCAGTACAGTACAATCAAACATTGAACCGAGAGTGATTGTTCATACCTTGGAAATTGGTAATTTCAATGCCCGACTCTGTTAGCCTGGCCGAAGGCAGAACTGATAACATTCTTTGCTGAAAAAAAAGGAATGGATTTTAGTTGGGAAGAGAGCAAAAAAATAAGTAACAGAAAAAAAAAAACATAAAAAATAAAACAATAAAGAACAGCTGTGAAGAGGGAAATAAGATAGAGAATAAAGTAGAAACCAAAATGGAACTTTATTTCACCACTAATATACTCGGAAGGAACTTCAATATCTTTAAAGAGTACGAACGTGAATAACAGATGTGGATTCAGAGTAAAATTTTTATATCGTTTAGCCTCTAAATCATTTACACAAAGTAAGATCTTGATTATTTGGTATCTTCACTTTCGTTGGCCCAGCTTTTTCCCCTACTGCTTGACCACAATAGAAAAGCGTACGTACCAAATATCAACATTATATTTACTACGATAGAACGAGGGAGCTACCAAAATAAAACACCAACAATTCATTCAAATATATATTCTACATAACGAGGGTAGCGTCCTCGGGCTTATGAACTAATCGATAGGAACATGATGATACATAAACCTTGTGAGGAGTGCCAGATCCAGGCTCTTGTTTCAGAAAAAACACGCTGGAAAATCCCATTAGATTTTTGCCACGCTCAGTTCCAATTTTAACTTTTCCTGAAGCATTCAAGATATATTGAGGACCCCCGTTTTCAGATGGCGACGCCACCGGGTGCACGTCGAAACTGGTCACTGTATGAGTCGTCCTGGGTGTTTGGGAATACATTTCAATGAACGCATCTGAGCCACCAATAGGGGTTCCATTCCAGACTATGGCACTGGTAGGAAGTAGGAATTCACCTAATTTCTCTCGATAGTCATCAAGAGCCCTGAAGAACTGATTTTGAAAGCTTTCCGCTCCTAGTATACTGGCGTTAGATTGGAATCAATTTCGATCATAGACGCGTGGGGTCATATACCTGAAATTGAGGATTCAACGACTTGCCGTAACTCGTTCTATATAAAAATTACTTAGCATGTCAGTTGGATCGCCATGTTTTAAAATGGTTTAACTCACACTCATTCTGTTAATTCTGAAATATGATACTGGTGTTGGTGATCAAGATCTTGTGAAGGAAGAAAAAAATCTGACGAAAAATAATTCAGGGTTAGGCGGATTAAAATATCTGGGCTTGTATCACAAAATTATCACAAAATCAGATACAATAAATTGAATCTCAAATAGAATAGTTTTGATCAACTTAAGAATATAAAACTGGCAAACTATATACAAAATTAAACTGTCCTAACTCCCCTAGTTATAAGAGCTACAGATAATGAGTTCCCTGCAGAGTTGAAGATTGAATCAACTAGGATGACTTCCAGTTGGTTATCAAATGCTTCTAACCATTCGTGAGCTACACTAGTTGCCAAAGGTGTGACATAAAGAGTGCCTGTAACATGCTGAATACTCTCAGAATCTAATTTCACAGCTTCTTTCCACAACATTTCAAAGTCTTTTCTCGTTTTTAAGGTATTAGTAGTGCCTGAGTCTGAAGACATAGAATATGTAGCAACAACCTGATTTCCAAATAGACAGATCGTGCTATCATGCAGTGACAAAAATACTGGATTCTTAAGGTATTTGGAATCGGTATTAGAATCATCTTCATCATAGTCATAATCACCATATAAATCTAATTCGACTTGATCTATGCCAGTACCAGTCCATTCCACACTAGCACCCCGTGGCAGTCCACTTACTTCAACTACAAACATACTAGGACCTGCATCAGTCGTACAATATAATTCCCAGGTTTTCAGAGCATATTCTTTAGCAACAGAAGAATTAACAATTGCAACAACGTAAGCAAATGCATCACTCTTCAATGCAGAGCGAACCCGGTTGATATGCTGTAGACTCAGCACAGCCTGCTTGCTTAGGATTTTGGTATCATTTGTGTCAGCTAAAAGCTCCATGGATGATGGTATTAAAGGAATTTGACCAGCTAGAAATACGACGCCTTGGGCCTTGGTTGCCTGTGAATAAGGCCCGATGTTGGCAGGAGCCCAGTAGCTTCGTCCTTGAATATGAAGGCCAGTTTTTTGTACATCAGAAGGTACAAAATTTAATGCGAGCTGCATGCGCATGCCATTGATAATACTATTGGACTCAACACATACACGAGCAGGAGGGATAGGTTCAAGGAATTGGGCGGAGTAAACTGAATTAACCGTTTGGAAATCAGCCATAGATTTAAGGATTAAACTTGCAAAAGTGAATTGACTGGTAGAAGAAATATTGTGTTTTTTGGCAAAATCAGCAAGGATTGAAAATAACTGAGCTGCCTCTTCTTCGATAGATTGATTTTTGGCTTCCTGTGGAGCAGTTAAATTGTAAACAGCACCTGAGGTGCTGGAATGAGCTATGGTGAATTCTGTTTCACTTTTTGGTGCAGCAGCCTCTGATTGCTCTGGGAATGAGGTTTCATCAAGGCGATCTAAAATAGTTTGGTAGTGTTCTTCGAGCAGTGAAGGGACAGCAATTCGATCTTTCCAGTTTGCCAAATTAGCCGTCCCAAAAGGATCATCGTTTTCATCTTTCTGCTCAGTTGAAAAGTCTGAAAGTGTTAAATGATAAACATCATCGTGTGACGATCCCAGAATCTTTTGACTACCAGCAACCAGTCGTTTAACAAACAAAGGAGAATCAAATACCAGTGTTTCGTACTCTCCACCTTCACCACATAAGTGAAGTCCAAACATGGAGTTCATTTTAATCAATTCACTTCTAATATTGGCAAGGCTTTGTCCCAAATGACGTTTACCCAAGCCGTATGCTGCTGTTTTGATTATCCGAGCATCCACACCTCCATCTATGATTTCGTCTAGAAGTTCACTTTGAGATCGCTCCCATAAATATGCCAACGATGTAAGCCCCAGTCGCTGACACACATTCTCGACCCGAGTTCTTTGATATGTAGATAGAATTGCGCCAACGGAAACACCTTTTATGTCTGGATGGTTTTCCAGAACTGTTTGGAGTAGCAAGTACAAATCCTCTGTCTCGTCATTCATGCTTGCAACAGGTTTATACTCCAAACTTTGGATCGCTGAGGTACCTGTAATTGCTCGTCGGTACATAGGAACACCACCCATGCACTCACTGTATTTTTCTAAAGCTGTGTATCCAACTGTTTGATACATGAATGAGTCCATCTCATCAGATTCGGAGGTTAAAGGAGGGTGGAGGTTAGCCATAGCCACAATTTCATGGCCTTGAACAATGCAATGAAGCATGTTATAGGTGGAATCTTTTCCACCACTAACCAATGCTACTACCTTCATTTTTTTTCTCTTTTTATGCTTGCTCTCCAAATGTTGAAATCAACTTTGAAAATGGATGAAATAAAAAAATTCAGGCACGTGACTATTAATTATGAACATCTCAAACCTGAAAAATGATCAGCATCTTTACATGTATGCCTAATGAATGAAATTATACATAGTTTTGATATGATTAAATTAAGAAAAATATATAACTTAATACTATATTGACAAGAAAACGAACGAGAACAAAAATGATGTTCCAAAAAAAAGAAAGAAAAGATATTAAAATAGAATATTAAGCCTCCCCCAAAATTTTTTTTAATTTAGCAAAAGAAAAAGAATCATTTTAAGTTTGGTTCTGGGGATAATCAATCAATAAAGTGAGCTCACCTAGGTCCTTGACAGGGAGCGTAACAGGTTGGCCAGTAGCGTGCTCAGCCAGAGAAATGTTAACTTCACCAAGTTCTTCAGTACGGCCCAATGACTTATGTTCGCGAATTCTGAAAATGTAGTAGGCTTCAGGTGGAGAATTGATAGAGAAGGATTCATCAAGTGTGAATTGATTTCCAGAAGGTTTGACACCCTTGGTCTTGTATACTTCCTTTTCCTTCTTTCCAGCAAGGAAAGCCTTAACTTGAATAGCAGAGCATCCTGCAAATCCAGTAGCATAGGAAATATTGATAAGGCCAGGAGCTGATTCTCCCTTTGCAAGTCCAGAAGAGGCATAACTCATGGATGATGCAGATCGCTGATGAGAATGTGAATCTGCAGCAGGAATGACACCAGGAGCTTCTAAGTTATATTCAGCAGGAACTTCTTGTCCAGAAGCCTCACTTTTGCTTCCTCTCTTAAAAGGTGCCTTCAACCGTGAAGCACCTCCCTTGATTCCTCCTCCAACAAAATGTCCGACACCTCCGACACCACCAACTACACCACCGATGGTACCACCGACAATAGTAGTAGCTCCTCCAACAACTCCTCCAACAATCTTAGTACCGCCACCGGCAAAAGTGGCACCAATTCCAGAAGAGTCAATGCGACGAGTAACATAGGAAGGCTTGAACAATAGATTCAAAGTTATAGTTCCAGATTTGCCATTTAGAGGAAGAGTCAATGTAACAGGAGTCAAAGGCTCCAACTTAGAAAGGTCAACTTCAACGTCACCCAAGAAATCATCCTCACTAGGACCCATGTCCCAATCATAGACTTGAATTAGGAATTTGGCAGCTGTGCGAGAAAGGATCTCCATGCTGAAAGGTTTATTCCAAACAGGGTTTAAAGTCTTTTTGACAATCTTTGTTTTGAAGATTTTCTCTCCGTTAAGCACAATATTGGTATAAGGATCGGAGTAACCAGATCTGTCAGCAGCAGGAACATTATCTGCTTTAACAATTTCACCTGTTAGAACACCCATATTGTTGACGCTCTCAGACGGATCGAGTTGCATAAGAAGAGGGAAATATCGCATCCTGATAGTAGCACTTGCAACAACTTCCCCACCATTTTTGATGTTGAGCTTGTATGGCTCATAGTAAGACTTCTTCAAGAGACTTAATGTTTCAACCTTAAAGTTGGAAATAATCTCATCTTTCTTGGGTTTAATTACCTTAGATGTTACTTGGAAAATAAGTTGAGACCATTCCACTTCACGAATAAGAAGCTCACCAGTTTCACCTAATGCCTGTGACCTTTGAGAGATTTTGGTAGTGGAATAAGTTGGATAAGGAGAATTGTCGACAATAACCCGAATGAAAAGATCGGAGTCAAACACCTTAGCGTCGAGGAAAGTAATTGCAGCAATTCCACTCTCATTTTTAATCAAAGTGTCAAGAGGAATATCTCTGGCAAGTTGCTTTTCTGCCTCTGCCTCTGCCTCTGCCTCTGCCTCTGCATCGGCGAGAGTCTTAGAATCATCATCTTTAGAAGCCGGAGTTTCAGCACCTTCGGCATCAGCAGCAGGAGCAGCAGCAGCTTCAGCGGCGTCAGCTTTTCTTTTCTCAGCTTCCTTCCGGAGATCCTGAGCAACATCAGGATTCAACACTGAAACAGCAGGGAAAAAGCTAATAGTATATAGAACAGAGCCCTTGGGTCCTTTCTTCTTAACGGAAAACTGACCAGTGCGAACCTTAGGATCAACATATTCAACAAATTCACCCTTTTCATTAGTTTTAATGAAATCGCCTGTATTGAGTTCAAATTGTCCTAGAGTTCTATCTTGACCCAAATTCTCGGCGTCCATAGCTTCAATTACCAATCTTTGATCAGTCTTTTGAACAGGAACATACAAAACCTCATCCCAGACGGGTGCAAGAGTGCTAGGGACAGCCACAGTTCTAGCACGTTGGAAACCGTTCAAAAAGACTCGAATATAAGGATCAACCTTACCAATGGTCTCAAGGTTACGCAATTCTTCGCCAGCCTTCTGAATATGGATGCGGATAGATCCAATAGGCTCCACATAGCTTTTAGAAGCAGAAATTCCCTTGAGAGCAGTTGGCTTCCAAACAGCACTTAATCGAACACGACCAGAAGGAGTAAGATTGAACCAATCATTACCTTGTTCCAGACGTTCCAATAGTGTCTCTAACTTAATTTGATATGTACCGATAATGGGGTCAGTCGCAAGACCTCTAGAGTCTTTAACTCGTACACTAAGATTACACTTACTTTTGTCGGTAACCAAAAACTCAAACGAGTCATCCCAGACAGGGTTGTTGGTACGTTTCAGAGAATTCGACTGATGCAAGAGGTTATCATTCATGAGGAGATCTGAGTAAGGAGACAATTGGCCAACCAAAGACTTTGTGGCATCGAGGTCCTTGCACTGGTGAGTAGTGAATTTAACAATACCTGTAGGCATCTCTGGGGGAGGTTGAATTGTACCATCAGGAAGAGTTGTACCCTCCAAAACCGAAAACCAATGAAACTCACAATCCACAGTTCCACGAGACTTGCTATCTTTTCGGAGTTCTAAAGAAACACCCTCCTGATCAGGATTGGAAGTAAGGGATTCCAAAGGAAAACTGGCCGAGCCAATAATCTTGTCCTTTCTGAAATCATTGAAATCAAAGATATTAAGGGAAAGTGCGTCTGAGAGGTTGCGAACGAGAATGTACCTGGTTTCGTTCCATCTAGGATTTTTAGTTCCCTTTTTAATATCAGATTGAGCAAGTTCAATACCATCTTTGAGAGCAAGAGTAACGTAAGGATCAGGGCTAGAATCAGTGCCACTAAGACCATTGGCACTGAAAACAGTGACCGCCAAAACACCAATAGCAGCATCGGAAGCCACAGTAGCCATCATCTCTTCAACATTAACTTGATAGGCATTAGGAGCATAAAACATGGGACCAAGATTGGAGTTAACCATATTTTTAATGAAAGATTCCAAACCAGGGATAATGTTAATGTCGAATCCAAAGTCACCACCAATTGGTTTCAATACGAAATCAAATTGAGGAGGTTCCATAAAGGAAACATCAACGGTTTTAACATGAGGAAAGTTGGGAATAAGTTTAATACGAACTCGCATAAGACCAGAAAACGACATGTCTTCCACAAGGATAGGAAGACCCTTAGAAATAACACCCTTACCAACGCGAACACTTAGTTCAACCTTTGGATTTTTCTTATCTTTAAGCTGGCGGGCTGTCATATCATCGGTCTGATTAGGAGTGAAAGAGAATTTCCAATCCATGACAACGACATCAGGTTCAGTTTTAGGATAAGAGCGAACATGGTCAATGCGAGGAGGTTTGGTTCCCAATGTAAACTCTTTAAGACTCAAAGATTCAATGAATCCAGGAGTGGCGCCAGCCAAAACTTGATTAGCGACTCCAATAACGGTTTCACTAAGAACTGGCTCATAAATAATCCAAAATTTCACGAGGAATGAATTCAGCCATTCTAGACTCTCAACTCCAGTTTCCAACTTCTTGATCGATGTTTCACGAGAAGTATCATCAGTAGCATTCCGTTCCATTCGGTTAATACTAGATCTGTAAGCGGTTGCTGTGAAAGCAAGGACAATGAAGAGCCAGCCCAAACCGCCTCCAAGGTAAGCTACAATATAGGAAAACATAGCAGTACCAATGATAATGTAGGTGTTTTCAAACCAATCACCAATATATCTATCTTTAATGTATGATTCCAAAAGGGTGGCACGCTCAAGAAGATCTTTAGTTTCTTCCAAAGACGTGACTCTGTCAGAATCATTCCAAGATCCTACTTCCTGCAATTCGTTAAATTGACTCAGGTCAATAGGATGGGCTGATGAATCAAATACTGGTTCTTTTGTTTTCTCTGGAGCAGGTGCATTGTTAAGATTCTAATTCACGTTAGCAATTCAGAACGCAAACTTGAAATTCAGAAGGAGGAACAGATGACAATTCAGCGTATAGCACCCACAGATGGCAATGTAGTGAAGATATCTGAAAGAAAGGATAAAAAAAAATACTTACTTCAGTAGGTGCAATCTTTGTCTTAGCACTATCTGAGGTAGACACACCTGTTCCAACAGGGGCTGTGCGCTTCTCAGCAGAAACGCTAGATGGAATTACACCAGTAGTATTGGCTTTGACCTGTTCAGCATTACTAGCAGCGAGTTTAGGTACATCTCTAGGTGAAAGAGAGGTGCCATTGGGGGCCGGCTCTGGATATTTTTGAAGCGGTGCTTGAGACGACATTTGAAATATATACTAAAGCAATAATATTTCAATGTCAAAATCCAAGATTGGAGAACAGAAAATAAATATAAGCCTAATACTTGCGGCCCAGGTAAAACTACCAAGTACGTTAATAAACTAAAAAATGGATAGTGGTGACAAAGAGGCAGGAACAGGTGGTGAAAAAAAAAAAAGAAATTGAACTAAAGTAACATTAATTACTGGGAGTTCAACTGAAAAACGGGACTGCACCAGGAAAATCGCGTAGCCATAGGGAATGATTGAAAGGCATGCTAAAGAAATAGTAATGAGGTTACTTACAACAATTGGTGGTCGAATTTAAGTTGTGAAGAGAAAGAAGTCGCTTTTTAAGGTCGAGTATAGCTGATGGTTGTTGAATGTATGTATATACAGAGTAAGTCTTCAGAGATGATACCTTTGGAACCTGAAATATGGCACTGCCATCAATTGATACGGCAGATAAGTTGAAGTAATCAATTAGAGTCTACTGCGATAGTAGATATAAAGGCAATGATGGAGGTTGAGGAAATGAGGATGATGAATTTTGAAGAATTAGAGAAAAGGAGAGAAACGAAACTATGAGAAATTGAGAGGAATGTAAAACAATCCAAAGGCTGCCGTCATCAAGATTTTGTTCATAAGGCAGGCGGCCACTAAAAGTAAGGCGGAGTGTATGCTACAGTATGCACTTTGAAAAAACACATACATAACAATGGTACCAGCAAAGGTACGATCAAACGTCTACGTAATCATCTTAGTCACCATTTGTAAACATTATATAATCTTGAATAATAATTATATCATCATTCTATAATCACTAATTTGTCATATACCACATCTATTTAGCCCTTCTAGACAAAAAAATGTGGAAAGGAAGGCTCTGCCACAAAGTCGGGGTATAATTGAAATGGGATTAAGAATGGAAATAAACCCTCAACAGAATAGAAATATTCAGCCTCAAGTTCTCTATTTCTAAGTCACCGACCGTTGCCGTCAATCAATTGCTAATAACCTCACTACTTACTAACCATCGTCAGACCTGATGAACGAACATCAGTCCTTCTAGAACTTTTAATGGACCTGCGATGATTCTCCAGTGATGTCATATTTAGCCCAACCATGGCTCTGCTGTAATCGATAAATTACTAACGTTAACTAGACTGAACATTGCTTCTTTGCTATTTCTTTCAACTATATATATTTAGTCCCTTGTTGCTCCTAACTCTCTTTTTTTTTTATCCTCACTGAAATATTTTTTTAACATCGTTCATCTTTCAACCTCGCTTCCTCCCTTAGTATTATCCAAATATATTCAATTTGATTCTCTAGAAACTATTCGATCAACTCAACTAAATCTCAAAATGTCTCTTAAAGCTGGTGGTATGCAATTGCGCTTTAAAGATGATATCTATATTCATTGCTAATAACTTTACCTACCGACAGATACTTTCCCCTCAACTGAATTCAATTATATCCCATATACCCCCGAGAATTCTGATGTCGTAGGTATGTAATACAATTGAACTTCAATGAATTCTCAATGCTAACCTATGAATTAAGCCTGTGGAATTCCTATTTCTTACGACACCGCTAAGGAGTTTCCTAACAAAAAGGTAGTCATTGTTGCTGTCCCTGGTGCCTTCACTCCTACTTGTACTGCTAATCACATCCCTCCTTTCATTTCTAATGCCAGTCAAATCAAGGCTAAGGGTGTTGACGACATTATCGTTATCTCAGCCAATGATCCTTTTGTTCAGGCTGCGTGGGGTAAAGCCCTTGGTGCCACCAACGAGGTAATTTTTGCTAGCGATGGCAACGCTGCTTTTTCTTCTTCTATTGGCCGAAGTCTAGACCTTGCTAAGATCGGGTTTGGAACCCGTACTGCTAGATATGCTATTATTGTTGACCACAACAAGGTCACATACATTGAGCAGGAGCCTGGCTCCGATGTCACTGTCTCCGGTCTTGACGCCGTCCTCGCTCACCTCTAATTTCACCTAGTTGGTAAACATTTATAAAGGAGTCCAATAGTTATATTAATTTTAATACCTGGTTTTATATTTAATGTTTTGCTTTGATGACTGACCAACCATTTTGTGAAAAATACATGTATGAGCAGTTTAAAAGATTCAATTAGAGGAGAAATATACTTTACTAAAGGTGTTCGAATTAGAGAAAGTATCAGTTGAAGCAAACAAGAAACTCTAAGTAACCACTCACCATTCAATAAAATCTCTAATATACGAGCACCTTTTGTGCCTTATTTCCCCTTTAGGAAACTTCCGTCATATAAAGTGGATATGAATTTTCAAAGTCTTCGACTTATGAATGCTTCCTAAGGATGAATGTATACATTTCTGGAGATTCAGTATGGCTTTCTCTCTTTATAAAGGCTTACTTGACGAATCATACAACTTTGCTTTATACCATTTAGTCTTGGGTAAAGTTATATTCGGGGCTGGGCGTGATACCTAACGTGTCGGCATTGGCATGCTATATTGCGATACTTACATACAACCTTGAGCTTTCACTTCAACATTTGAAATTAACGGCATCCACAATTAACTACTAAACACAAAAGTAAAAAAATGGTCTCTGGCGGGATCGAACCGCCGATCCTCGCGTTAACTCAAGGAGTTGTTATTAGCACGATGCCTTAACCAACTGGGCCAAGAGACCAAATTCTGAAGATGATAAAAGACAGATTTATTCAAACATGATAGATGGATATTTGTAACCGTTAATTTTGTTTTTAAATACCGTATTTTGTTTCATTCTTCTTAAATTCTGAATAATAAAAAGCTTTTGGTTAAGGTCCAGTCATTGTAATAATTCCGGTCAACTTGTCAAGTGATGTTGTGCTAATTTTGTCCGAGGAAGGGAATGTTGAAGGACAATATCTGACTCGTGGAGTGGCTTCCAAATTCTTTTTAAGGAGAAGGAGTTCAAATGCAGACGTATTTTTCGGGCTTAAATCGAGGTATACATGAACAACTTGGTGAAAAGCCAAATCTTACTGAACTTTTTGTTGAAATTGACGGAGTCTAATAGCCATTGAGCTGAAGATCGTTAAGCAATTCTTTTTATTTTTATATAATTTTTATTTCTTTTCTTATCTTTGTTAGTTGACTCGGTAATAAATAAATTGGGGTCTTTTTTACTCCTAAAAAAAAAAAAATTAAGAATGTTGAAGCGCTCAAATCGAGATATCCAGAAACATTGCGGAAAGCCAATATTACTGATAAATATAAAACAATCCCCGTATAATACTCATGACAAAAGAATGACATAATATTTTTTCTTCACCTTCAGTCATATTTAGTTTGATAGCTCAATATGCTCGGTAGTTTTGATTTTCATAAAATAAAAGACAAAATTCTAAATAAATAAAAAGCATTCTTAAATTACTTGCTTGTAAAACTAAATTTATTTAATAGGAATAAACTTTCAATAAAGGCCTACTTCTGTCTAGACTATAGTTGCCTGAAATCAAAAAATTTGCACAATTCAGATTTGAGTACAACTCGAACAATAGTAGGAAAAAGCTACTTGGATTAAATGAGCCTTGTGTTATACATTTTATTTTCTTAAACCCTGGGATTAATTTAGAAAAATGATATGGAATGACTTTTAAGTCTTCAGATGAAAAATTAAGCTTTTTTCATCTTGACCTTTAGGCGGTCATTCTAGCCATGAGCAGGAGAGTAAAATGTAACATTATCAGGTCTAATTTTAACAAATGAAAAGTTAATTAAGATTGTGATACTCAGCTTTCAAAAATAGGAGGAGGAAGAAAAATGAAGAACTGTCTAAAGCTTAAAGGGATTGACAAAGGGGGTTAACTTTTTAATCTAAGTTCAACCCTCAGCACCTAACTAACATTGCCCTCTCTTCCGTTTTTCTCCTAAAATAATTATAAATTAGTTAGGTTCTCTTCTACGTTTTTACCATCAAGTGTTTCAAGTATCTGTTCATGTAGTATCTATTTCAATTGTCGTTGTTGGCACGACTTCCAGTAGTCTCAGAAAGTAATTAGGTATTCTTACCATTAGTTGTTCAAAGGACTTCAAAAGCCTATTTTGATTCTTAATTATTACCTATCTGGAGATCTTAAATCATATGATAAGTTTGTAGTACTTCGCCCTTTTTTCTTTCTCGCCGCATCATTGATAGTTATATCATGCCATACAATAATTGAACTTTTTGACACAATAATATGATTTAGTCAATATATAAAATCTAAGCAAAGCCTTCAATAGTTTCTCTGTATTTGTACTTTTTCAATCATCATCCGAGGAATTAGACCTGAAATCACTTTAGTGATATCATTCCTTAACAACCAAAATATTTTGTACATGGCTAAAGTCAAAGCAGCTTAGAAAATAGGAGTACTGCATCATTAGGGCAGTATCTATTTAAACTTAGGGCAATTTAAGTAAATGTTGCTACTTTCTTTATGACGTCTTTTGTATAATCCCACCGGATTTGTGTGTTAGCAGTTGAATTAAATTTCGGTATCATTTAATTCTGGAACGTCACAAGATCTGCGACTTTTCAGTGAAGATTTTCATTGGTCACAATAATTTTCAAGTGGAACCGTTACGGCGCAGCCTTCCTTCAGGAACAAAATTTAACTACAAACTAAGCTCAGCATTAAGCTCATGACGTAGAAAGCACAGTACCTAGCTGGGAATAGCAATATCTCATGATTGGTCCGGAATTCACCTAATTAACTGTTCACCTGCTTAGATTCAAATCTAAATGAGATCAATAAAGGAAGAATAAAAATGATAAAATCTCATATCGCGTTGAAACGAAATGATCACAAAAATTGAAGCATAAAAGTATACACACACATTTCGTTGGATTTCCATTTAAACGGTATTAGATATTGAATCTCATCTATAAAATCGATCCAAATCTTCTAATATATATATTGTTGTTTCATTATTATTTATTTCTTCAAATTCAATAATACAAACTCATGATACCATTTTTTTCAACTCTTTAACTATGATTCGATATTTTCCCCACTTTTGGGTTATAATCATTCCCTGCTTGGTGGCAATCTTCTCTCTTTTGTTTATCCTCTTGGTAGGTATATCTACCCACAATCCTATAGATGGAGTAACATTAGCACAGATACAGCTTTCACAGGAAGCCTATCGAAGGATTTTTAATCAAACGAGACTCTCGCCGTATACACATTACGACTTAAAACTACTTACGGTTTGCCCAGGCTCAATCATAGGCAATGATCTCCCACTCGGTAAAGATATGACCGAGATTATACCTGTAGTTGAAGGAACAAGATTGTGCATGAAGCATTCATTAAATTTTTTGTTTGATGCTCAAGAGACATTTCTTCTACCCGCCTTGAAAAGTTGTTGAAAGTCTACTTATAACGACAATATCAGATCATACACCAAACTTGCTAGCACCCTCCCCATCGTTGCAGTAGGTTTCTATAGCCTAGGAATACTTCTTTCTTTGGTGGTATTGCGAAAGCGACATGACGGGAAACTACAAAATAAAACCCTGTTTATATGGGCACTGCCTCTAATATTAATAGTGGCCTCCATACTAGCCAGTATAGCCTTTGTACTTTCTCAGCTTATACCCAAAACTCTGTCCTCTATGATGGAAGTTTGCTCGGTGGAGGTGATTTTAGTGAAAGGGTCATCTTCAGGTTATCTCGCTCTAGGAATTTTATCTCTCTTATCTGGCTATTTAGCGTTCATGAGTTCTATAACTTTTTGCTTTCTGTGGTGTGGTGCTTCATTAGAACGATATAAGAATGGGGTGTGGGTAGCTTCTTTCCCTGGAGAAGATATTAGTCAACATAAAAACAAGTATGGGACTACCTATGATCGTCATGGAAGGGCCGTAGATAGTGGTCAAGTTGGTCAATTCAGTATTTTAAGAGGCTTTTCCGACAATTCAGGTACAGGAGGAGGAGGAGGAGGAGGAGGAGGAGGAGGAGGAGGAGGAGGAGGATGCAGTTGATAATTGAACATAATTTATTGTTACTTGAATTATTAATATTTTATCCCTAATCTAAAGTATCTGTGTCTTGTTATCAAGAAGCCATGATATCAGATAGAGTTCAATGCTGTATCCATACCTCAAACTCAATCAGATTAGACCAGTTCATAAATATATATTGAAATGCAAACCCATACTATTGCAGAAAATGAGCAACTCTTTAAGTAGGCCACATTTAGTAGTGATCGCACATAAGTTTGATAATCTGCAATTGGCATATGCTCCCTTTACTGTTACAATTCAAAGGAATATGTTTTCATCAGAAGAAAAAAATGTGCCTGTCAAGGTCTATCTGCATGTCTCGCTTAGCTTAGATGAAATTTAGGGTTTTTAATTAGTCTAGTTCAAAATTTCTTTTATTTCAAAGCAAAGCAAATCAACGGATATAACTTTAAAACTTAAATAACTATAATGATATTAATTAATATGAACTACAATTTTGCTCTTGTTTTATGAATTAATTTGTTTAGAATTTAAGTTAATATTTAACAGATAACCGTGTCAATAGCATTCTTTCATTTTTACTTAATTGATTTGGTGTGATAGAGGGATATGACCCAAGATTGTTATTAAAGAGTAGGAAAGGAGTCAAACAGTGATGGAGATTTTGGAAGCGAGGAGGAAGAAGAGGAAGAGAGAAACTAGGAGTGTAAGCTCGTGCTGGAAAACGCATAATTGAACTATTAAGTAAAGCATAAATTTCTGACCAAACCACATAACTTTGACATAAAACTAATTAAAGAAGACTAAATTATAAAAATAGTTGTCAAATTTAAACCAAGTAACACCTTTGGTAGCAGCCAATGGAGGTGGTTCAGTAAGACTAATTCAACTTAGTTTTGTTGGCTATGAGATGAACAAACTTAATGAACTACTCATGTTGTTCAGACATTGTTGCTCAAATTTAGAAAAATGTTAGTTTTTTCTCATTCATTCCCTTGTAATAGCCTGAGGAAGCCAACAAAGTAAATTAATATCACTATTATTATAAACTTGAGGAAGTTCTTATTTTTGAGATTAAGGGATGATCCCTGACACGAAAATGTAAAAATTTAAGAAATTTGCAAGGTAAAGGAAGATTATTTAGGAAATTGTTGCAATTTGTAGTTTATTTTTCTTCCTCAAGTGCTAGTAAAGTCAATAAAATGAAAATCTTTTATTTTTATTTTCAGAATGCTCAATTTTGCCTTATTATTCCGCGACATGAGACACACGAAGCATCATTGTATTATTAGAAAAATCATTATTATCCAACATTTCCTATAATCTGTTGAGCGTAATATTTGAAGAGATCAATATGTTTAAGCATTCTGTCCCATATGTAGCAAACTTATCCTAAGTTTAAGGTGTATTATTCTAGTTTGCATGGTATAAAATATTTGAAAAATTTCAATATTTTAATTTGGGAATACAGAAGGGAGTATTGTGAGAATTCACATGGTTTTGTAGATCTATAATTACAGGAGAGAGTAATTATTCTACAATATCTAAATTAAATTGATATTGTACGTCTACTCAGTTTCATAAGGACATTCTATGGCACACAACACAACTATAGTTTATTTTAATATATGAATGTGAGCTACAAAGGTGGCATACCGGTAGAATATTTAGATGGAACAACTGATAGTTTCTTAATATCACAGTAATTTTTTATCAGTTGTTAGACTTTACTAAATGGGCCTTTTTTGTGTTCCAAAAATAATTTCCAATAACTTCCAGACATAATTCTCCAAAAAGAGTTACACAAAAGTAATCCCAATATTCTAATAATACTTATATGGTATATATTGGTACTTTCAATCATTCACTTAGTTGATTTCATGAAAATTGTTACCTAATTCAAGTAATTCGTTATGTCCCTAAAACTGTAACTCATTATTCATTATGGTTAAGACGAATTTCTTAAACAATCCCAAATGGGACGAATTGAAATTATTTTACCAAGTTATTTAGAGTACTTATCAAAGTCAACTAGAATTTAATAAAATGGTTTAATATAGATACCAGTCATATCTGTAAGTAAATATTTGTATCAATGTTGAGGTGATCAAGTATATAAGTAAGCACAGTATTCATATTATTATATTTTTATTTTCTTTCTTTTTCTAATTCATTAATATATATTTACTATTACTATAACTCTAAGAAAAATGTCTTCCAGTACCGAGAGCTTAAAAGGTATTAACTCTTTCAAATCTGAAAGCGAACTTATTTTTCAAACTAGCGAGATGAGGCCCAAAGCTGTTGCTCAGTCTAAAGGTAAAGGAAAAGCAGTTTTTTCTGCAGGTCCCATAAGCCAAGATGAAATTTCATCAACTACAGACTATTTGAGCAACTCTGACAGTAGCAAACAAGAGTCTACCAAAATGATTCGCAATGAAGATGGCGATCAGCTTACAGAAGAATCACAACAAGGTCTATCACGTCCCAAATCAAAACGGGTCAAACACGAAAGTGATATGCTAGTGCATTATTTTGATCGAGCGTTGAAAATCCACAAAGCTCGATCGAAACAAATGGCTAAGAAAAATTCAAACAAGTCGCATCCTCGTTACGGCGGTTTACGACTCCCAGGTTCAGCCCCGCCATCTTCCACAGAATCACAAACAACAATTGGACTTAAACCCAATAAACCGGATGAAAAGGTAGCTAAAAGACAATGTGTTCTAAAGAAGCCTAGTAAAAAGGTAGAGGGATCAAAGAAAAGCGGCAAACAAGGCAGGTTGGCTGGTGTTTCTAAGAAACTTAATAAGTTTGAAGAAGCATCTTATACTTTGGTTGTTCTCGATGTGTCATGCTTTGAAGAAAACGAAACCCAGGATCCTTCTGTTCCAGGTTTTCTCGTTCCGAAATTTGACTCTTACGCAAAGGCACCTCTTTTGCCCGATGTAATTATTATTGACTAAAAAGTCATTAAAAATGTATGCTAAAAAGGGTATTTTATTTCCATTATAATTCTGTCATTTATAAATTTCTTATTTTTAATACTACTATGAAATGAAAAAGCTGCAGTAAATTATCTGAAGTAACAAGTTAGTACCATAGAGTATTTTATACCCTCCTCTTTCACGTAGCTAAATAAGAATAAGCTTGGTCTGTAGAAACGTGCCTGAGAAGCATGCAGAAGTATGTGACTCTTGGTATCTAAATATCATACTAATTAAAAATAAATTTTTGAGATAAAATGCCAAATATGAACGGCATCAACCTACACGTTATTACAAGTCAGACTAGAACTTCAGCTTATTAATTTCAGAGTTCCAGTTACAGGAGCATGTCTAATACATTTGATTAGCCAGTGTTATAATAAAAAAGATAATATTTGTATAGCAATTTAAAATATAAATAAAATAAGTAAAAATATATATAATTAAGCTGTTTCTTGAAGTGATACACCTTCTCGCTTAAGCAGCTCTTTTTTGAAATCAACTCCCCAACGGTATCCACTAAGCCCTCCTTCCTTTGTAAGAACTCGGTGGCAAGGAATCAATATTGAAATTTTATTCGATGCACATGCTCTTGCTACCGCTCTCGAGCTTTTTGGAACACCTAGGTCTTGAGCAATTTCCCCATAGGTTGTAGTTGTACCTGATTGGGTTTTATTCTTCAGATAGTCCCAGACGTCGTAAGTGATTTCAGACATGTTGGGAGAAAATAAAGAATAGTCAAGTTCAATCTTATCACCCAGTTCCTCTGCTTCTGAGGGATCTTCGATGATCCGTGCTATTTTGTTCACAGGAAATTTGTCCAGATCAAAAGGTTCTTTCAACCGAAATAGATCACTGGCTTGATTGGGTTTAAGGGTCTGTGTGATTTCCAATTTCAGTTTCATGGGATCACTTGCTTTGGGATGAAGACTGAGCCAACACAACGCACCACTGGCTTTAAATATGGCCAAGCCCGTAGTATAAGATGTTTCAATAAAAGTGTAAAAGAGCATTTTATTTTTCAGAGTAAATTGATTGATTTCAATTCTGATTATGATCTGAAAACTTGAATTGTGAACGGCAAATTCTCCAGCTTTTATGTTAAAATTATTGCTTTGGAAGTGAAAAATATGAGTCAGCAAAACACCCCCACAGGTGTTTAGGCTTGAACCGAATACGAAACCAACAACTTTACTAAAAATTTAATGAATATTTTGAAAAAATTGGCTTTAAACTAGACTGAATATTCTCTGAGTTATGTGCTCAGAGCGCTTTTTTGATTTCTAACAGTATGTTGATACAAGCTTGTCTTTGGCAAATAAACTGCATTTACAATAAAAATATTTAAGCAACTTGTAATATAAGTCTGCGTAATGTTGTAACTTGAACCCATTTGATATATTCAGAGCCTAATACGATGTTGGAGGTTGTAGAAATTGCTAGCTCAATATCTAAATCCACAACAAAAGCAAGCAAGTAAAGAAGCAACACATAGACTTCAGATAAAAAAAGATTAAAGTATATTAGCCCAATGATGAAGAGCGTAGTATTTTAAGAACTTTTCATATTTGAAGTTAAATACTTAGTTATTCTTTTGTATTGTTGTTACTCAGAGTCTCAAACTACGCATCTAAGCACCAGATGCAAATAACAAAATCTAAATATTTATCTTCACAATCAGTTTTTTATTATTATTTTAAAAGCACATCTTATTTGTGTTGCAAATAAATATATAGAAATTATTATAACGGCCTCAAGTATAATTTGAATCCTAAAAAGTAACAAAAATTAAATATAATTTTGTCTATATATTTTCAACTTATGGTCTAATTTAAAGCAGAAGTCAGAACCTGTGTTTGTATAGCTCAGTGGTAGAGCGTGAGATTGCAAATCTTAAGGTCCCTGGTTCGACCCCTGGTATAAACTTTCACATTTTTTAAAACTTTTTTCTGATGAATTGTTATTTCCATATTCCCACTGAACCATTTCCCACCCGCCGAAACGACTCGTTTCTAAAATCTAGATTTAGCCTTAAGTCTAAATTGAGTAGCCTTCCTGTTATATATATTCTTGTTGCTTGTCAGCGCTTGCCTAATCCTCTGTCAAACGTCCACTCTTCAGTCCATTTGTTTTTTATTTTATAATTTTTATAATTTTTTATTTATTTCAATTTATTATAATTTATTTGCTCGTTGAAATCGCCGCCGCCGGTGTGTTGGTGAAGTTGCTGTAGATGTTGAAGTTGTTGTTGTTGTTGTTCTTTCCACTGCCGCTGACTCAGCGCTAATCAACATTTTCTTCTATGGAATTCCGCTTCCTTTTTTGATTTGGGCCACTCAGACTCACCACCACCTTCACTTGACTTTCCCTGCTTCTTTCTCTTTTTATTTACTTCACTGGAACCAACACTTTGTCCACTTCTCTCTGTTATTGTTCTTGTTCTACTTCTAATACTCTCTAATTGCCACCAATCTCTCTTATTTCATTTCATCTTATTTATTTCAATTTTTTTTTTTTTGACTTTATACGCTTCTGCTGTATCCTTACCTTACTAAACCTTCATATTCTTTCGTCGATTGATAAGCAACCTCGTCTTTTTCTCCTGTTTGCATCTGTATATACTACCTCAACATGTCTGACGCTTCGGAAACCATCTCGATTATCATCAAGTAAGTCTAATTCTTCTCTAAAGTTAACTCCGGCATGCTAACTGTCACAGATCTTCTGCTGATAAAAAATACGAAGTCACAGTGTCTCCAGATGCCACTGTTGCAGAACTAAAGGCCATTCTAGCTGAGAAGTCATCGATTCCGGTAGAAAGGCAGCGAGTCATCTACTCCGGCCGAATCTTGAAGGATCCTGAAACCCTGAGCTCATACAAGATCCAAACTGGCCACACTATTCATCTCATTCGTGGGGCTCCTCCCAAAGATTCCTCTTCCGCTTCTAGTACCTCTACGTCATCAAACACTCGCACTACTCCTGATGTCCCTACGAATATTGCCACCGGTGTTAACCCTGGTAACCCGCTCGCGGACTTGACTGGAGCTAGATATGCTGGGTATGCATCACTACCAAGTGCCAGTATGTTTGGACCTGATGGGGGTATGGGCGCCACCCCCAACCCCGACGATGTACTTAATATGATGAATACACCCGGCTTCCGAGAACAAATGGATGCCATGTTGTCCAATCCTCAGATGGTTGATATGATGATCAATTCCAACCCCCAGCTTCGTAATATGGGACCTCAAATTCGAAGTATGATGCAAAATCCAATGTTTAGAAATATCATGACCAATCCTGATGCTATGCGCCAAGTAATGTCATTACAAAACATGATGGGTGGTGGAAACACCTCACCAGCAGCTAGTTTCCCGGCTCCAGGAACTGCATCTACTCAATCTACTGGAACCGAACAAGCCGCAGGTACTACTCCTTTTACTACTAATACTAACCCTGGTGGCGGTCTTGATGCAAATGCCACAGCAAACCTTGCTAGTCTTCTGGGTGGAGCTGGAGCTGGAACTGGAGCTGGAGCTGGAACTGGTGTTGGAACTGGAACTGATGCTGCCAACCCTTTTGCCGCTCTGTTGAACCCTTCATTGATGAATAGTGCTGGAGCTGGAGGAATGAATCCTGATTTTCTTGCTAGCTTGCTTGGTGGAGGAGCCGCTGCCCCTCAGCAGCCTGAAGATACAAGACCCCCTGAGGAGCGTTATGAGGCTCAATTGCGCCAATTGAATGAGCTGGGCTTTTTCGACTTTGATAGAAATGTCCGTGCATTGCGAAGGAGTGGTGGCAATGTCCAAGGAGCCATTGAGGCTTTGCTTGATGGACAAGTGTAATTTCTGTAATTAACCAAACCTGAAATAAATTGAAATCAATGTACTATGAAAAAAAAAAAAAAAAGTTAAAACTGACACAATAAAAATTAAATGAACGATATAAAAAAAAGTTCGTCCATATTCCTCCCAAGCCACCCCTTTACACCTTGTTACTTGTTACCACCACTTGTCCAATACCATAACTTACCATTCTGGTTACAAAGTTATTCGAAACCAAAAACTTAAAATAAAAAAAAATTAGTTTATAACAAAAATGGGCAAAGAAAAGACAGGTGCTGTCTATGACAAGAACGGGACCCCATACAATTATATTGTCATCATTGATGCTGGATCGAGTGGATCAAGAGTCCATGTCTA
This sequence comes from Geotrichum klebahnii, assembly GCA_030570935.1. Lineage (NCBI taxonomy): Eukaryota > Fungi > Ascomycota > Dipodascomycetes > Dipodascales > Dipodascaceae > Geotrichum > Geotrichum klebahnii. The sequence goes on along the minus strand of JAJLWW010000025.1, from coordinate 35,348 downwards.
CAGCTATCCGGACTCGTCGTATACTAAGGTTCGACGGAATGCTGAAGAGAAGGACGATGATGATGACTATGATGATGACGATGAAAAAGCTGAAGCTGAAATTGAGGGTAATGAAGACAAGGACGAAGATGAAGACGAAGATGAGCATGAAGGCGAAAAAGAGAGCAGCAAGAGCAGTGATAAGAGCAGCAAGACAAGCAGCACGGCCACCGCAGCTAACGGCAGCGACATCACGACTAAAGGTGATGGCAAGCTACCCCTTCCAGTTGTGAGTAAACAGGGCTTTAAATGGGTTAAAAAAACCAAGCCCGGAATGTCAAGTTTTGCTTCCAAGCCTGCCGATGTAGGGAAAAAGCATCTGAAAAAGTTAATTAAGTACGCTCAAAAAGTAGTTCCAGAAAGTCAGCATTCCCGCACACCTATCTTTGTACATGCAACAGGTGGAATGAGATTGTTGGATGGAAAGGATTCTCAGAAGAAACTTTTGCAAAACACTTGTGATTACATTAAGTCAAAGTCAACCTTTTTTGTGCCTGACTGTGCAACTCATGTCAATGTTATTAGCGGTGATGTTGAGGGCATCTTTGGATGGCTAGCAGTGAATTACCTGGTAGGCGGACTGCAGGAACCAGAAAAGCATAATCATGGTAAAGGTCATAGTACATATGGATTTCTGGAAATGGGAGGAGCTTCCACGCAGATTACATTTGTGCCGAATGCCACTGAGATTGAGCAGCACAAGAATGACCTGTATACCGTTACGTTGGCGAGTTTGCCAGGCAGCAACCATGATGTGGAATTCCAAGTGTCTTCAACAACATTCTTGGGAATGGGCGTTAACGAGGTCCAGAAGAAAGTGCTGGAAGGACTCAAAGGTTCAAAAGAAAATCCATGTGATCCTAAAGGTTTGGTGGCCAAATATGATAAAGACGGACATCGGATATTAAATGATGACGATGACGACGATGATGATGACGACGATGACGATAACGACGACAATGATGATCATCGTAAAGTGGCGACAGAGACAAAGGGCACAGGTGATTATGCCAAGTGTCAGGCATTACTAAAACCAATGGTCAAAGATGTTAAAGCCACAGTTGGGCCAGACTTTGATTTTGATGTCAACCATTTCATTGGCGTAAGCGAGTATTGGGATACAGCGCATGATGGTTTCCAAATGGGAGGCAAGTTCGATACAGCGAAACTCGAAGAAAAGGTGAAAAAGTTTTGTGAAACACCATGGGAAGACCTAAAAAAGGGACACAAGGATGGAGCAGCGGCTTCCCTCAGTCTTGGTGAAATGCAAGATCTCTGCATAAGAGCAAGTTGGATATTGAACATGGTCGATAATGGCCTTGGATTACCAACATCTTCAACCAAGCCCAGTACGAAACAAATAAAACGGGTATTAGTTCCTAAGGATGATTCCCATGACGAGTCTCTTGACGACTTTTTAAACCCATTGCAAAGTATTGAAGAGATCAACGGTGTCAAGTTTTCTTGGACACTAGGACGTGCACTCTTGTATGCGTCGGCTGAACAAGGTTCAAACAGCAGTGGAATTCAAGCTAAAGTCAGCGAAAACAGCGACAACCTTGGACATTTCCTGTATGGCGATGATCAGGCCCGTCCTCTTTTTGATCCCACATCTAAAGAAATCAATCACAAAGGGGGTGATAATGACGATGACAATGACAATGATTGGGATGATTTACTAGAGCATCACAGTAACCGGTTATGGGGATCACTTCTTTTCTTGTTAATTTTAGTCGTTGTTTTATATCTTCTGCTTGGTAAAGTAAGACGTCGAATTATTTGGCAGAGCGTGAAAACTCGCATCCAGAATTTTGCAGGTGGCCGTCATGGTAGTGAAAATAAGTACCGAGCAATGCGACATGGTGGTGTCACAGTGGCAGCTGGAAACTCGGAAGATGAGCCCATCGAAGACCTCGAATTGGGTGTGATTGAAGATGGTGTTGATGCATTTAGTGTGTCAAGTGGCGATGAAGATGAAAACACTCCATCGCGCAGTCGATCATAACGCAATTATTTGTGTTGAGGATGTTTGATATATGTATATATTTTTACAATTATTGAATATACACCTGTAATAATAACATATTTACTAAAAGTACTAGTATAACAATACATCACAGATACATTATATACCTTTAAACTAGAGCCAGCATTGACCTGACAAGTCCTTTAACAATGTAAAACTCTTCATCCAAACCGGTACCTTCAATTACGATATTTCCCTCCCCAAGCTTGCGTACAGCTACTTTATTAGATATTACCAGAATTCCTTCGGCACCAAACTCAGCGCGTAGCCCATATTGTTTCACAAGTCTGTGTTTTAGTTCAGCCAGTTTGACATCACCAACCATTAGAGGATTGGTACGTGGTGCAGCTGCTAGCTCTCGAGCTGTTTCGAGAGGGACCAGCTTAAGTTCTTGGCGTCGTTTAGTGGTAGTTGTGACTGTCAAAGCAGGTTCAGAGTCTTGTTGCTCTTCCTTGATTTGTTTAACTAATGCATTATTGTTGTCGTCAGAATTTTCTTGGCTAGTGTTGCTATCAGGAACTTCGACGCTCACTAGCTTGCCTGTAACATGCGCAACACTGTAATTACCAACGATTGTTTGCCATTTCAAAAGCTTCTCAAGCTCACTTGAAACTGTGACTTTATATATATTAGATCCGATTTGAGCTTGGATCGCCTGGTTAGGTACTGCTTTGTATACTTTTTCAATTGCAGGTTCATGTGCTGTGAAAAAATTAACAACTGTATCGACGTAGGCTGAGGGTTGTTGTTCAGTATCGCTATTATTAAGTGAAACTAACGCCTTGCTTCCAACGTCATTGGAGGATGGTTTGAGATCAAGTATGCTGGGGAGGAAAATTAACTGTTTAGGCTGTACTAATGGCACAATCATCTTGATTGATCTGTCATCTGTCAACCCCTCGAAATCAATGAAGTCAACGCTACATAGAACTTTAAATTCAGCATGCTCAGGTACCATTTTTTTAGGTACGGCCAAAACTGAAAATGAGTCTAGCCGCGATGATTCATCTGTATCTCCATTACCGACCAGATTATTATTACCATTATTATCTCCACCATTACTACCTCCTGCTCCTCCTCCGCCATTGCGTTTATTAGTACGAAGATCGATACCGCTTGTTGAAACTGAAGACCCCCATTGACGTTTTTCACCTACTCTTGCGTCATGAGGTTCGTCCATATTAACTGAAACTTCATTCGTACCGACAGTTGCAGCGCCAGTCAAATCTTCTTTTTCCTTTGCCTTTGTCGAAAACATGTCTGCTTTAATGGTTTCACCATAGTCATCAATCCGCCGTCGCTTAGCCACAAATGGAAACATTTTAGGCTTTCCTGTAGCTTGGCCCAAGGGTGTTCGTACGTCATAATCATAAACACCTTGACCATAAATTAATATTCCTGTGTCCATTTGGCCTGATAAAACCATCTCGTCGTCATCATCGTCGTCAGAAGACTCGTTCTCTTCATCTTCTTCTAAAATATTTTTGTTTCGTAATTCAATTGCGTTTTGAAGTTCCTTTTTGTGCTTTTCTTCACGTATCATGTCACCATAGTCAGCTAGCTCTTCACCAGCGAGTGGCACTTCTACATCGTAGTCAACAAGAATCTGTGTTGTTAGTTGATAACTCTTGGTGATCGTGTCGTCATTACGGCCTTCGCGCTGGTTTATCCATTGACTATACAGCTGGCCATTCAAACTATCTGGTCCACCTGAACGTTCTGTTAGCACTATCAGCGAGTTCGTAGCACTACATAATTTGGTGAAAAGTGTGCGAGCAAATCCAGTTTCCAAAGCTTCGCCAGATGCCAAAATGACTTTAGGGCCATCAATCTTGGCGAGCTCTTCAATACTTGAATATACCCTTAAATGTTTGGTATCAAACGGTGAATTGTTGTGAATTTCCCATTCTTCAATGACACTCGATGACATCCATTCCAGCATAGATGAGGCGTATGACATTGTCCTAAACCCGACGTGAGAATAATAAATTAAAGGCGTTGATATCCGACTTTCTTCCCAATATGAATCTAAAATATGGCACAATTCCAAAACGCGCGCACCACTAGAAGTCGGAATCAATATCGAACCACCAGCTTGAATAGTATCTTGAATATCATTAAACAAAGCTTCTTTACGTTTTCGTAAGGTACCCGGTTGGTCACTGATTTTTGATCCACAAATCATTACCGTAGGTCGTGATAGGGCGTCTAATATTTTGCCGTCTGATTGTAAAAATGCACCATTTAAATGACTATCCCTGGAGTGATTCCAGTCCACTGCATAAAGCACTGACTCCTGGTCATGCTGAATCCGCCACAGTGTTCCTCCTAACGAGTGGCCTGCGTTATAGGGTGTTATTGTAAAGCCATCTAAGCGATCTTGAAGGTTTGTGCTCTGAGAATACTTTAATGGCAATATACTATCAAAGGCATTTTCGACGTCTTCTAAGGTGATTTGTTCATTAGCAAAAGGGCCCAACAATCCCTTACTTCGGTAATAATCCAACGTTACCATACGGCCCATATTAATTACAGGCAGTGTAGAGTAAGTTGGGATGGCGGCAAACTCTGGCGACACTTTACAAAGAAAGGCGTATGCGCCAATATGAGACAGAGTGGCATGAGTGAGTAAAAGTAAATCGATTGTAGGAGCTAGCTTGATGAGATGGTCGAGAGAGGTGGAAAGTGAAGCATCCCAGCCTACATCAATTAGGATATTAATGTCAGGTGGGAACGACAGTAAAGATTGATAAACCTCATGAGATAGGCATTCAGTCTTTGGAGAAACGGGAAGCCCATTCTGTTGCCGTTTGGCGTCGGATCTGAGCGACGTGAACGTGAACATGTTTTTGTTCTGTGAGGTGAGCGCTTGGCCAGAAGCAGTAGTTGCTGGAAGTGAAAAAAAAATACTGATAATTTTTGGCGGCAAGAACGTGCACATATGGGGTTAGGGAGCAATGTAAGGCGGTCCTCATTTGATCATCAAAGTTCAAAAGTTAATCAAAGTCAGATATTTTTTGTATAAAATCTCGGTCATATCCTCATTCCATTATTTCCTTTTACCATTCACTTCCTTGGACTTGAACCCTTATACTACTTTACTTTACTATTTTTACTTTTTTAATTGCCAATTGCCTACTTTTCCAACATGTCCTCTAACTTTGACAAGGCTCTCAACGAATATAAGACTACGGTCATGCCTAAAGAAGATAATGAAGGCAAGCAATCTTCCCAGGGTCTGCCTGGTATCCAACTTCCAACTGAGGAGCAGCTCAAGGTATTTGAGGGTGAGATTAACAAGATGGACCCCAAGGAGCTGAACGAGAAGATCGAGCAAGCTAAGGCTATTTTCAACAAGAAGGAGTAATTCTGCGAAAATGCAAATGTTCATCCAGCCTAGACAAGGTAAACACTTGCGGAGTATAAACGAAACCACCCACGACCCGGAGTTATATATTTGTTATTAAATTTATTTGTGTTTTTCATTATTATCATATTACTTTTATTTATATATACAATGAATCAGAATGTACCGTTATGACTATCAATTAAATCAAGGAGTTTAGTAGTCAGTGTATTGTGAATTGAGTTGGATTTAGATGAGATGAACTGTCAGATTGAAGTTGAAACAAAGCAATGGTTAAAATGAGCCAAAATGAGCCAAAATGAGCCAAACTGCACCTTGAGTTTAGTGAAGTACCCAGATAATTTTAGTGGCAAAGACGATTGAACTAACGGAAAATTAACGAGGTTTGTTATAAAGTAGCAGGTCTGAGATAATTGAGAGTCTTAACATCTAATTTTGATATTAGTTGCTAATAGTCGAACTGTTTAAAATTCTTTGTACTTTGTTTGTTGGGCATGAACTTTCAAAAGATTGAATCAATTCCAGCATAGATACTGAGCTATTCATGTCTGTTGAACATTAGCAAATGTATATTTTTAATCATCATTTTTCTTCTTTTTCTTATTACTCCGTAGTTTGATAACTGTTGGGTTGCTGGTTTGATATTTGTTTGGTTTTGGTCTCGCCAAATTTGGCCACTCAAAGTATAAGACAATATTGCATCCCAGTTCAGGTCAAAATTTACATCAATTGTTGAATATATATACTATGCCATGAGGCACTAGAGAAGTTGAATAATGAACACTAAGACAATACGAATTGAAGTATACATAGATAGCATGGCTCATTGATTATGCGTTGCACCTGTTGATCATTTCAATTTAAAAACTCCTAGTGATTCAACGTTCACAATATCCTGTGGTCTGATTACCCCCGACGGAAAGGAATGGCATCACGTATATACTGCTTCGTCACTCTATACGGACAATTTCCAATAGTGGCACTGGCTTTAGCTTGAGTTGTCCTTTTATATATCATGTTCAACCAAGGTAATAGTAGCTCTACTCAACAAAGCCCACCATCTACAGTATTAAGTTTAATATAAAGCTTTACTAGATATGGCAAGGCTAGTTTATCATGATTTGGTAATTATTAGTAATCAATTTTATAGCTTTATTTTGCTTTTAAAATGATCCCCAACCCAAGCACATAGTGCCATACGCCGTCTCTCAGACCAATCGCTCCCCTCCTAGGCAAAGCAAATTTCGTTAGTAATATGTTATGGATATATAAGTAAAGAAAAGAAACTAAAATTTATATTGTTTTAGACAATTTATAGTAAATCTTTCAAAAGAATGACCCAAAAAATCATTGTCCCCCAAATATTAGCGGCGAGATTTTTAGATGTCGTAAAATGGGACTCACCGCAAGGGAAATTTCCGCCAAAGTGGGAGTGAAAACTATATCCGTTTATGGGATTGCCAAACGCTACAAAAATCAACCTGAGGGCAAAGATAGAAAAGGCACCTCGCCATGAGGTATTATCAGAACGAGATAAAGGTATAACATTTCAAGCTATTGTACGTGACCCCTTTATAAGGCCCACAGATTTAAAACGCTTAATTCCAAGTAATGTCTCTATGACGATCATTATCAGATTCACCAAAGCTCAAGGATATACCCACGACGACGCGCAAGAGGAAGGAACCCAATTGACTGGTTCAGTGGCCAGAAGATCCTTTAAGTTGCAAAAACCTAGGTAGGAAGAGACTTTTTTTTTGTGGAGAAAAGGAGGCCCTCGGAACGGCTTTTTCAAAACTGGTATGCAATTCATATGTGAGTCTAAAAGGCAGATGGCAATTGTAGGCGGAAAGATATTCTAAGAATAATGTAAAACCTAGTTCCCTTTTAAACCAGGTGCACAGATGTTTTGGAGTGCGTTTGGCCGTGGAAAAAGATATACCTAAATTCTCTGGAAATTCCCAAGTAAAGCTATGAAGCAAAGATTGCAAGTTGTTATACCTGCAAATGGTTGGTACACCAAGTACTAAGCTATACAAAAATATTATCAAATAATTGTCACATCAATTATCTATATAATCATACTTTATATTTAGATATATAGCTTATTGCTTTAAGTAAATCTCTATGCATATATCAATTCGAATTTCTAACTTGATACCGTTCATTAATAAATTTGTGGTTTTGGCTTAAGTCCCAATGTTTCTCGTTAACAGTGTTGCTAATTCTATACTATAGGGCTATTCGACACACATATAGCATTTGGTGGGACTCTGGTAAGTCTCAGTGAACTATCTTGCTCTTTATTTTACGAAAATAAGCATCTGAGACACGGATAATAGAAATTTCATATTATAGGTTCAGACCAATACATTTTGCTTAGTACAGTCACAATCAATCATTTAAATGTTTTGTTTGTGAACAGCGTTCCAAAATGATATAGTTTCATTTCCGAACAATAATAACAGGAGTTATTTAGAATAAAACTTTAGGTGTTTCGTGTAATACTTCGACAAATTATATGGACCCCGGTTTCTCATTTGTTGATGAAAGTATGTGTGTGTATCACTGAGAATTTTAGAGAGTTCTCTAATTTTCTTTCGTGTCTGTATTGAATATGACCATCATTGTCAAGGGTGAGATCAATCCTGACCAATACTAATGATTTTCAAATATTTCTCTTTAATGTCAATCCATTAAATCGCCCAAGGTTGAGTTATTCAAGTTTCAAGTCTTACACTGAAACGTCTGACCTCGGAAATGTTAAGCTGCCAACACTTTAATTCTAATACATGAAAGATGGAGTTAGTGCAAAATATGTTTGGGGTTAAGTTTAACTATTCATCTTATGGGTTGAATGGAGAATGTTCATCTGTGTAGATGGCATTTGTCTTGTTAAATCTGGATTTCTAGAGAATACGAAGGACTATTTTTTTCCAAGTTGTATTTTCAGTAAAAGAAAAAAAATCCTTCATCAGTTTCAATGGTTCCTATTAATTCATTAATTCTCCAATCCAAAGTATTTTTTTTAGGAAATTTCATTCTTTTTGAAATCATGTACTAGAACAGTCTTCATCTTCTTGGAATTAGATGTTTTAGGCAAGAAGGGTGATAGTTTGTGTTTTTGTTGCAGAGTTCAATTAGCGGACCTCCTCCTGCGATTTATTTATTTATTAGAATTATCATTTTCACTTGGCTTCGCTTTATTAGAATAATATCTTAAGCTTTTTCCATAATTGACTAATGCTCTTCTTGAAGTTTTGAGAAATCGACAAGAACTAACTACAGCTTTATTTATTAGACTTTAAGGCATCATATCATCTCTGAAAGTTTGCATATGTATAAATGCCTAGAAACAAAAATTAAGCTGCTCAAGAGAATGAAAAATGCCAAGTCTTTTGAAGCAAATCTGGGGTCAGCTTCCGCTCTTCAACAATGACACCACATCTCACGGCCTCGTCCTCGTCCTTCTAATCACCTTGAACTAAAAAGTTTGTGACCTCCTCCTCTGTGGTAAGATCTGAGTTTAAGATTTTTGTCCAGTGATGAGATATCATTTCAAATTTACGGAATTTAAATTTATTAACAATGTTACATATCAGATATATAATCTAAAGTTTGTTTTCCTTCAAAAAAATACTTTTGTAACTAAGTTTCCAAGTTTATAACAATATGAAAACTCAACACTCTATGTTTGTTTGCGTATAATGACATGGCCAATGATATTGAAAATACATTTGGCTAAACCAAGGAGGGGGGTCACGTTTGATATTCTTTGTAAAGAGAAAGGTAAAGTATAGCAAATGAAACTTTGAAACCAACGATTTTGCAACATTATTTCATTCTGTTTTTTTTTCTTTGCTAATTTTCTCTCCATTTGTATTCAAGAAACAAAAAATTTTCATATCAATTAATGATACTTATTGTTCATTATAAACATTGTATTCAATATTTTTGAGAGAAAGCGTGAGTTGTTTTATTTCACTTTTGTGGTTTCTTAATACCACTTTTATTTCATACTGTTTTGTTCATAATATATTTTTCGTACTATTCTCATTATTTTCACATTATTTTTGTCTTCACATTTTTATTAATTATTTTTATTTAATTATTTTTTTCCTTTATTCCATTGTTAGTCAATTTACGGCAATTTCATTCCACCAATAAAAATCTCATTTATACATACCATTTTTTAACACTCAGCCCAAACCCTCAATCCCATGACTCTGTTTTGATGCATTATTATCAAACCAATGACATGTATATCAGATGATCTCATATATTAGTCACGTACAACAACAACAACAAAAAATACTGGTCCGGAAAAAAGTTTCCTAATTAAGTGGAGACGTAACAATTTGCTAAATTGTCAAATCAAAAATTAGCAAATAAAAACATTTTATTGAACTTTTTTTATTATTTTATACTAACCTCCTCTAATGTACTTGTAATAATAATGATAATCTAATAGTGATATTTTGTAACAATTAAGAAATAAACTAATTTCACACATACAACTTACACCTGTAGTGACCTAAAAAACAAATAAAATTTTGGTTCTCAAGTTGGTCAGAAAAAGAAAAAACCCCATTTGGTTTATACACATTTATATACATTATAATGGTTTATGGGTAACTAAATAGAGACATAATGCCATACAAAGCATACAGCTCTGACAGAAGTTTATGCACTCATGTGCTACTGTCATGAATTAGCTTCCAGCTCAACGGCTTGATCTTCCAGTCATGCTATAGTAGTTGGTGACTCTGATGTGATAGAGAAAAGAAATGAAGTTAAAATTGTTCAATGGCTTTGAAAATGAAAAATGAAATTGATGAAATTGAATCCAATAGTAATGCACATCTAAAATACAAGAAAGAAACAACACAGAAAAAATAAACAAACAATAATACAATTTAATGAGAAGTGAAACAAACAGCAGAAACAGAAAAACACAAACAATAAATGCATTCGTTAGGCAGAAATGCCAACCCATCTTGCTGGGATATGAGGGCGACATGTAGGATCATTAGATGTTGGGGACTGGTACTTTGGGAACCGACGGCAGGGGGAATGGGTGTCGGGAATTTTATCGGCACGCGGCATAAGAGCCACTTGGGCTTTTCCAGGAAAGTTGAGGTCGAGCTTTCCGTGCTTTCTCATGAGAACCTCAAGGGCATAAATTCGTAAAAAGTCTGGGTTTTCACGAATATCGCGAGCCCGAGGAGGAGGAGGGAGGGTAAACTCTTGGACTGAGTACGTTTCAAGAGCAATGACTTTAGGAGGTGGCGGAACCTCAGCAGACTCAGTGGACTGCTGAGGTTGGACAGGTGTAACCACTGCAGGCTGCAAGTTGATTTTGGACCGGGTTCGGCTAGGAACTGTCATTCCACGGCCACTGCGCAAAGGAGCTATCTCTGGGCGGACAATGACATTACGAGGAATAGGTTCATCCGTAGATCGTGGAGAAAATGTAAACACGTCCGTAGAAGATAGCAGAGCTTGGTTAGAAGCGGAAAAGGATGAGGCGGCAGAAGTTAGAGCCTTAAGAGAGGCAGACAAGTGAGATACGAAAGAAAGTGACTTTTTGAGAGAGTAGCTTCTCGGCGAAGATTCCATTTCTGCAACGTCCTTGTCTTGGTCGGCAGCAATGAAGTCGGCTAAAGGATGAGACAAATCATCTACAGAGCTGAATTCAGAGCAGGGAGATACGATTCTATTTCCAGAACGGAGTACACTCAATGACTTGCGCTTCAACAGCTTTCTAGGTGTCACTACGGATGAGCCACAAGAGCTGGAAGACAGGGAAGTCAATGAGGCTGGGCAACGACTGGAAAGCGAACTGTCAAGCGATGAAAACGAAGATGAGGAGAGAGTATCGTCGTCGTCCTCTTCGTCGTCGTCAGCTTCAGGTGTTTCTTGTTCAAGAAGTTGCCACAGAGATGTCGAAGGCGTGAACCCGACGGCTTTGCCGATGGTATGACGGACTGAATCAGAGCTGACGGCATATTCCATAGAAAACAACTGTTGTTGTTGCACAGCTTCTTCCTCAGCAGGATCCATCAGGTCATTTCTAAGTTGTCCAGGCAGAAGAGGAGAGTGAATCCGAAGAGCCAGGTTAGTCACTGGTTCTTGACAAAACTGGTCTTCTTGTGATGGTTGTTGTGGGCCATGTGAACAGCCTTTGGACTGACCTAGCCCTAACCTTTTTCGAATTTGGGAAGGGTGTTGTTGGGGAGGAGATGAAATTGATTTTTTTGTAAATGTGAGGGGAGCTGTCTGCGGAAGATCGGACTCTTTCAAAGTAGGAAAGTAGTTGAAGGTATCATAACATTGTTTACTGTGAGTCGAAGGTCGCTTTTTACGAGAGCAAGGAATTTTGGTTGAAGAAAGTAGAGTCGAGAGGGCTGGAGTAAGATTTTTTCGGTGATTTCCGAAAGCCTGGTGTTGGCTGTAATTGTTGGAGGACGATTTTAACTGAGTAGACATTGCAATATTAGAAGTGGCATGGGAGAGAAAAAATGAAAGATAATGAGAAGGAAAAGAAAACAATAGAGAGAAAGAAGAGGAAAGTGGTAAAGAGGAGAAAGGAAGGAAGAAGAGAAAATAAAATATGTAAAAGAGGAAAGAAAAAAAAATAAAAATAAAAAGAAAAATAGCAGAGAAATCCAATGAAGAGAGATACGGGTGGTGTATTATCACCAACTGTCTGTGATGAAAATATATCCACAATCAATTCAAAAAATAGAAACACAATAAACAGAAAAAATATCATTAGTGACATGCCCTTACCCATTGCAGTCTAACGGCTTAAATTGAACTACTGTAAGAGGTGCATGTCTCTGAGTGTGAGTAATCGTTCCATATGCGCGGAGTCCATCCGGGGAGCGGCGGCGGCGGCAGTGGTTGGTGGTGGTTGGCGTTTTTTGTGTGTGTTTGAACGAACTAAACCAATTAAAAAGAAAATGAATTCGGTACGAAAACAACTATTATGACATAGCAAGCCAGAGAAAAAAAAAATTAAAATATTATAGTGTATTGTTTATCTAGAAATTATATCAACGAATGAGGGAGTAGACACGTCCATATGTTAATCCAAAGAGCAAAGCCAACGCCAAAGTCAAATTCATCTTAGATGATTGGCGGCTAATAAAAAATAAAAACAACAAATGGTTTGTTATCTTTCAATGAACAGAAGTTGAAGTGGGAAAAAGGTTTTAATTTTTATTGATTTTTTTTTTATTTGTTTTTATTTGATTTGCTAAGCATTTTCAGTCATTTTCAGTCATTTTTTCCTCCTCTCTCTCCCTACTCCTCCCAGTCTCAGATCCCCTGGTAGATTCTACTTTGGATGCCAAAAAATAAAACAATAACAAAGCATTTTTATTATTTAGTATTATCATGGATTTAATTTATTACTATATTAATTTATGTATTTATCAATTTATAATCCATTTTATTCCTTTCCAAAGCCCATCAACACATGACTGATAGCAAAAAGGTCTCTTATTTACTACTACCGGTATCAGAATTCCTATAGAGGAATAGTTGCAGGGCGCACAATTCCGTCATACCCTCGTTTAGAAATACTTTTATCAGTTTTTTTTCTTTTTCTGTTATCTGTATTTTACTCCTGATTTCAATGACTATTCTTATGATTATTCTTATGACTGTTCATATGATTATCTTTATTACTATTTTGATTCTTATTTTTGTGATCATTACTGAGATTACTTTTATCACCATTTTTACTACTATTTTGGTTACTATTTTCATTACTATTTTCATTACTATTTTCATTACTATTTTCATTACTATTTTCATTACTATTTTCATTACTATTTTAATTTCTACTAATTGGATATTTCTATGCCCCAATTTACATACAATCATAGTCTTTTATTACTTACATATTCAATCATCTAATTTCAAACCTATTTGTAGGCAATTTTCATATCTTCTTCAATACCAAGTCATTAAGCATAGTCTGACCACCTTTAATTCTAATTATAAAAACTCTGATATCTACTAAAGTCATCCTTTTTTTTTTCCCTCTTATCTTTATTGTAATGTTACTTTAACCCTCCAACTTCCATTCCTGCCTATACCCTCATCGTATTCATTTTATGTTCCATCGATCCTTCAATCGCCTGTCCATAACAGCATGTCCATTCACCAACACCTGACTCCTATTTTAGTTCTGGTACAACTCGTATCCCCAGCTTAACTGAATACAAAGCTGAATCAAACTATATGCTAATCCGTACACCTTGTACTTTTACAACACATTAAAATATAAATACAAAATCCCTTTATTCAAATATTTTTTTTACTATTCAATCCACCCTCCTTTGCTAGGTCTACACTGCATCAACCAAATTATTTTTATTGTCATTCTGTATTTTTTATTTATTTTTTTTCCTTGTTTGGGCTACCCATGATGAGAATTGGTTGGTTGGCTCTCCCCGGTTCGTACTACTCCTTGGCCTCTTTTATGTGGAATAATAATGATCTCCCGATCGCTTACGGGAACTATAGGCAAAATTTACAATACGAAATTCCCATCATATACCACTCTATTTGAAGTTGGAATTCCAAGATAGTCATCACGAAACTCTTCTCTCGTAAATCACATAAAATTTGATCATAGTAATTGGTTCAAATTCTAATTCATTTCATCTAGTATATGCCATTCATACTAATCTACAATAATATACTATATATACATACAAATACATATATAGCCATAATGCACTTTATTACTACTCTCAACGATGAGCCTTGCGCTTTCCTAATACACTTTATACTTCCCCTTTAAAAGCTTTGGGGTCCAACACTAGGTAAAGACGACGAGCTCATGGTCCGTTTCTCAAGTCTGCTGCGCTGCATTTCCTGGCGCAGGGCTAGACTGTCTAATGGTTTCAGTAGCTCGAAGGAGCACAACAGGTCTTCACCTACACTCATAACTGCGCCCCAATTATCAAATTCTCCACAGTAATTGGGAGCACTAAACACTGTGACCAACGTCCGATCATTGAAAAACTCATAGCCATCTTCCACAACAATATGTGCCCGACACACTAAATCGAACCCAAACTTGGCTAGAAATTTGTTGATCGCAACCTTATTAAAACAGTATGAAACCCCACGTTCATTGTCTTCCCACTCATTCTCGGTGTCTGCAGGATCTGACCACAGAATGTCGTTTAGTAGACCATAGTCGGGTACATCCGTAGGTCGCTGGATAGATCGTAGTTCATTCATGTTATTTAAGGACGGAGATAAACCTCCATGCACACAAAAAATCTTCTGTGCCACAATAGCTGCAATCGGTAACGTATTAAACGTGTCAATGAAAATCTTCCAAGTCTTGATGTTGCACCGCCGCTTGCATTCATCGTAAAAGCCATAGACTCTTGTAACGTTTGCACACTCATGGTTGCCTCTTAGCAAGAAAAAGTTTTCTGGGTACTTGATCTTATAGCACAATAACAATAGAATAGTCTCAAGACTTTGTTTACCTCGATCAACATAGTCTCCTAAAAACAGAAAGTTGGATGACGGCGGAAATCCGCACATATCAAACATTCTAATCAAGTCTCCATACTGTCCATGTACATCCCCCACAATCTTGACAGGTGGTAGTAAGTCCAATACTATTGGTTGTGCAAGAAAAATCTCTCGCGCTGTTTGGCATATTAATGCAATCTCATTATTTTTTAGACAAACGTGCTTAGTCGTTCGTCCTCGATACCCTGCATCCAATAATCGCTGAATGACCTCGTCGATATTTAACGTAATTCCATTACCTCCTCCAGAAGAAGATGCAAACGACGATGTGCGCAGTCCCAGCTTTTTATCTCCCCGCGGAAACGGTGATGCTAATGTTGTGTGGAGCTGGCTTACTGGGCTGTTATTGTTGCTATTCACTAATGAAGGCGTCGTTAGTGTAGTTGTCACTATCGATGACCGGCTTGGGCTGCCTTCAGGTTTAGCCGTACTGGAGACTGCCAAAGATGATGTAGAAGAAATAGAAGACGACTTCGTATTCACAGAAGATGCCGAGTGAGTCGTATCCGCGGTATCTGTAGATGCATTGTCGCAAGACTTTAGAGTCTCTGTTAAGTTACTATTTTCGCTAACAGAGATGTTGGTGTTACAGTTGTCTTGCAAAGTTGGTTTGTCGGCCTCCGTATCGGCATTGTTAGAAACAGAGGATGGGCCCTCGTTAATCACTCCTCCGTTAATTATGCTATTGCTACTATACGTACGTCGGTGATATGGCCGAGGCGTAGTAGACGCGTCAGTACTGCTATTCGTGACGCTTTCTCTGGTGGTTGTCTCAGTACTGCCCTGATATACTGCAGAAAAATAGTCCGCAGGACTCGTTTCGACAGGAGGAGCCAAAATGCTGGGGCCAGGAGTCAATAAGATATCATGGGATGAAATGTCTTGTTGTTGGGTTGGCAGATGAAGTTCGGATGGCGGTTGATGTGAATCCTGTTGCTCTGAAGATTCGAGTCCAGAGCTTAGAGCAGACATGGCAGATTTTGTAGACTTAGCTGACCTAAATGACTCGGCATCTGACTGTACTGACTTGCGGGAATGAAAAGATTTCATGGACCTGGACGATCCCTGGGTATCTGTGCGTACAAACGCTGGCTTTGTCGAACTATCTGAAGTTCCACCATTCTTTTTGCTTTTACTTTTCGAAGATTTCGAGGCGCTGTTGCCCATGATGAAAGATGGTCGGTGGTGTGCTCAACAAAACGTGGTGGTGATATTTGTTGTAAACGAACAGGAAGAACAATAATGAATGTAAAACTGAGAAATCTAATACAAAACAAAAGAGAGACTCACACTCGTTATATTCTGATAGGTATGGGAAAAAATATTTATTTATTTTTTTTTCTTGAAAATAAAAAGTGGTAAGGAAGAAGGAGAAAAGATGGTCTAGAAACAAGTCAAATTTAACTTCCAACATGAAAAGTCATGAACTCTCTTCGCCTTGGGAGTAGTCCAAACTTGATTGATCAATCAGCATAATCTTAGGCATAAAAGTGCCCTGAGCTGGTCCTGAATCTCAATTTCCTCATTAATTGCAAGTACAACAATTAGTCTAATAATTCTTTATTCTTACATACGTACCTTTCTATAGAAAAAAAATAAAAATAAAATAAAATAAAATAAAATAAAAAAACAACTGCCAATATCAGTTATCCCTCTCTTCCCTTTTAATGTACCAGCATCTCAGTTTTAACTCGGTTGTTTGCTTCATTTTTTTTTGTTCCATGTTTTATTCATGTCGAAATTAAAATAAATAAGATAAAATAAAATAAAATAAACAAATATAAAGAGTCGTCAATGTAATATAGGCGGTTGTTGTATTGTAGATTGGCATGAATATTGAAACGGTTTTGGCAGGTTCTCAAGAGAATAATAGAATGGCAAGAAAATAAAATAACAATAATAAAAAAGACAGAAAATAAAATAGACGCACACGAGCTCTCTCATCGCCTTTATCTGCGTCCAGATCGCTTAGTGGAAACAACAACGTTCCAGTCATCACCTTCCAACTCCTCCTTAGGGACCTCAGCAGCCAGAAGTTTCTCAGCAGCTGTTAATTCCTCCTTCTTGCGAGGAGCAATCTCCTCGGATTCTTGAGCAGCGTCGTCTTCAGTGCTCAAAGCAGCAAAAGATTTGCGAGTGGCCTCAAGCTTTTCTTTAGCCTCCTTGTCTTCCTTGGCCTTAGCAGCCTTCTTTTGTTCACGCTCAACGCGCTCCTGGTGAATCTTGGCTTGTCTCTCTTCAATTTCTTGCAGCTTCTTAGCAGTATCCACAGGTTTGGCAGCACCAAAAAGAGTGCTTGAACGGGTAGTTTGTGTATTGGTGTCCAAAGGTTTTGATCTGGGTGCCAAGTTTAACTTTCTTCGGCCAGCAGGCTTGGCAGGCTCAGGACTAGTAGCAACAGGAGACTTAGGACCCAAAGATCTCCAGTCATTAACTGAGTCCAATTTGCTCTCCTCCTCAGTTTGTTCGTGAAAATGGGCGCGGTTGGGGCCGTCGCGACGAGGTCCCCGGTTGTTAAAAAATTTGTTATTGTTGTTGTTGTCTTCAAGTGCGGGAAGAGGTCCACGATGCTCCCAGTGGTCGTAGTCACGTCCGTCTTCAGGAGCAGGGGGGCGAGGAGCAGAACGGAAGCCGCCATCGTAGTTACGGTGATCTTCCTGGGGAGCAGGGCGGCCAGAAGAGCGGAATCCACCATCATAGTTGCGGTGGTCCGCTTCTCTCTCTCTGTTAAAGCTACGTTCAGGGCGGTCGTTATGCAAAGGTGGCAGAGGTCCGGATCGGGACCAGTTATCAAAATCACGCTCGTTGCCATCATCGGGATTTTCGCGACGTTGGAAACCTCCACGCTCACGTCTCTGTTCAGCAACTAGTATACGCAAGTTACGGCCATGAAAGTTAGTACCGTCCAAAAGGGTGGCTTTCTCCAAAGAATCCCTATCTTCAAACTCAACAAAAGCAAATCCACGGCTCTTGTTGGTATCAACATCAAGAGGGAACTTGAGCTCTACGATACGGAAAGAGCTGTCAAAGATGGTAGAAAAGTCCTCCTCAGATGTGCGGTAGTCCAAATTCATGAATCTAGCAGTAAAGGGAGGGTGATCAGGAAGAGGAACCAAGGGGCGGTCATACTTGGGTTGGCTGGAGAGATCGCGGGTAGTATGAGAAGCGGTTCTCTCATAGTCGACATCGGTAGGGAGCTCAGATACCTCGTCGGCCCAAGATCCACCTCCAAGTCCAGAATCACCTTCGGCTGTAAGAACTTGTTAGAACCGTTTGATCCAACAGAAAACAAATTTTAAGGGTAGTCAACCTACAATTCTGAAACTCGAATAGAGACAGTTTCTTTTGCATTTTCTTAGGAGCTATAGTCTGGTTAGTTACTCTCTAGCAATACTTCTATAGTTGACTTACCCATATTGAATATTATATCGAAATTACTTATACCTGATACTAGTCAGTCTCGCAGCTTCTAAGCAGGTTTGCCAGAATATTTATCTTACCTTTGAGGGTTTCTTGCTAACTGAAAAGGCTTGCAAGAGAAAAAAGAGTTGGAATATTTTTTCTTCCCAAATGAAATTTTTTTTGGAGCTGCATTTTCCTGTTTGCGGTATATTTAAGCCCGGACGAATCTCTCAGCACGATTTCAATCCTCCAAGCGTCAACGTCATGATCTATAGAGCCCTCCGTTCAAGGTGCGAGATTCAAGGCTCAAGATTGCAGTCTGTAGAAATGTTTAAACATTGACCATGGTACTGCGAATAATGAGCTGGAGTCTCGAACTTATATTTTATTCTACTAGTACCATCCTTCTACTACTAGGTACTTGCTTATTTATTACGTGAAATCAGTCCTCGGTAGTAGGTATCACACACCTCTTTAATACTCTTGTAGTTCCCATGTTGAAAATCTGAGTTGTTTATTTCATGAAGAGCAATGATGATTAGTTTGATGTTCTCCCCACTATGTCCACACGTTATAGTATATGGATTGTACAATATTCCGACCAAACTGGCCGAAAATGAAAATTTAAACGATTAAAAGTTGCAACAAGAAAGAAGAAAAAAAACTTTCAGATATTTCTGAACTTGTAACTAATCAACTATTATTATTATTTCACATCCCTTTTTTTTAAGTCCTGACTCTGTATTTATATATTTATTATTTTTCCTTTCAACTTAAATGAACTCTAGATCTACGTTTGTTTGTTTTTTTGCTCTTTGTTTTTGTTGATGTCAGTTCTTGTATACCCCATCTCTTCACCCAACTTTATCTCCTTAATACTTGATTTTCCTGACTTCATCAATCTCTCTCAATACTTTAGCTATCTAACTGACCCAATTTTTCCCTACTTCATGATACACAACTTGTCGATATATTGTTAAAGCTGTCCAAAATTATTATGTAAGTACTTCTATTTCATCGTTTAGCTCAGATCTAACTAGCATGCCTTCAGAGGGATATTCCCTAATACATGATTAAGATTGTCCTGGTACTATGGTAAACCTTTATTTTGGCCAAGAGGTATGTAACTCCAAGGAATGCATTAAGCTTGACTAACATTTTAGACCTTGGCGAGTCTCAACGGCTTCGCATCAGAGTACCTTCGCTGGCCAAGTCCCTCGATCGAGAATGTTGTTCTTATTAGATCTTATGTCATATCTCGACTCGCCATTCTAGTCTTCCTCTACCTGCTTTCCTTTCTACTATTGGCAATTGTCAGGGTCGTCACCGGAGTTTCCATTCAGCGACTTGGTTATCTGAGTTTATGCCATCTATCATACTCGCCTCATCCAAGTATCATTTGGTCTATAAAAAAGATTGGGATTTCAATTCATCGACCAACGTTCACGCGCCCGGGTTGGCTCTCGTTATACATGACGAACTTTGAAATCACTGTCGATCCCACATTTTTCACTGAGAAGCGTAAAGGTAAACTGGGTAGCGATCCGATACCTCCACTGGTTCTCGACGAGGATGACTTAGACTGGCTGATTGTGCCACGAAAAACTTTTTTATTTTATGTTTTCCGATTCATCATCAACAATGGCAAATACTTTGATTTCAGTGCCTTAAATTCTACTTTCACACTTGTTGATATCGGAGCTGTTGTCTTGGGAAACTTTTCAACTAAACTTGACTTACGAAACACGAGTCGAGCAGCAGATTCAAGTAAATTTATTGGTACCTTGGATAATCATAAATCTAAAACAGGCGAAGCCCCTGCTTCTTTTCGTTTTATGGTTCAAGATGTATATTTAACTCTCTTTGAAAATGATGAGACTAATAATGGAAATGTATCGTCTTCAAGCGAGACACAGACTGAATTAATTGATTTCGTGGCCATAGACGCCAAAGGCATTGTTGAGAAAACTACCTTGGCCATTAAGGATCTTTCTCTTGCCTGCAAGTTTGGAAGTGTTAGCATTCAGGCAGACCAGATGATAAAAGTTGTTGATACTTTTCGGTCGTTCAAATCTTCCCATCCGGTTAATCTGAATGCTGAGCCGACGACTCCTTTAATTGGTTCTTCCTCACTTGCTAAACTTGGTACTTTGATTATTAGAGTTGTTAAAGAGGTCGAACTAAAAGTTATCTCGGCTGGAATTTACAACATTCCCCTTAACTTTTTTCAAAAAGACTCAGAGCCTTCAATCACATTAGCAACATCTGCAAAAGACTTTTCTCTTGATTTGCGTCGTCTAAATTCCAAAAATCCTGCCTTCCGTCTCTTTTTCTCTGATGATGACACTGCCCATCAAGCTATTTTCACTTGCAGCTCGTTTATGTTTGGAATTGATCATATGGGTGTGCAAGAAGAAATTATTTACGTTCCACTCATTACAGTCATTTCCAAAACAAATATATTTTCGAAAACAATTCAGTTTGTCCAGCAAACAACTACAGAGCTCAATGACACAATTCTACGAGCTAACATAAATATCACAACACCCTCGGTCAGTCTAGAACCTCATCACGTTGGTATTCTTCTTAGCTCCTTTTTATCTCCCTCAATGCGCGGCACTCATAGTATGACGCAAACCACTTCATCATTTCAAAAACTCTGGCCTCGAGCTTATATAAAGTTTACAATTGACGAGCCAGCCGCCAGAGTACTAGTGCGCAAGCCACAGAGTCTGGTATCTCCAATCCCGAATACCAAATTCTCTTTATCATCTGAACTTAGTGGTATGGTTGTAATAAATTGCTCAAAACTCTATTGCGATTTTGAGTCTAGTCATATTGATGTCGATGGAGAATCAAACTACAACTCTCAATGTTCTTTTCAACTTTCAACATTTGCCATTTGGTACAGATCCTCCCAAGGACTGAGATTTGATGTCCTGACAAGTGAAACTCTTTTCTTGCAGATGTCAGCAGCATTTAATCCATTTCTCTCTGTTTCGATATCTGGCCAGTGGAACTCTATTAAATTATTGGCTATTCACAGCGAGGTCTTTTATGGATTTAGAGAAGTTATGTATCATATCAAAAACTCGAGGACAAAGAAATCTTTACCTTCATCTCACCCTAAAGCCTTTTTCTTACGCGGTGTCCCCAGTTGGTTGACCTCTTTTAAATTTGACATCAGTTCAGTTGCTATTTCATTGGCATCAGATGAACTGGAAAATCATTTCTCCACTTCTCGTGGTATCAAACTATTTATCTCTAAATTATTTGTTGAGTATCAATCTGTAGTTGATTCTACACCAAGGAAAGATAACTGTGATTTAGAACTTCCGCCAACTGACAACCGATGTCTGAATTTCACCATGGACGGTCTTACGGGTCGCAAGATACTCGGTACATATGATTCAGATAATCAAGAGATTTTTATTGATATTCCAAATTTTTCTTCTTCAATTTCAACAGACAGAGATTCAGATGGACCCTTAGTTCAATTCATTGGTATACTTCCATCAGTTTCCATTGACTGGGATATCAACCTACAATATCTTATTTCTATTTGCATATCCCTTGTCCGAAATACACTATTGATTTCTAAGAGTCAATCTGTACCAAAACCCAAAAACTCAAAATCCACTGAGGTTATTGCCATAAACATTAAATCTAACTCTATCAAAGTTAAGGCTACTTTACCGGACGATCAAAAACTTATGTTTGATGTCAGGGGATTGACCCTTTCTGCCAGCAGGGATCGATTTACAAATTTGTACTCAAGATTCCTTCACGTTTACGCTCTCCATCCAACAGTGGTCAATTCTTGGACAAAATTAATAACAACCCGAAACCTATCTGTTGATTTTAAAAACATATTAACAAAACTAACTCAGCCAAACGATCTTAATCCTGCTGAGCAAATTCTATTTTCTACAGATGGATGTCGAATTAACTTGGCTCACAGTCTCGTTGTTTACAAACTCATCGATAACTTCATTTGTGCCATCAAAACATCTAGTATCCTCATGCATCGTGCATTTGAAAACCAGTCTAATTATGTTCTGGGAATCAAAGAGAGGAAAACCATGCCCAATATTCCAAAAATCCGTATTAAAGCTTCTACCCTTTTTTTGACCATGGAGGATGACTTGTTTGAGGCGAAATTGGGGCTCATTTTCCAAATTGGCCTGCGAGAACAAAAAAAGAGATTGGAAAGAGAGCTTGCTTTCGATGCAAAACTTGATTCAATCAAAAAAGGTAAAAAAGTTAGGCAAGAAAAAGAGGCCAGTGAAAAACTCGACACAGACAAAAAACATAAAAAACGGCGTAAATCTGATTTTCTCAAGCCTCCAGGTGACAACGGCTCTATAAATAACGCCAAAAGTACATCCAAAACCGGCGATCCTGGTTTCAAACTAAGGCATACGAATACGAATAAATCATTTCATCACAGTATTCATGCTTTTCACTCTCATCCACGACGAGCACAAACTTCCATGTCACATGATGTTGAGTACACTATACTGGAAGATTTTAATTTATCTGGAGATGCTACGGTGACTGTGGAGGAGGCTCGATATCAATTGCAGAAGTATTTCTCAGAGAACTGGATTAAAGAGTATAACATTGCCGAAACCAATTTGAAACAAAGTATACAAGCCCAGATTGACGCCCATTTGGGCAAGAGCAGCACTGCACCTGAGAATCTTCTTCAGGAGAGAATAGTTGATTATTCTCCTTTTCCATTTCTTTTTTTCATGCACATTTCCCAAGTTGATTGGTTTATTTCAAAGCCTTCGTTTAGTGAATCTCAGTTAAGAGATTTTTTGTTTGATGTGGGTAAAGGTCTCCCTCGTGATACTCGATTCTCGCTCTTGACCCCTACCTATAATAGGCTAACTTGTGCATCTCTCCGTTTGCAGCTTCGTGACTACCCACTACCTTTACTTTACTTTCCTGATCTTCATTCATCTCAACCTCATGAGCTTCCATCTATCAAAATTGAGGGTAATTTTGTAATTGCTGAGACTCTTTCATTAATAGACTCAAATGTCCGAAAAGTATTCGTCGCAATTGATCCATTAGCTGTTGACCATGAATCTGAGATGCTGGCTACCAATCCTTTTATGCTTCAAGTCAATCGTACTGTGTCCTCTGTTAAAATGTATACAGATCTGAAATTTGACATCAATACCTTGGACGTTTCTCAGATCACTTGGTGTGTGTCTATGCAGCCAGCCATTCAGGCGTTTATGCAGGTATTTGATTTGCTTTCCAAGCCTCCAATTGACCCTTCTGAAAAGCTCGGATTTTGGGATAAAATTAGATCTGTTTTCCATGCTCGCCTTGAGTTGAGATGGCCTGAAGGTAATGTGCATCTTCAACTTAATGGGTCATCCAATCCTTATAATCTTATCGGAAAGGATGCTGGTTTTGTAATGTGCTGGAAAAATAATGTTGAGCTTAAGGTTAATGGCAAGGATGATCCACAAGAGCTTTTTGCTGTGACCAGTGATGACTTCGTTCTTGCCATCCCCGATTTTAGGTTTCAGGAACGAGAGTACTTAAGTCGCTCAGTAAGCAAGACTGGCGGGCTTGTGTGTACTACCAACCTCAATGATAGCACTGTTTTTCAAAAGGTTATCATGAAGTTGAGTAACCGTGTGCGATGGGTAGCTGGGTTGCTTTTTGAGCGTGAGTGTATGGGAGACTCTCCCACTGGGCGTACATTCAATTTCAAGCCTCATTATGAGGTTATTTTGTCCAACCCTGCAAGTATCAAAGACCGACAGAATTATGACGCTTATAGAGGATTCCGCAGTGATTATCTTCACCTTGCAGTTTCAGTGACGTCAATGGCGCCTGATAATTGGAACGATGAAGCTTATATGCAGAACAGCTATAACAGTATTCATTTTACACCTAAAGTTTTTGCTCGTTTCTTCCAATGGTGGAATCTTTTCGATGGTTCATTATCACTCCCTGTTCGAGCAGGAAATTTGTTTAACTCTGGCAATGTTGTCAGATCCAAAAAGTTTGGTCGGCACTTGTTTTCAGTTAAGTATCAGTTGCAGTTGGCTCCTGTATTTCTCACTCATATTTACATGCAAGAAAAGTATGCCAATGAAAGCAAAATTCCATCGCATACGTGTACTGGTCTTAAGGCTAAGGTTGGCAAAATTGTTATGGATCTTCATCAGCGACGTTCACCTGCTAACTCTGATTCTGAAGCTGGGATGAGGTGGAAAATGGGACTTAATGTTGGTGAAATTGACCTAGTTGCCACCGATCTTCGTGTTTTGTACGCCTCGTTCAAGAAAAAGTCTGAAAATTTGGCCAAGAGTTTAGGAATTTATACTTCGCCTGGATCATCCATTTCCAATAGCAATTCTGGTTCGACCAATACACATTTTACTACGGGCAAATTTCATGTTAGCGACAATGATTATTCTTGGATTGATTCGGATGATTTCATAGAAATTGGTCAGAACCTTCCTTCCCGGTCAAATCCAAAGATTACAATTTTACCTTTCACGTATTCCCCACGTTTTACGTACTTCAGGCAGACTGACGTATCATCAGTGGAGGGTCATAGTGTTGCTCCATTTGGCAACGAGCCTTCACATTCATGTCTTATTGGAACAGACCTTGCTGATAATACTTTAGAGGACTTGCTAACGCAACGTATGGTGGAGCTTGAAGAACAGCTGAAAACCAACGAAACTATGCTTGAATCCCTCCAGAAAGATTTTCAACAGTTTACTAGCACTTCTGAAGTTGCGGATAGAATATGTAAAGTTCAGGAGGATGTCGTCTTACTTAAAGAGAGAATCGCCAAAATTGCCTCCTTCCAAGATGTTAATGGTGGTTATAAGGATAATGTGCAAGCTTCAATGGAGCGGTCTGCTAGAGAGATTCTCATGGCTATGAAATACACCAGCAATGCACAATTCACAAATGATGAATCTGATAGAGCATCTTGTGGTTCCATTAGTTCAGAAGATTCGCTAGACGATGCTGGAGGTAGTTCATTTAGCAACCGGTTTATTGTTCATTCCGTGCAAATCAAATGGAACAACGTGGTTCGAAATTCCCTTTTGCGGTATTTCCATCGTGTTGGAGAGCGCCGGTCTATTGCCTACTTTCTTACTCAACGTGCTGTAAGGTACCTGGATGACTTGATGGAAAAACAAAATAAAAGGTCTGTGGATGATGATAGCTCCTCTGATTTACTTCTTTCGCATGAATATCTTGGTGACATTTTTCAGGGTCTTAAGGCCTCTTCATCACGTAGCAATCTCAAAAACTTGGACAATGAAAGCTTTTCCCTAAACGATGACTTGAGGGCTACAGAAAATGAAAACTTTATTCCAGAAGATAGATACTTGATAAAATTCATTTCGCCTCAGATTCAGTTAATTAGTGATCAGAACCCTGACTATTGTGTGTTACTGACTTCAGAAAATATTGAATTAAAGATTGTCTCAATTTTTGACAAGCTTCGGGGAGAAGATGAGGGGTCAAGTCTTGTTGAGACTCGGAATGGCGTTTCCTTGCAAAATGCACAATTTTTTGTTCTCAGTCAAGAGCAAGTAAAGAGTGGCGCATTCACTTTGTTCAGTAATAACTCTTATGGGTGCGGAAAAACTTCTATGTGGCCACCTTGGTTATCCGTTGACTGCTGTTATGACAGTAGGCCATTGAAGGATGCTCTCACAATTGACAAAACATCAGTTTCGCTTCGGTATGATAGGCCTAACTCACTTCGTATGCAGGCAGCAAAGAAGGCTGGTTCACTAAAAAATGTTTCTGCTGCCATGATTCGAGATAGTCAGCATCGCCAAAATCGCATTGCTGTTGACTTCCCGAAGGTTGTTGCTACCTGTGATTCACGTCAATTTTTTGCGACATTTACTATTGTTATGGATTTGCTTATTTATACAGAACCAATGCAGAAGGAGCGTTCAGATCGTCTTGATAAGGTCTTGCTTGCCACGGATTTCAGCGACTTAAACAATGCATCCCGGCGTGTTCGCCAACTACAGAATGAAGTACGCAATTTTGAAGATCTCAAAACAGAGTTTATGATTCGATTATCAGATCTGAATTCTCAAGCCCTTGCAGATCTTGCGATGATAGAAGTGGAAGAGAATCACGCAGTCCTTGAACTTTTCGTTTTGATGGAAGCGATCAAATCCGGTATGCAAAAGGTTTCAAATGACGAAGACACTACAGAACTGTTGAAATGGACTATTGGCGCAGATCAAATGATTTTGCATGTATTGGATGAATACCGTAATCCATTCTTGGATGTAGGGCTTGCCAATGCGTCTTTTAATCGTGTTGAAGGTTCTGATGGGTTCAATGCCAATTCAGTGGAGGTAGGCATGATGCAGGGTTTTAATTTGGTACAAGACACATTTTATCCTGAAATGTTTTCGCCATACCTGCCAAATGAAGAGACCTATGACATGAAGAGTGGCAATTTTATATCCATTAATTGGACCATGCTGGACCCCATTGGAGGTATTCCTATTATTCAGCAATTTGACATCGATTTGAAGCCAATCAAACTACAGATTGAGAGCAAGACATGGGATATGTTGTTCGATTATATATTTCCTAAGGATGCTGAAGGGAATAGGGAAGAGGAGAGTCCATTTACTGGTCGCTATATTAAACGAACGGCAGGGGAGACATCAGCTTCTAGTGATACAGAGAGTTTTATGTCGTCTTCTGATGAAGAGGGTTCGCATTCTATTCTAAATTCACAGCAACAGTCCGAAATTGATAGCCTTTCGAAGGAGCCGAGATCATATAGAAAACTAATTTCCAGTTCAGCAGCATCAATCATTAGTAGCAGCACAGGACGATCTAACGACAAGTCAGTCAAATTTTCTCAACACCATGAAGCTACCCCAAGCACATCATCTTCAAGTTCTAAATTGAAATCTGATGAGCATGAGAATGACGATCTCTCCCTAATGATAAAACGTGCGTCAAATTACTTAAGTATTGTTAAGATTCGAATTTTTTCATCTACGTTATGTGTATCTTACAAGGGTGAAGGTGCTCATAATATTCTTGATATTCATGAGCTGGTTTTGAAGCTACCTGATATTACATATCAGAACAAGACATGGTCCAACATGGATCTAGTTCTTCAAATGAAAAAGGATGTGAGCAAGATTGTGTTCAATCATACGGGAGCTCTTGTGAGTAACAAATTCAGACGGCATCGCAAGCAAAAGAATACAAAGCCTCTTAGCCAACTGAAGGATTATGTTGCTTTCATGTCAGTCTCGGAATTGGTCAAGATGAATAGCAATGAGAGTAATGGTTCATCAAGCGTGATGAGTAATCTACGAGGTCGGCGTGACACTCTAGTACCAAAAATGTCAAACACCAGCAGCAGTAACAGCCACTCCAGTATGTTCACTCATACAAGAAATGGCACAATCATTGCAATGGAAAATGTTACTCCGGTGTCTTCGCCAAAGAGTAGCAAAGATGGAGAAAAAGAGGAAGGTGAAAAAAAGAATTTCTTGAAACGTCTGTTTTAATATATTGGTTTTTTGGAATATTTACATTTATGAAATTGTTTGTATAGTACAGTATAAAGTTATTTTATTTATTTATTTTTATTTATTTTTGACAATTTCCTTATTCACTTAAAATCTGGGGTAGTTGCAGTTTATGATATAAGTGACAAAAGAGGATAGGTCAAAGCCCTAACAGTCACGGGCTGAGATATTTATTGGCCTTAAATATACTTAGCAGGAAAACTATTATATTTGAGAAGAATTGATGAGTAAGTAATTATGGTAAATTGTTAACCCTAACATCATATGTTGCATCATAGTATTATGAAAAAATTCTCTTGTTTTTTTGGATTTTTTTTTTTTTTTCACCCTCTCCCTTTGATCTTTGAACCTGTTCCTTTAGCCCACGACACAGCTCGACAAAGTATACAAGGTTAGTATATGTTCAGAATGATAGACAAGACGCTAGTTCAGAAATGAAAGAGAATGGTATGATGTCGATGAGGATAATGTTACGACTTGATGATTACTATTGCGATTGAAGTTTTTCGACATTTAAGAAGAATTATAGCATCACGATTGAATTATTGTATAAATACTCAAAGCCAACGAAAACAAGCTCCGAGTTCATGATTATAACGACTCAAGCCACTTGCGGTTTATATCCCTTCCGTTGTCACATCTTCTCTTTCAATGCACAAAACGCTCTCTGTCTAGATGTATTTTTAAACTTGAGTTATTAACTAACACCATCCTAGATGGCCGCCTCACTCCCTCACCCCAAGATCGTCAAGAAGCACGGCAACAAGAAGTTCAAGCGTCACCACTCTGACCGCTACCACCGTGTTGGCGAGTCATGGCGCAAGCCCAAGGGTATTGACTCCTGTGTCCGTCGTCGTTTCCGTGGCACCATCTCTATGCCCAAGATTGGATACGGTTCCAACAAGAAGACCCGTCATCTTTCCCCCAGCGGACACAAGACCTTCTTGGTTTCCAACACCTCTGATCTTGACCTCCTTTTGCTGCACACCAAGACTTACGCTGCTGAGATTGCTCACAACGTTTCTTCTAGAAAGAGACTTGACATTGTCGAGAAGGCCAAGACCCTTGGTCTTAAGGTTACCAACCCCAAGGGCCGTTTATCTTTGGAGGCTTAAATAAAATCATAAAACAAGAAGAAAGAGATGAAAGAAAAAGAAAAAGAAGCAACAGCACATTCATTAAACGAGTAGCTGTTGGTTTGGTTTTTTTAATTTTGGTTTTTTAATTTTTGGTTCTGTTTTATTTTAATGTACTTTCTTGATGAGTGAAAAAAAAAAAAACTTGTATTGTATCATAAGAATCATGACGAGATATCAAAGGAGTAACCTTTCTACTGTAAGTCTAATTTGTGTCGAATGTTAGTAGTCGTAAACTTTTATCAAGCTGTTTGACTTGACTTGGTCTGAGTTTTATGTGGATTTGTTTGTACTCTCAGCAGCCATAATACTATTAAACCCGACATTGATGTAACTCAATTCCAAGATTTTGTTTTTCATACCAGAGAATCTTTTTAATTTCATAGGCATTACAAATGTTTGTTCAGTTTATTAAAAGTATTATAATATTTGGTCCATTCATTTTCTAATATCCAGAGATCTAGATTTTGAAATTTTTAATTTAGAATAATTGGTATCTTGACAGAAATGAGGGATGCAGCACAATATAAGAGTATTAATTAACAGCCATTACAACAACTCCAAAGGTTAGAGAAAATAATATACATTAATTAATAGACAGAGTAATTACTAGATAGAAGCCAAATTCTTTTAAAAAAATCACTATTAATTGATTAATTATGAACCCAAAAGAAGAAAAAAATATCACATAAAATATATATAAAATAAGAAAAAATGAAATCCTGAAAAATAAACTCATGTCATGTGTATTTAAAAATGAAAAAAAAAAAATAATAATAAAAAAATAATATCCCAAAGAACGAACTTTTAAATATATATAAATATTAAATGCCATTCCTGCGCACTTTAAATTAACGTGTTCATTCTGTCTCTCGTAAGGTTTTTGTTAAACAAAAGTTCAGCCAATTGTCTCATTTATTTTTATTGATTCGACATTGTTTGATTTAGTCTTTTTCTTTTCCCTGTGTTCGACCATTAAACGCTCACATGTATGTCTTGACACCTTGAACAGCACCACCACCAAGTACACCTGAAGGTGTTCTTAGATTGGATATTAACGGCTGAGTCTGTTGGTGTCGATGATGGCTAAGCAGAGATGGTAAAGGTGGTGTTCCATGGTAAGTAGAAACGGGAGGGATTTGTATCGATGATGATAAAGATGTGGATGGTGGGGGTGGTGTAGTGGTAGGACTAACTGTCAGACTTTTAGGTCCAATGGGAGGCAGTAATTTATATGCGAAAGATCTCATGGAAAGACTCATGATTTCTGCAATACCCCAAGTTGTGGAAGATTCAAGGATGTCTGCACATACTAAGGTCAAAGCAGAAGCCAACGTTCTACGTTGCTGGTACTCTTTTGGTGACTGCTGTTGTTTGTGTGCCAGTTGTGATTCAACTCCAACACTAAGATCGAGTCCTGACTCAATACAAGTCCGCTCAATGATACCATACAGGTAAGATTCCTCGGTTTCACCACGCGAAGATTGATGTTGCTGCTGTTGATTATCAACCTCATACCTGTAGCACCACATAATAACTAGCATGGAAGCTTCAAAAAAGCAAGCAAGAGCTTCAGGGCAATTCATAAATACAGGCGACCCAGCACCAGATGATTTGAATAACGCCTGACCTGCTACTTGAGTCAATCTAAACATATCAAAACATCTTGCAACTAATGGAGTCAACTGCGGCGAGCTTAGGCTTCCTTTATTCATCAAGTTTGAAAGAGTGGTAGCAGCTGCTGAAGAAATATCATGAGGAACATGAAATCGAATGCTTTCACGAACAAGCGGCATATCAACCAGCAATCGAATTTGAGACACTAGTGATAATAAGTAGGCCTCAATAATTAGTGGGTGTTGTAAAGTTCGAATCTTATGGACAATGATCGATGGTTCACCGCCCAGCAAACTACTATCATCAACGGCCAATGTAAGCGCCATGGGTGATGAACTCAGGATGAACTGAGAGACGGCCTGACCCTGACCTGGGTTAGGATCCACGGCAGCGTGATCCCATGCACAGAGAGTGTCCAGCAGACCCTGGCGAGCACCATCATTATCAGAAAACTGTACGATATTTTGAAAGATAGCCGTTCCCAAAACTCGAATAGCGAATGGCGACAAATTATACCTTGCAGGGTCCTTATTGCGTAGCGCATCTAAAGCTTGGTGAAACTTTGGGCTTTGTGGTACTGAAAGCGGATGGATATATACGGAATCAGCGGAGTTCCAGAAGGCTTCAGAGCAAGGAAGCGGGGTATTGAGGGGAATGTCCTTAGTGCTTATCTGGCACGGATAATTGTAAATGGCCGTCAGTGAGCCAAATATAACGAAAACTGCATAGAATGCCCGAGTCACTAACTCAGAATCGACGAAATCAGACCAAGATTGAGGGTTCTGATTATTTGCTTGCTGCGCGTCTAAAGCTACCTTAACAAGAGAAGTAACTGTTGGACGAATGGACGAGATAAATTCTAAGCCACGCACGTCTCCACTCCAGGATCGATAAACAAGGCAAGTAATCAAGGTTTGAATCGTCCATAAGGGGGTAGACTTTTGGGGGTAATCCTTCGATACTTCAAAAATAGACGAGATAAGGGTTCTTGAGGTATTATGAAGGAGAACAGACATATCAGTCTCATGACATAACAGAGCGCCAATAGAGCAAACGCCAAACAATAGCGGAGGAGCCACAGTTGATGCTACGAAGACATGTGGATGCAAAAATGGGAGGGTAGGGTGAAAGTAGAGAAAGTAGGATGCAAGATACCTGTTTAACTGCAGCTTCGTAGGAATCTGAGTAAACCGAGACTTAAGATGATCAGTTTGAGTGTTTGCCTGGAAGTATTTAATCAATTGGGCAAAAGGGAAAGATGGGCTAAGTTGTGGTGTATGGAGAGATTGAGAAATATGAGGGTATTGGACTGTATTGGAGGCCGGTGTGTTGTTAGTATGGGCTGCACGAATTGGATAGTGAGGAGGACTGTATTGAGAATAGGCTGGTGGTTCTTGAGGTGCTAGTGGTAAGAGTGATTGAATTGAGTTTAACTTTTGGCGCTTGTTAAATTCCGGAGAAGTTGCAGGCATTGGCGTGCGAGGAGTTTGGCGAGTGGTAAGGGATTGGTGCAGCTCAGTCATTAATAAAGCAGCATTGAATTCGTCGTCCTCGTTTTCTCTTGGTCGCTTGTCCATCTTGAAGGAAGATAGACTAGACGCAACGCTCTCCGTGGCATTGGAAATGGCATTTTTAGAGTCAGCCGAGGCAGCACGAGCTAGCGTGGTGAGGGAATTAGAGGTTGAATTAACAGAATATTGCAATTGTTGCGGTTCACCAGCCATTTGCTTGTAGTCGTCTTTTGGTGATGATATGGAAGGAAGAGACTTTGGAGTATCAAGCTGGAGCGGGGTGGGCTGATTGAGTAGATTTGTAATATCTGAATTTTTCTTGCGAGACTTAGGAGCAGCTGCTTCTTGTTTTTTCTTAGTCTCGGCTGATTTGGACTTTTTGGGCTTCTCTTTTATGTCAGAAGTGGGAGATTTGGGTAACGGAATAGAAATAGCCACAGTAGGTAAGTTTGTGGGGGAGGGCGTAACATCAGGTTGCTTGGAAGCTTGAACTACGGCAACTTTAGGCACTGATTTCGATGACGAGGTTGCAGTCACAGGTTGGGCAGTTTTAGGAGTCTTTGCATGAACGGTACGGTCGTGGCGTAACAGTAAGTCACGTCGCACAAAAGTAGAAGGACACTTTGTGCAATGAAAGGGCCTTTCCTTTGTGTGTGAACGCTCATGACGGGAACGGTGCTCGCTGCGAGAAAATGCTCTGTCACAATAGCAGCATCGATATCTCTTTATTTTTTCTGTTGTTGATGGTGAAGCTTTAGTGGTGGTTTTTGCGACGGCTTTAGCAGGTACTGGGGTGACCGCGGTCGCAGCCGTGAGTTCTGTGGTAACATGCGAAGGATCTGTAGTAGCAGCCTGTGTAGCTACTGTAGAATTGTGTGGGGATTCCGCCCTGGGATGTTTGATTAGTTGCGGGGTAGTTGGAGAGGCTGCTGGGAATTTGGGAGGAGGAGATAGAGTGTGGTCACGTGGCAAGCAATTGAGAAGCTGGGAATGCGGAGGTGGAGAGGAAGGTGAAGTTAAACCCTTGCCCTGTGTTGAAAGCTCAACTGTAGACACAGGAGCTGGAGGAGGGGGAGTCGATATGGCAGGAGCTGAAGCTGGAGCTGTAGCTTGGGCTGTAGCATTAATAGTGACTTGAGAAGTGGGAGCAGTGGCGGTGTTGGGAAATGTAATAGCAGATTGATTTTGTGTTTGTGATAGTGCTGTGTTGGAGTTGGAAAGGGCTGTTACCGAAGTTACTTCAGGGATATCCACAGGGACCTTATTGGGGGGCATTAAAGGTTCAGTCATTGGGAATTAGGTTGGTCTTTTGTTGTTAGAAATATGGAAGGAATGGCCAGACTAGTTGTATATACTTACAATCTGAGGTTAGATTAGTAAATGTAGTTGGATATTTCAAGAGGTCATATAGGTAAACCTCTAGGCGGTCAAAGCGATGTTGACAAGAGAGAACCTTACCTGAGAAGAAGAAAAAAGAGAAGTGATGATGGTAGAACCGATGGTTGATAGTGAAACAGAAGGGGTTTACACAGAAAGAAAAAACCTAGCAGGGGAATGTTTTTAAAAAAATAAATAGTAGTAAGGGAGAACAGGAATAACAGGGAAAATAACAACTAAATAAGGAAGACCAGAAGATATAAATCTGAAAAGAAGAGAGAAAAGAGGAAGAAAGAAGAAGAAAAAAAGAGCAGATATGGTGAATAAAAGAAGAAGAAAAAAAAATTTTATGAGGAGGGGTGAATTTCCTAAATTTTTGAATATAACGAACACAGGATAGTTAACATATCATAGTGAAATAGATTTAAAGTATGGACTATAACTATGGACTTAATTGAACTAATTTAATTTATTATGGGAATAACAATGATCTTTTTTTTTTTTTTTTTTCACGGGAGTGAGATCCGTGGGGAAGCCACGTGACTGGATATATAAGAGTAGTAGGTTGGGAGAGAGGGGGGTTAAATTGATTATAAGCTGTGTGTATAGGTGAAAAAATAAAAAAAAATGAATATGATTATTGAGAATGAATTTGCTGCGTAATCGCTAAAATATTACAAAACAAACAATGCTGAGTAATCAAAGTAAAGTATCATAATCAGCGTAAATGTGGGAACACAACAGAAAATGTGTTGTGGAGGGGGGGGTTGTGTTCCTTTGACGAGTAATTTTCGTGATTAGTTCCGTAGTTTAGCGGCATCTAAATTTTTTTTTGTTTTTGTTTTTTATATTATATTTTTTTTATATGTTTTTGGTCCTTTTAGGTTCAAACACTATAAGTATTAATATTCCACATGTAGTAATTTTGAATTTTTTTTTCTTCAGGTATCATAATTTTATTTCGTGGTTTATAGTGGGTGAATGGTCGGCGGTCGTGTGCGTCTCCCACATTCGCCGCTATCACCCCGCGTTATTAATGTACGATGAAAAACCCGGATATATAGATTAGGTAATTGTTTGTGCTGATGTAATATTGGCCCCACCCTTTTCTGGGTTTTTTGTTGTTTTTGTTGTTTTGCTAGGCTTTGCCCTCCGTTTGCCCATGTAACGTGCATACCCCAACCCTTACACAGGGAAACACCGACCTTGAAAGAGGGCAAGGCACTCTGAGTGAGTGAGGGACTGAGTGCGAGGGATTGACTGGACTGGTGGATGGATGACTGAAAGTTGGTTGGGAGGTTTGCTGAGGAAGGTTTTGTCTTAGTTTCGCAGCCACTACATCAACAACAACGACAACAACGACTGGAACTGATAAGAACAATTTACAGTCAAAATATCAAAATATCAAAATATCAACATCAAATCATATCTCATTAAATCATACCAAAAGATTAATATAGCCGCCTTTAGACACGGATCTGAAACTGGTAGTGTTAGCTACAACGGTTGGCGGTAGAGTTGGGCGGAACTCAAGGCATTCGGTCAACTTTTCATCATCAGTAGTAGTAGTATAGTAGTATTAGTAGGTATTACACAGCTAGTAGCAAAAACCGTAGTAGCATGCCCAGCACCTTCAACTACGCCGCCAGTATTTACAGTTTATTTTCTCACAACAGAAGGATTGGCAACGATTAAAAGATTATAAACGACAACAACCCCCTT
>JAJLWW010000024.1:0-190588 GCA_030570935.1 Geotrichum klebahnii | reverse complement strand
GAGGCAGGGCCAGATGAGGCAGGACCACTGGAGGCAGGACCAGATGAGACTGGAGTGCTGGAGGCAGGACCACTAGAGGCAGGACCAGATGAGACTGGAGTGCTGGAGGCAGGACCAGAAGAGGCAGGGCCAGAGGAAGCAGGGCCAGTGGAAGCAGGACCAGAAGAGGCTGGACCGGAAGAAACTGGAGTGCTCGAGGCAGGACCACTAGAGGCAGGGCCGGAAGAAGCAGGGCCAGATGAGACAGGGCCAGATGAAGCAGGGCCGGAACTTACAGGAGTGCTTGAAGACACTACTGATGAAGCGCTAGAGGAGGAGCTCACCTCAGTACTTTGAACCAAGGAGCTCGACTCAACCCTAGTACTACTCACAATCGTACTTGAACTGGAACTTGATGAAGTCTTGGTAGAGCTAGTAATGACTGGCTGAGAACTCGACTTGATTGAAGTACTACTGCAGCCATAGGTAGTAGTCTTCCAGCACATATCTTTCCAGTCGAAATACTTACTGGTTGTTGGCACACATGTTGAAGTGGGCTTGGTTGAACTAGCCGTAGTAGTAGTTGTTGTGCAACCAATAACCGTTGTCTTCCATCCGCAAAAGATGTCCCAGTATAGCTTTGTCTCTGGTACACATGCAGAAGTTGTCGAGCATCCATAGGTAGTAGTCTTGGAGCAGCCATCTTTCCAGTCATAATACTTACTGGTAGTTGGCGTACATTTAGTGGTTGTAGGCACAACGCTTGTTGAACAACCATATGTTGTTGTTTTGCTACATTTACTTTTGGAGTCGTAATATTTGCTAGTAGTTGGAACACACTTTGTGGAAGTAGCAGCAGCGGTACTAGTTGTGCCACAACCCGATACATGGACTTGCCAACCATGGAACAGATCCCAGTAATACTCGGTCTTGGGAACGCATGCTGAGGTAGTTGAGCAGCCGTAAGTTGTAGTTTTAGAGCATTTATTTTTGGTATCGTAGTATTTGCTCGTAGTTGGAACGCATTTAGTTGTAGTTTGTGGTGCGGTTGTAGCAGGTGGGCAAATAATTTTTGTCGTTTTCGCACACTTGTTGTAGGCATCCCAGTAGATGGAAGTGGTGGGTGTACAGGTAACAGATTTAGTCATAGTTGTGGTAGGGCTAGGGTGATTGGCAGAAGTTGTAGGTGGGACGAAGGTTGAGGCTTCGGATTCGGGGCAAGTTGTGACTTGAACCCATTGGGTGCGGTCAATGATTTGAGTATAGGTAATGGTAACTACGTTGTCAGTTGGGGCTGCATCAGTTACTTTAGTTGTTGTGTATTTAGTACATTGATTGTCTTTGCAACTGTAGTAAGTTGAGGTAAGAGTAACATCATGGTACTGAGTTTCAGTCAAGTATTTAGTAGATACTTGGCCGTTATTATTAGTAGTTGTACGGCACTTGGCTCCATTGCTATCAAAGTACCAGTCAAACCCGTAGTAAGAACCGGCATATCCATAGAATGTCGCTGTCGCTCCGCTAGCAGAGGACAGTGCCACGGCGGCGGACAAAAGTTTCACGGAAACCATTAGTCTAGCCAGTGACGAAAAGAAATAAAATTAAGAAAAAGATAAAGATTAGGTATCAAATGAATGAATGAATGTCCTATTAATTGAAGGAATATAATAAAAAAAGGAAGAGACCTATAAAGGCTTCTAAGAGAAGGGAAAAAAAGGTCTGGTTAACGAAAGAAGTGTCGAACGGAATTGATGTTGAAGACGAGAAGAAAATATAAGATGCTTGGTTCAATCTTTATATATATATCTTTTTAATTCCAAAAAATCTATCTCCTTGAATTTTGAAGAAGGCCATTTTTTGGTAATAACTCAGTGGGGTATCTTTTTTTTGGTGTATCACAAACTGTTAATACTAAGGTTCTTAGTTGTCATTTCTTTTTGATATTTTTTCCATGTCTTTTCTTTTTTTCTCGCAATTTCATCAATCATTTTTTTCAGGTTATAGTCAATGTTGCAGTGTTTAATAGAATAATGGTAGAATAGATATTCCCTAGATATTAGTAAAGTATGAATTTCTAAAATTAAATAATGTATGAAAGTATACTCTTTCAGAAGGAGTGAATGCGATGATCAATGGAATGGGCCACCACCAGTATTTCGTTTCTTTTTTCGCCTGTTCTAAATTAAGGTTTTGTGGATACTTCTAAAGTTTTTGAACTTAATTTTTCAGTGGATGCATTTGTCCCAAATAGAATATTTCCATAGTTATATAAAATAGTAGGTAGATGAAGTGTAATCCAAGAATTATTTTATTTTTCTTTTAACTCGTTTTCAAGGCATTTTCAAAGAATTATCAAATTATTTTCAAACCATTTGCAAAGACAAAAAATTATCATAAAAACAAAATATAAGAATAAAATAATAACAAAAAATATCCCATAAATATGTATTTCACAACAAGTTCAAAATTAGGTCCAACTGTGACGGGGAGTATATGATTCAATTCTTGGGGTGTATTTATTTAATATATTTATCACATGGCTTTTAAGTGACTACTCTATAGATGTTTCTCGAGTAATTTACAGGTGGCTCAAATTCACAGCATTCACTTGTTATTAAATAAACATTATTGCTGAAGTCAAGATGTGAATGGCATTTACCAAATATAATGTTGGGTTTTCACTAGTTTCATGTAAATTTCATTTTTCAACTTGCTGGTATTATTCAGTGTCAAGTTGGCATGTTGTATACTTTGCTTGTTTTTATATTTTCTAGTATATTGTCTACTATTAATTGCATCAATGTTTTATTTTCATCAAGATACGCTTGGATTTCTATCTACCTATCTGATATAATACTACCCACCAACAGACATCCATATTCTTATATTTCATTTCACGTAACAGAGGTGTTGTATTATTGCAATTCTTTGATATTCTGCTATTAATTAAGTCAGGGTAAAAATTTTGAGTCAGGCTTTTGCCAGACTAAGAGAACCAAGCTCAATGATCTCGATTAACAAGACGTATCTTCCTGATTAAGTTCATATCTCAATTTTCCTTTAACTGGTAAACTATTTTCCCCTTTGTTATTAAACCACTTTTATTCTATTCTATTTCAATGACTAGGGCCTCATAGGTAAAATATATACTTCAATACAACCAAGAAATATAAATTTAACGGTCAAAAGACTGATCTAATTCCGCAACCAACTCAATTCGTCTATTTTTTCATAAGGTTGAATATTGGTTTATATTGCAAAAATATGGCGACTCCACTCAATTTGTCATTTTAAATTATTACAAGGATTTACCTAACATGCGTTGATATTCTTAATTAACTTGCTTATGTGTCGTTTATAGTTGGGCAAAAAGCATTATGTTCTTTTAGTTAACAACGAAGGTACATCAATTCGCCTCAATTGTTTTCGCATTATCGAAGAAAATCTTACACTTAATTGTTCAGATTCTTTATTTGTTTTTCTCTCACTTTTATTTAATACTGATCACTGATAGTCTGTTCCAGTTGTTAACTACGACATCATTTTAAATCTAGATAGAATAGAATATCAATAACTGCAAGAAAACAACATTTACATGTATCCTTAATTTTATTCCCTTTAGATTATAACTTCTAAATATG
Organism: Geotrichum klebahnii; assembly: GCA_030570935.1. Classification (NCBI taxonomy): domain Eukaryota; kingdom Fungi; phylum Ascomycota; class Dipodascomycetes; order Dipodascales; family Dipodascaceae; genus Geotrichum; species Geotrichum klebahnii. Next base: position 186,968 of record JAJLWW010000024.1, on the reverse strand, counting down.
TGACTTTGTCGATACTTGTGAGTGTCAAGTTGTGATGGTATTAAAATATAGCAATTCAGGTTCTGTCCATATAGAATTGAACCAATATTTCATTCCATTTGTGCTTACGGTTTTCAAGCTGGATTTTCTCAGCTGACTCCATATTGAATAATTAGTATCCTTATGAACAGAACCCGACAACCAAGTCTACTAAGACCTTCAACCAGCCGCATCACGGCTCCTCTCCTATACAGGTAAATTTAATTAAACCATAATTTAGATTAGGTTTTGTGGTGTGTTACTAAAAAAGGCTCTATGAACACTACGAAGCGTTATGTAAAAATAAACATGAAATTGTTTAACGTCTAATTCCCAATTTAGAAATGACCTTTTGCATTGAGGCCCCATTAAGTTAATTCTGTGTTATTTGGGTACCATATTTCTTTTTGTTTTAGTTTCTTTTTAGAGGCTTCAAAATTTGTGGTAGTTCATCTTTTTCGTTTTCAGACTGTAATATTCTAGTTTTTGGGTCCATTGCAGTCATGTCCTAAAAATTCGGTCCTTTTGTTTTATTCACATCAAGATAAAATTGATTTTTAAGCAACGAAATCGGAGGCCTCTTAGTAGTAATTCCATATAGATATGTTGTTACCTAACCTAAGGATAGAACATACATTGTTACAAGTCCATACATGATGTCAGCAGATTCATTATTCTAAACATATGTATGTAATATTTGAATACATTTTGGAAATTTTATTGTATTAGTCTATTATGAAACAGGCTTTTCGATCTAGTTTGCTGTCCCACAATTTCTGTTCACTGAATAATCAGCAGAGTTCATAAGACTCAATTACTAGATCAACTGCAAAGTAATACTCATGATATACTTTAATTTAATCTAGCTAGTAATCCAAGGGCAAGGGTGAGGTTAACATGGATTTAATGTAGTTGGTAGTACTCGTTCTTTTTGTCGCGAATCAAAATTGTGCTTTAGATTTTGCTATGACGCCTATATAGCTATTTCTAGGCTACAAGGTGTGATTTTACGAAACCAACAACCCAGGCCCCATTTATTTCCCAAACCATACAAAACAGGAAAAAGGGCGAAATACAAACCATATTAAAGGGCTTACAATGATAACTGACTAGATTTCATTTTCATGCCTCAATAATGGTAGTGGATACAACAATTCTAATTTACTTCTCTAACCAACTTGAGATACTGAAAGCTATAGAGATGTGGTTGAACACAAATAAGTTTTTCTAAATTCACTATATCCGCAAGACCCCTCATATCGTTTTACCTCTCAGTTTTGCTTTCCATAACTCAGTTAGTGCAGTTCATGCCGTCCAGAAATATTGCAGTTTTAACAATTCTGGTGGCGTATTGCGTTTTCAAATACTTATATCAGGTCTATAGATGATAGATGCATGTATGTGCCTTCTAATATATCAACCTAATATATCGATCATATTGTCTACTATGCTATACCATACACATTACACATCCCATGCCTACTGTGATCTATTTTTCTCATTGTCTCATTCATATTTTCATTTCAATGCAGAATTAAATATGCCATGTTATACATTTGCATCCTCCACTCTTCGCTAGACATTTTTTGCTCTCCTTTGTCGTATCCTGATGTTACATGTTGAGGAACAACTAGTACACAACGTGTTCACATAGCATATACAAGCTGTACATTTTACTTTGTCTCGAATCCTTGCTGCTGGCTAATATGTGAGCAAGAAGACTGGCTAGTATTAACAATGAGCTATTTCTAATCACTCATTATTACCAATATTCCCGGTATTGGTAATTTTTGTGATGAGTTCCAAATACTCTCCTGGGACTCACTTTAACAATCAACCATTTTTCATTTCTGTATATAATCATTCAATTGCCATACTTAGAAATATCTTGATCGTTTCTTTTTTCCTAACTATAGGTTTTTTTCGTCTTTTTCTATGTAGGTACAGTATTCCAAGGCAAAAATTGTACTAGTACAAAACAAATTGGGAAAGCTCACAACTCAAATACTGCAGCCAGTAAAGTCATGGTTTTTCATCTGTCATCCTTCTATGCATTTTTCCAGCATTCATTCTCAAATTACATTTTACTAGCCTCTTTTGGCAGTACAAAGCGGACCTTGTGCATATATTCCTGCATGTCTAAACCTTCAGTATTCTTTCTACCTACTTGGTCAAGCTTTGTACTAGAACAAGATTGTCTACAGAAGCTAAAACGCGGAGGAGGTGCAGGCGGATCTGAGACTTTTATTATTTTTCCAGCTTGAAAATATCCCGGTTTTTCACCAAATCCCAACTCTAACAAAACTAAACAAACAAAACAGGGGTTGACCCGTTCCAGATTAGGGAACCAAATTCCCTCAACAGACCGCCCCACTAAGACATTTGGAGGTTTTAAAGTTGGCATTAGTTTACTGGTTTATCGTCTTGGTCAAAGTGTGCTAATATTAGTTGGGGCTTCATCCCATGGAATGGCCACAGTCTCCTCCACTCGAATTTAAACCTTGACACTAAATCCATTCGCTATTTTGACGAGGATTTTTGTGTGTTGTCTATTTTTTTCTACCATTTTGGTAGTCAACTAACTGGAAATGGTTTTCCTCGTCCAGAATTGTTAAAAAAAAAACGACAATAGATTGCAAAGCGTAGCTCAGTATAGAATGTGAAAAGTTCCAAGCTCCTTTATGCATCATCTCTATTCTTCCTCCTCTATGTTATGCGGATTCCCACTCCTACCCACTAGCACTGTCCACCTTAGCCGGGTACCACTTAAAACTATTCCCCTAACACCAGTGCTTGCCCTACTTAATTTCAGGGACATCCCTCCCTTAAGCCCACTGTTTTCTTCATTATTATTATTATCCTTACTTCCTTGGGTGATCAACTGCTACACACAATTTTTGCAGCCTTCATTCATCTGACCATTGCCAAAGCTTTTTCGCCCTCAATAAACTATATCACAGCATTTATCAGGTAATTTAATGTCTTTTCAATTATTTTTATATCAAAGTTCTCTAGTTTTTTTAAGTAATGAAAAATCCAGAATGCCTACATTTTCGCTCTTTTTATGGTTTTTCTACTCAACATATTCTGAAGATCTGATCTATTTTTTTTATCTTATTTTATTTTCATCATGATTAAGGATTATTTATAATCATCCATTTTTCAGACGTTTTACTTTAAACTTTTGTATAATGCCTTTCTATTATTTTGATTCATTTTTCTCATTTCTTTTTGTGTTCCTAAATCTTGACGGTAGAACTTTACTTGTGCAGCTTTTCACAAATAAAGTATTTTCTCAAACTTTATCTTACACTCTGCTATGCATATCTCATGCGATTATGATTCAGATTCTTTTTGCCTCCGCTTTGTCTCCACATTTTTATTTCAATCTTTGTTTTTTTAACCTTTCTCGACCTTTTGTCAGCTTTTCTCTACTTTTCTCTCCTACTTACCTATTTATAACAATTCAAGTAGAGATATATGAAATGCTATGCTTTCCGCTATGTTTGCCAGTTTTAGATGAATTGAATTCTATTTTTCATTTATGATACTGCTAAGCTTATAGATTTGGTTTTGTATCCCTAAAGAAGTCTGTGAATACACTCTTTAAAGACTGCTTTTTTCTTGAACAAAAAAACTTATTAAAATTAATAGTTATACAGATTCTATTTAATTTTTTTATTTTATTTTATTTTTCAACTTGAAAGTTTTCATTTATGACTCTCTTTTGGCTGTGATATTTGTACCCAAAGTTAATCTATTATACCTTAATCCATACCAAATCTAATAGTTTTCCAATTCACTGATATTTGCCTCAGTATGGTCCCTGCCATATCCAAGATTCCTGGCCTTGTGATCTTTTTTTAAACACTATTCCTGTTCATTTTTGTCATAGTGGCAGCAATAATTATGTTTCAAACTGCTGCTCGTTCCCGCTACATTGAAAATTTATCCATTACAATACCCCAATTCATAAATTATTAGGGTATAGCATCACCGTACCCACACTTGAAACTGGTCGACTACTGTAACTGTAAAACCAAAAATTTTGGCTGTTGCTTAGAAAGGGGGACTACACATTCCGCGTATGGTGCTACAGTGATGATCCGTAAATAGCTGACCCTACATCTTAGTCACCGTTATGATTATTTGGAGGTCTAGAAATTGAAGTTGAATTGTTTTGCACTGTGCAAGGTTTTGCATTTATGGAACTATAGAAAATAAATGAAATATATAGCCTATATAGTTATCTGTATAGATATATATATAGATATACACAGCAGAGCTACATTTACATCTGCCTTCAGCTTAGAATGGCTATCTTTTATTCCTTCCAAATAATTTTTTTCTTATTTCATTCTTCTTTGCTATTGGCTTCAACAAGAATACATAAAATTAAATCTATTAAACTCGCCCTTGGTTGCCATTGAATATACAAATATATTACCACGTATCAATAGATGAAGCGACATTATTCAAACAAAAATTAACTTCCGAGTTTATTTCACTCAAGATGTCATTGAACATTTAATATTAACATCCAACATAAATTTTCTTCTGTTATTGTTGTTGAATCGAATGTCATGTTGTGAATTAACGAGAATATATTCCCTTGGATTGTCAAGCAATTGGTTTAGCAATTTCAATATGTACAATAGAAATATAAGAGCTTCTTAGATGAAAGGTTGTTTCCGGAGTTTGAAATAATACTTTTTCGTTATCAACGATAATTCTACTGGTTCTATAATTATCTTTGGATCAAAATCCTACTACAACATATACATACTGCATCTGTACTGGCCGTGCCATTCAAAACTATATATATATTGTACAATAATAAGCTAGCTTACGTTCACTTGCCTGCCTAGCTGGAAACATTATTTAGTCTTTAGTTCTACCGCCCTCAAGCTGTGTCCAAGTGAATGTCACGCATGTTGGAGCATGGAATAGGAAGAGAAAAGCGCAAATATGGTACATTTACCGCTGTTACGTCCAGTGCTGTTGAACTTTGTAAGCGTAAACTGACTTATGGTGAACTGTATTAAATAACCGTCTGGGATCTGTGTGTTTGATTGGTTTGACTAATTGGGCTTCAAATTAATTAGGCCAATGAAATATACTCATTCGACAGGTTCTTCCTGTTAAAAAATATAATTACAGTCAAGAATTAGCGACATAGTGGACAGTAACTAGAGCTTGCAGTGAAAGAAGTCAAAAAGAAATAATCATTATAAGAATAATCCTAATATTAATCCTAATATTAATAAACCAAAAACTCAAAGTCAAAAAGGAGAAACAGCCTGTAAAATCAGTACAAAAATTATATTTTGGTTTTAGGTTTCCTTTTCGTCTTGATTTTTGCTCCACTATGTTGAGTATTTTAGTATTATTTTATGGATTGGCCAGTTCTCCTTATTTTTAGATGGTCCTTTAAACATCAACTTAAACTTTGGCTCGTTTTTTTTTATTTTAACTTTTATCCTCTTGACAGTAATCACTCAATTGCAAGCAAAAAATATATGATCAAATCTTTTAACTTTGCGTTAATCTGCTATGTTATATTTGTGATACGCGGAGATCTTCACAGCCACTACCAATTAAAACACAGACACAAAAAAAATTTAAGTAAAATCCAAGTTCAGAACTCTTTAATATGTGTGTTTTTGAGAATGGACAGATAGGAAATCAATCATTATTGTGGTTGAAGGCAACGCAAACAACCTATTCCTAGACTTAAAAGTTTTAATGTTGTAGTGTTGGTGGATTTAATGAGCGCCTTCAAATACCAAATGATCAATTAATGTTACTAGAACTAATTGTAGGTATAGAATATTCCTTTAAAAATACTCCAGCATGAAAATATCTAAGCAAAGTCCTAACAAGAAAGAACTCGGCCTATGCCACGGGTCTGAGAATTGCAGATTACTTATTACCAGTATTTAAGAGTATAGTTCTAACCTTACAATGATGGCATCTCTTTTGTAGCTATTTCATCACTTTACAAAGCAATAAAATATAAATAACAGAGACTGAAGATCAACCGAACCCATTTCTGTCTTCATGTAGACTATTGAAAGTGAACTTAATGTATTCTATATTGAAACGGCTTAACCTTAGATTGATATATATTATGACAGTTCGTGCTTCATGACACATGGAAACTCCGTTATGAGACTATAACCATGTGAATAATTGGACCTTTTTTGCTTGATGCTTTACAATAATCACCATACAGTAAACTAAATCCACTTCTATTGCACCTTATTGAAAGTCAACTGGGAATTGAACAAGCAATATAAATACGTATGTGACCTAATTTTTTCTTAGTTTTTCTTGGAAATAAAACTTATAGACACAAATAGAAATAAAAGAACTATATATAGATTTATTTCGTATTGGTTTTCAATAATAATAATACATAGTTTTTTTCTTTCATTTTTTGGTCATATCCTCAAACACTATGGAGTTCGCTAGTTTAGCATGCCATTTCTGATATATCGGGAAGGTCTAACAATGTTAGCGCATCGTACATGTTAGACATGTTACAAGTTCAGTCAACATGCAGTAATGCCAGTGATTCAGTGTCTATATGATATATTCTATGATAACCAACGTTTATAATGTTAACTAGTGCTTGCTCTTATTTCTAGGTTAAATGTCTGAGACCTATTCCACTAAAATCCTCAGACATTACACTGTACGTCTGACGGGAAAACATGTGTTATGTTGAGACAAACATCCATTTCAATAGTCCCAAGTATATTATTAGATGAAAATGAGATGTAGGTTGAACGTCTGAGCTCAACGTGAACTGGCACTAAGTATTAGATGTTTGAGATATCCATCTATTTGGCACTTGCTGCTGTTGTTGAATTAATATAGTTATTTAGAACAATAATATTCATGTTCTAAGTATTGCTAACTGGTACGCAACTACACGTGCATTTTCTTTCTTCAATCGTCCGCAATTGCAATTCTCCGACACCGTACCCCCACATTACTTTGTGAAACCAGGAGAAGCGCCAACCCTCCTAATAGCCGGGACCAGTTGCCTTATATGTTTGAAAACCAATGAAGAGAATACTGTAAGACAGCGTCGTCTCAATGTTAGAAAAATCACTCTTTAAATCCTGTCTCCTGCTGTCGTATCTATGTACTCTAGCCGTCGCCAACAGACCCTATTGTGTTGAGCAGTAATTACTTTATTATCTCGTTATTTAATTTAGGAGAACACTGGGTTGCTTAAAATGTCTCTTATTTGCTCTCTAAGGCTACATTCCTCAATAATATGACCAAGGGATTTTAAAATCCTACATTGGCAATTATAGATATGCTGTAATTTGTTCATTTATGTTTTGTCAAAACCAGGTCCCTTGAAATATCAAACCATACGGCTAAATATAAATCTTTGAGGAATTTTTCAACAATTAATTAGGGTAAAAAAAAGTGTACTGTGGTTTGGCCGAGAATTTGAAGCCTAGGGTTATATTGTTGCGAAATCTAGCCCCCTTGAGATAGCCATAAAAATTGTTTTTCAGCAGTGGATTCGTAGTATCAAGTCTTGATACAGTTATAATTCTATGTTGAAATCATATTGGTAAACTCACTCAGAGGAGGTTGAAGTTGAGGGTATTCGTGGGAACAGGTTTCGAGCTCTCATCAAATAACATTGAACTTTCGTTAAATATATTAGGAAAATCCAGCGCCTAAGCTTGTCGTCATCTGTTGATATTTTATCTACTGGCTTGTCTAAAGTCTTCTTGAATCGCTAATAAGTGAAAACATTTCCAGAGAAGTTAATTTCAATGCTCCAGTATTCCTTGAACCCTTCCGTTATGTATTGCTTTCAAAGTATTGATATCCTTTGGGTATCTAGGATACCATACCTTTATTTCATACTCGTACATTGGTCATGTATCCCCAAGGAAAAATAGGTAGAACATCTGAGTCTCCCTCCTTGGTTCTACGGAAATGGATATCTTCACGTTGATCATCTAAACCAGTTTCTATGAAAAGTGCAGTTGCCCCTTCAATTCACCCCTTATAGTTCAGGGATAATATATTGAAGTGAATGGTGCGGATGGCTCTGAATTTATCAATTGAAATTGGATATAATCATATATTTCCTCAAGTATGGTTTCACTACCTATCAACTAACCAAACTCAATGTTTACAATCAGGAAACCGAGTAACTAGGGTGATTTGGTAAAAGCCTAGATGAGTTGAATTACCGTTTCCAATACAGAATATTATAATGCGCAAGCTGAAGACAAGTGTAGATGATACTAAGAAGTGAATTTTAGAAAAATCCTTACAAACTTTTCTTTGAATTAATCTACATGTCTAGGGTATATGGGCAGAGAGCATACTATTTGACCAGCATACTTAAGAATAGGTATTTCATTCACTTGTGAATGCTTGAAAAAAGAATAGACTTACATGACTGACTTCGGGCACAATCGACAATAGAATGATAGAAAAGTTGATACCGTCCTTCGTAATACACGTTTTTGAAGTTATGCGATAGACAAAAAAGCCCTCAAATAAAATGAAACTTTAGGAAAGGTAAAAACGTAAGGCCCTTCCTGCACTTATGGACCTGCTGTAACAATTTGTTGACCTCATTTCAGACCTATGTTCATGTTTATAAAGACTACTTAGTTCCAATACTCTACCAGGCATAAGTCAAGGTTATCAAAATGCCACACATGCTTTTGATTTGGATTAACAATATACATCCTATATAAGGAGAATAGAACAGTACGTTCATCTATGAAGTTTTTATTTCCTTTTCATTTTTGCCTTTAAGAGAGATCAAATCCTGCATCAGCTCGGATTGAAGCCAGCAATTTCTCTTGTAGTACCCTCCTGTTTTGATAATTAGGCAGTTTGATCATGTTGACACAAGTCGATGATGTTGGTAATCTGTTTGGATCATTACCTGCATTTCTAATTGCAAACTTTGGTCTTAACACAGAAAATCCTAGCAATGGAGCTTTTGCAACAGACGTCACAAACTTTATAAATCGCTTCTTGTCTTCTTCACTAAATTCTTCAAGAACCTGCCAAAAATCTATGATTGTGTCATCTGTTTCTGAAAATTCAAATAATACACTGTTCTCGCGCAGATCCTGTAGATTAATGGTAGCTGAACCTCCAGATATCAGCATTTGCAACTCAGGCCCGTTGAACATGGACAGCCAATTTAAACTAATTAATTCAGACATGCCATGCAAAAATGCAGACGTTTGAACTTGTAAAGATGTGTTCAACTTGTAATTGGCAACTGCATGCACGTACTCAAGGCGATTACTGTTGGTCACTGATCGCGAAGCTCCATTTTCGCAAAGTGGAATGGTGGCTGGAGTACCCGAACTACCTACAGATTGAGTCACGGTAAAATCTAGACTTAAATCCTCAACATTCCCAGGATAGTTCAGCACTTTGACAAGGTTGTTGTAGACTTCTGGGTCCAATGAATACATGTCATCAAATGAATTGCGAATCATTCCGGTCCATTTCTGTAAAAAGAATAACGTAAATTCAACATCCACAAGAATCTCTTCGTACAAGCATTTGCCAATAATTTTACCCAGAAAATTAATGTATCGGAGACCTTCTCTCCGCTTTTCTGGGTCAAGTTCGCTGAATTTCAAAGGCAATCCGAATATGGGATTTGGGTACAGCAGTTGGTCTTTGTTTACGGAGAATAGTCCACGTTTGCTTCCATCACTATGATATTCATCATCATTTGATGGCTGAAATGCTTCACGGCACACAGAAGTAAGAAACTCCTTTGTGATTCCACCACCATCAATGCCAACCTCAGGTCCATACTCATTATAAAACGTAACACCAATTGAGCTCTTAAAGTCCTTCCCAAGTCGGTTAAACCCTTTATATGCATCCTCAAGTAAATGATCACGTCGAATATCAGCCTTATGTCGAGAAAGCTGCCCAAACATGTTTGTTAAATTACCAAAAGACACACTTTCACTATGAGATCTTCTGTCTAGAGATATAAACGCTTGGAAAATCCGGAGACGGATTTCAAAAGGCATGAAAAAGGGAACCTGTCGAAGCATTTCTAATTCGAGTAACCAAGGTGTTGCCAGCTTTACGGGTTCTTCTGAGTCGCTATCTTGGTCGGCCATCTTCTTCATTTCAAGTGCACGTCGGTACTCTTCTTCTTCAACTACCTCATTAATAAACGACTCCATGTTGAAATGTCGCGTCATCAGCCAAAATCCGTTTTCGAGAAATTGCCGTCGAGAGTCTCGAATATAGATTTGTCGTAACACAAGCACACTAATGCTTTTAATCTTTTCAACTGTCAAAAAAGATCCACTAAATGTGTCAAGTTTCAATATGTTTTGTCCTTCAAATATCAATAAATACGCAAGATTTTTAAGGAATATCGATAGCTTTTTTATTTCTTCTAATGACGGTCCTCCTTGAGACATGTTTCCATGAAACTCAGCATCATCTGTAATGATTAGCCAGTAGGAAAACAACTCGAGGATAGCAACCAGTTGTGTTAGCGAGTCGTGTGCGCCTGTAAAAGATACTTGATTAGGAGGTAGTGAGCAAACATCTTCGTAAAGCAAGGATTTTTTGAACGACCTCCATAATAGAAGAGAAATAGTGATATTTCCAGGAATCTTGGAAGTCGGAACAAGTGAAATGTAAAGTGTGAGATCCTGTTTCTTTCCAGGACATAATCTTGTGAGAGAGACAAATAAAGATGCAAGTAAATCGGAAGAATTATCTATCACAGGAAGCAATAGATCCATAACTGATGTAATAAAAGATTGTGAATATAGTTTCCAAATAGCTGATAAAAGGTAAGAATCTTTGGTCTTAAATAGCTTGGTCTTGTTTTGAGTTTCTTCTTGTCGCCGGGATCTTTTAGAAATGTAATCTTCATCATTATCATCATCATCGGCAGACGCCGCCGCAGCATCAACACTAACAGTCAGACTGGATATGATTTTATTAGTAGCATGTAAAACATCAAACGTTAGACGGTATTCTGATATAAGAGTTATAAAGTTTGCAAGCTGCCAAACTTGATTTTGACCAGGTGAGAGAGGAGCTAGGTTGATTTCGTTGATCAAAAGGTCAATCGTAGATGGAGGAAGTATGAGAAGTTGATTTGATAGTAAATTCAAATTAGGAGTAGAGAGGAAGGCTTGGAAATAGTCAAGAGGAAATTTTACAGAAAGCACTTGAATGACTTGACATAACATGGACAGAGTGTCTTGTGATGGAGATAAGGAGAGTGAGAATAGCTTGGTGACGTAGGAGCTTAAGACGCTGGCCAGATCACTAGATATATGATCAGGAATAGTCAGAATTAGCTCAAGGACTTTCTGCTGACAAGCCGGAGATGCATTGGATGAGAAAGAATTCTGAAAAACTACCAAACTTGTTGAGAGCAATGATTTCAGTTGAACGTGGCCAACGGCGGATGAGTCAAATGATTTAATAATATCCAGCAATTGATCAAGCTCTTTAATATTCAATTCTGAGCCGTTGTATCTTTGAGCAAAGAAGAAGCAAAATTGCCGTAAACATTGGTGTAGGTCTTGGCCGATTGGAGTTCCTTTGGCAGCTATACTTTGCAAGTTATCTCGCCAATCCCAGTTGGCCTCTATATACTGACGCGCAAGTGCTACTTGAGATCTGCCTCGAAAAAATGACTGTATTTTGAGAGCTGCACTTTCTTCCACTCGATTTCGTTCCCGTTTTTCTCGTTCCAACTGAGCTCGGCGTAACACTGACTCTCGACTGTTAGTGGCATTGGAGTTTCGACCCCCTAGGTTTATATTTCGGCTTTTGCGATGCTGCCCTGTGAAATTTCCAAACATTGTTGAAATGGTTATATGTAGGTTTAATGCTTTGATTTGATTATGGTGATGGAGATGGTCTGTCTAAACCATCAATATCAATAATTTACAGTGATGGAGATGGAAAAAAGTGATGAGTGGCAAGAGCCCATCAGTGAGAAAAATAAAATAAAAATACAAAATCAAATTGAATTAGAAATACATCTATACGAAAAAAAATAATAATAAAATAATAAAAAAATAATAAATAATAAAATAAAATAAAATATATCCTTCCATCCTCAATACTTTAGGATAGAATATATATTTTCCTCTACCTCCTTTTATACCGACTTCAGTTTATGTCTTGCACTTGACAAAAACTGTACTCCATATAAATGAGGTTGGCAGGTGATTTTATTTCTGCTAAGATTGTAGTCATATAGAAGTCCAAGCTGGAGACTTAAAGATTGAAGTTATATAACGTCTTTAGACCTGATCACTTTGCACATTGCCTTTGTATTCACACCTGCTCCATTCAATATTACCATAAGTCTTACTACACTTCTTACATTTCTGAGCAACCACTGAAAGTCAGTGAAATGCGTTTCCTTGGTTTCTCAGTTGCCAACTTGCCGTGTTTTTGACCAATTACCAACACTTATCCTACTGTTGATCAGGGTTATTCTTACTTTTTATGCCTCAGCATGTCAGCTTATGTCGAGATCGCTGCTAAGTTTAAGGAGAACTTTCAAAAACCAAGACCATAAATCGATTACTTTGATTCTTTTAGTATAATTTTTTTCATCTATTGCACAGGTTGGCTGCTCTTTCTATCCAATGTAGTTAGCCTCTTGAGCACAAATGTTAGAGTTCTGGGGGATCTAGCATTCATTGGCCAATGATTTCTAGGTCGCTTTATTAAGTATGTTGCGAAGTCCTGATAACCGCTTACAGACCAACGATACCTTCGACTGTGGTAAGCGATTGATTAAGAAAGTTCCATGAACACCTTAAGGTTGAAAATGAACATAATCCAACTTTGAGATTGCATTTGGAGGGTCGAAGCGCGTTTTCATTCTTGTTTTCTTTACATTTAAAAGATGCTAAGACTGGCTGCCTTGAAGGAACTTCTGAAATGAGGAATTGTACCTCAAAACATTTTAGTCCGACTGATTAGGTACAAGCCGTAAATTCGGGATATACCAAAAACAGCCGGAGCTTGAACTTGGTTTTTGCTTTACTAGATTATTTTATTTATTAATTGGTCGCCAATTTATTTGAAGCCGTGGATTCAGGCTATCAGTTCGTAAAGGGGGTTATGGCAATTCTTGAGGTGCCTAGGATTTCAAGTAAAAGAAAAACAGCTGGTTACTATGGAACAGATGTATCATCAGGTCATATCACAGATCGGTGCTATGATGTTGGTTGTCATTTGAGTACCCTGTCCATGCGCTGGAAATAAGTTGTATCCTGACTTATTTCTCTCTTATAATCATAGTGGACTCATTTAGCAGTGTATGCACAATTGATTGAATGAATGATTTTAGAGTTCAGGGTGGAGGGGGAAGCTATCGAAAGAAAGAAAAAAATAAAAATAAAATAAAAATAAAATAAAAAATCCTTCTAGATTCTTTTTTATTTTTATATTTTTATTCTTCTGCATTTCATTTTCTGTATTTTACTTTTTTTTTTATGATTTTTCTCAGCCTTAATATCACACATGGACACGAATGAATAGCTCTCTTCAATCCGCTTCAATATCAAACCAGCCAGACTCCTCAGTCTCAGTCAGTTGTTCGCTATCATCTGTCCCTCCTGCTCCACTAAAATTGACTAGTGTTCTAGAAGAATTGTATGTGAAGAAAGAAGCAAAGAACAATTTTTTTTTGTCATTTTTTTTAATTATCATTTTTTTTTATATTCACACTTGTAATACATTATATGAAAATACATTATACCAAGTACTAACAAACCAAACCAGCCAGTTTATTCAAAAGGAATGTCGACCAGGATTATATTTGATTCCAACCAACTCTGGAGCGTTTCAGGAATCAAAGGATTTAGGGTTTGATGTTGTCAATTATGATGACCCCTTATCATCAATGGCTGAACTGAGAAGGAAAACCATCTTATACCAAGACCTAATAAAAGCCTCAGCCATTCCGTCATGGGAAAGCGTTTACTTCGTGAGAGGAGGGTATATAGGAGCCAAATGTGCAAACCTAGGAAAGCCCATCAAGTTTCAAATGTACTTCATAAATGGACCAGCACTAAGAGGGGAAGAACCCCAACTAACCAACTCTTCTGCTATAGCCAGTGAAGAGCTAGATGACGTTTACGAGCTATGCTTGAACGATATATATCCGGTATTTCAAATCAAGCATGAGGATTGCGCTTCCTTATCCCGAGACATGTCAGAAGGATGTTTACAAAAGATTCAGCAAAAGGAGGTTGAGCATTACAAGCATCATGGGAAAACAAGTTTAGAGCCGTTCAGCCGAGTACAGCAGGGTTTGGACGTGTTTTGCTTTCTTTTGGATACGCTGCCTATTGAGATTTCAGCCATTCCACAGGTAGAAGATGAGTCTAAATCCCTAACAGCCAGTTTAATTGACTTTTCGTTTGAGCCGGAACTCGCTAAAGATGAAGAGCTGGTTGGTTTTAAGCTGATACAGTGGCTGTTGGACAAACATGAAAACCTACCACAGCAAGACCTTTAAGTACCACACATGCACCACCTTTTCTTGAACAATCGCGATGAAAAAATACACACTGTCATCTTTGAACAATTAAATAGTACGCTCTATAGCATTTTTATTTTTATTTTTATTTTTGTTCCTCTTTTTGATTTAAAAAAAAACAATTTAATCATCATGTTATTTCTATCATAAGTTCAATTTTACGTATAAAATCTATAATTTCTCCCAAACTACCCTTTTTTTTCTATTTTTGTTTTGCTTAAATACCAAAGAAACCATTTGATTCCAGAACCAAGATGATCTCATGAACACTGGTTCGGACATCGGTCTTGGTCAAATCAACAGTAACGTCAGCATTAGTAGGAGCCTCGTAAACATCATCAACACCAGTGAAACCCTTGATTTCACCAGCACGGGCACGAGCGTACACACCCTTGCGGTCAGTCTTCTCAGCGTGTTCGAGAGGAGTGTTGACGTGGACCAGGAAAAAGCTACCAGCCTTCTCAATGGTCTCCTTGGCAGCGAGACGAGAGTCGTTGTAAGGTGCGATGGGAGCAGCAATAACACCGGCACCAGCACGGTTAAGCTCGGCGGCAACGAAAGCAATACGCTGAATGTTCTTGTGTCTGTCCTCACGAGAAAAGCCTAGCTCAGAACTAAGCTCAGATCGGACAGTCTCACCAAGCAGCAGTGAGATGGATCGGCCACCTTGCTGGTTCAAAGTGACTTGCAGAGCACGGGCAATGGCGTCCTTGCCAGAGTTGTGGTAACCAGTGAGGAAAATAGTGAAACCTTGGCTGACACGAGGAGGATGAGACTCACGCAGAACCTTGACAACCTCGGGGTAAGAGAACCACTCAGGAATGGGGAGACCCAACTTCAAACGCTTTCTCAGCTCGGTACCAGAGATATCAAGAGTCTTGGTGCCAGCGGGAACTTCATCCTTGGGAGAGTATTCATCAGCATCGGGAAGGTAGGTCATCATTTGGAAGGGAACAACCTCGATTCCGAGCTCGTCCTTGTACTTTTCAACAAGGTCTTGTGCATCATAAGGACCATAGAAGTCAACTCCCTTGGAGTTCTTACCAGGGCCAGCATGATCACGGCCAACAATAAAGTGGGTAGCACCGTGATTCTTGCGGATAATGGCGTGCCAAACAGCCTCTCTGTCACCAGCCATACGCATGGCGAGGGGAAGAAGAGAGAGCAGGGCCATACCGTTGGGGTATCTGGGCAGAATTGCCTGGTAAACACGAACTCTGGTAAAGTGATCAATGTCACCGGGCTTAGTAAGACCAACGACAGGGTGGATCAACACATTGGCATGTCGTGATCGAGCAGCACGAACAGTGAGTTCACGATGGGCTCTGTGCATGGGGTTTCTGGTCTGGAAAGCGACCACTCGTCGCCATCCAAGCTTGGCGAATTGTGATCTGAGTTCAGCAGGTGTGTTTCTAAGTCCAACATAGTCGTAATGGTTGAGTCTGTTGATGGCCTGGACCTTACCACCGACGTAAAACTCCTTGACGGTGTTGAAGAGGAAATTGATGGCAGGGTGCTCAGGGTCACCTCTGAAGACTTCCTTGGCCTCTCTTTCTTTGTCTGGTCGGTAGACGTCATCGACGGTGATGATAGCCAAAGGAGCATCATCTCTAAAGTCACGAAGGGTGATTCTAGCACCAGGCTTGATCTGAGCTCTCTCAATCTCTTCCTTGGAGACATCGAGATTGATGGGAATAGAAAACAGGGTTCCGTCAGCAAGACGAAGGTTCTCGACAACTCCGTTGTAATCTTTTTCGTTCAAGAAACCCTCCAAAGGAGAGAATCCACCGGAGAGGATAAGTTCCAGATCACAAAGCTGACGTTCGGTCAGAATGATATCCTTGAGAGTTTCAGATTCAGCAAAAAGTTCGTCTCTCTTGGGGGCATCACGGGCTAAAAGGTCCTTAAGGACTCCTCCATGGGGTGGGTTAGACATGTTGATGTTGTGTATGAAGTATAGGGAAGGTTTGAGAAAGAGGTAGGATTAATGAAGAGAAAGGAAAAGAAAGAGAGAAAGGAAAAGAAAGAGAGAAAGGTAAAGAAAGAGAGAAAGAAAAAAAAAAAGTAGCAAATTGGCTTCCTTTTAAATAAATAAATTTTTTTCTTCTTTGAAATAGTTTTATAAGCTAAAATTGAATGAGAAATTGTGAAAAAAAACACAAAAAAAAAGTTGTTTGTTTTAATTGTCACAAAAATTGTAGTACTAATAGTAGCAGTTGGTATATGGAATCAAAGATATTTCCCAAGCACTAGCCACAGACAGGAGCCACTTAAGCATAAATCAACATTTGTAGGCAATTTCGGTTCAATTAAACTTGGATATTTGTATTTTTATTTTTACTATTGATCTAAACTACAAGTTTAAAATTGAATTGACAACAGATGAGTTTCATTTATATCTTAAGGCTAAAGAATTGATGCTAATTTTTTTTTTTTTTACTACCTCACTTCTCATAGTCGTGGAGGACGGAGTACGGAAGATTTTTAGTAATTTTTAAGGCTGGGTCACCTCGAAGCTTGATTTGAGGGCAAGGGTTGGAGTTCGTGAAATGACGACATTTTGGCCTGGTCTATTGTGCTGGGCCATAATTAAGAAACTCGCCACTCTCATTGGCTGATGCCGGGTATAAGAAAGTGGCCACACTGAAAGTGGGAAGATGATTGGAGCTGTTTAAGGTAGAAACTGAGTAATTGCTCCTGCTAATGTGCTAATAGCATACTGCTCCATGTTTGTTCCTTGCTCTTTTTCTCTAGGCAAAAAATTGAAATTTTGGCTGAGGTCTGATTTCTGATTTCCACCCAAAATGGCGTCATCAGTGAGGCTGGTGAATGTGGCAAATGAACTGTGGCTAGTGTGCTCACCTTGTGTTTTAAGGCAGTGGAAACTGTTTGAAGCCATAGAAACCAAACTATGCGAGCTATGCGAACTATAGGCCTATGGACCTATGGAGATTTTCTAACCTTGTAAACTCTGTTGATCTCTCCACCAACCTCCCTTTACCATGAGTTTTTGTGGCTTGTCCTTGGCAAACTCCTAGGAAAAGGCCCTTATTCGTGATTTTCTTTAGTAAAAAAGAGTTGAAAAAGTGCAGAGTAGTCCAAGTCATTGGTGAATGATGATATTTTGCTGCCTTCAAGCGTGCTTTACAAGCAACAATTGTGCAATATCTAGGCTTGGCTTGGCTTTGCAAAGAACTGTAAATCTAGATGATGTACTACAACATGTCATGTAGTACCTCCTACTCAAAGTTACTCAAGGTTAAAAACTGGTATGAGGGGTCTTTTATTTTTCAGGGTATACTTGGGCTAGTACAGAAGGGAAATGAGATTGCATATGAACAAGGTTTTTGTATTCATGATTCCCCGAGGTTTCTTTTTGAAGGATGATGATGATGATGATGATGATGAAATGATCTCATAGAATATTAGACTTTAACCTACTGCAACGGTGTTTAGCCATGTCATGGGCCTTGAGAGATAGTATCGCGTAGTTACAAGTCGGTACAACTTTCACCGAAAACGCGTTTTTTCTTATAAATATTTTTTTCATATTCAACCTCGGGTATACGACCGTTATGCTCAATAAGGCTACTATTATAAAAGTTGTGGAAAATTCTAAAGAGTCGAATTAAACGTAGAATCCCCCAGAAGCCGAAATGTTGTCGTTGTTATATATATACAAATATTATTCTCTGGTATTCTTTGGGTATCTGTGACATGGGAAGGTCAAGTAGCACCCATAAGAATTGTTATTGCTAACGAAAGGAAAATAAAAATACAAAATAGTTAAAATGGTTAAAATACCCGGGTCATTCGAAATTCCCCGTGTTGACGTAGTTGTTCCCATGTTCAATATTATATGTTTTCTTAGTCAGCGGTTCTGTAATATTCAAGCTTGTTGAACCATTACAAAGTATACTGGTGACTGCAGATAATACGTAAACTGCAAGAAAAAGAAAAGAAAAGCCAAGTTTTTTCTTGCAAAGTTAAAATTGGCTCCAACCTTAACGGCAATCTTGGCAAGCATCGTGGGGCTTTTTATATAGTTCACTTGATTTAGTTGATTTAGTTGATTTGTTTATTTATTTATTTACTTGTGTAGGTCTTTGCTTAGCTATGTAACTATTTGGTTCATTTTAAGAGTCTTGAGAGGTTTATGCAGAGAAGGGGATCTTTGTGGTTTATAGGATGAAATCCAATGACGAGCAAAAGGAAGAAAAAGGAGAGAGAAAAATGGAAAGAAGGGGCAGTTTTACCATAGCGACGCTGCGTAATGATGACTTAGTTTGTATGCTCACGTTCTCCTATCAGGGTTTTTTTTTTTTTTTTTTTTTTTTTTTGTTTATTTTTATTCTGATTGATTGCGTAGATGATATTTTATTGGACAAGTGGAACTAAAACAAAAAAACGAGACTTTGAGATGTAAAAATATACAAATTGTGGTGCTAATTTAATAACCATTTGACCCCCATGAAACCATAAATGAGTATTCATAAACTACAATGAATATAAGTAAATAAATAAATAAATTTAACTGAGTACTTGATAAATTCAAAATTACATGAATTAAATAAATTAAAAAAGTAAAAAACCCTAAATCAGTGCCAAGATTTCAACTGCCCAGGGTAACTGCAACCATCCCTGATGGGCACGTCTGATACCTTGATTTTCTTGTTTTCTGGTTTTCTGGTATTTTCGGATCAAGTGGAAGGCACAAAAAACAAGAAAAAAAAGGCTTTGAGGAGCCGCTTGCGAGATCCTGAGCCGTGGAAAAATAAATAAATAAATTGTCCCCCCATACAAAAAAACAATAAAAAAAACAATAAAAAAATAAATAAATAAAAAAAATAAATAAGTAACAATATCTTAACTTTTAGCCATAATACACCACCAAAACCCCTATCAAATCTCCAAACTCTTTACTCTTTGTTGTTGATAGAAGGAATATTCATTTTTATTTATATATATGACATTGGAAATTCAAACCCCAGCACCCAAAAAACAAATGATAATAAAAATAATAACCTGTCCCTTCCAGTACCAGTCGCGCTTGCAGGTGCGTGGCTGCTGACGTCGTGCCCGATTGCGATTTCTGAAATCGTTTGAATCGTTTGAATCCTTTGGAAATTAGGGAACAAGCGTCAGGTGAAGTGTCCCAAACTCTGTTCAGTGAGGTCACTTATACAGGAAACACAGCTTATTCAGAGCTCATTTAACGCGGTTCTTTATTTTTCTTTTATTTTTATCTTGAACTTTTGTTATTATGTTGTTGTTACTATAGTATTTAATATTTATTATTTATTATATTTGATTTATTTATTTTATTTATTATTATTTATCATAATTTCTATTGATTTTTTTTTTCTCTTCTTTTTATCCACCCGAAATTGTCTTTCTCTTCTTCTTCTTTTTTCTTCTTCTCTTTCTTCTTACTCTTCTTCTTCTTCTTCTTCTTTCTCATTCTCTTACTTTATCATTCCTTCTTTCTTATTCTTCTACGTTGTATTTATTTATTCTATTTATACCTCCTCCCTTCTTCGACATCAGATCTTTTTTTTCCCTCCACTTTTAAGCCCATCCTGAATCCCCTTCTTCTTAGCTGTCCCGGCTTCACTTATTCCGACGTCACATTGTACAACTGACTCCTCCTTACCTCCGAACCTGTCGAGTTTAACGACTACCAATACTGATCATGGTTTATATCAATGGTGTTAAATACGCATGCGAAGTAAGTATTCGTAATTAACTACGCTTTCCTAATTTCTCATTCTATTTTTGTTTATATTTATTTATTTTTTATTTGACTTCTAACCTGCTTGCTGGTTTTAATTAGAGATGCATCAGAGGACATAGAGTCACCGGCTGTACTCATACAAACATGCCATTGACCATGATCAAACCTAAAGGCCGTCCTGCTACCCAGTGTGCTCACTGTCGGGAGTCACGGAAAACAAAACAAATACTCTCCGGATGCACCTGCTCAGCAGGCCCACATGGAAAGCAACACTTACCATCTTGTCCCTGTTATGTCAATAAAGAGCTTTGCACTTGTGCGAAAAATAAATCTACCTCAAAGCGCACATCCTCCAACCCCCCTCCGGCTGCTGTGGCTGCTGCTGCTGCCGCCGCCGCTGTAGTTGCATCCACATCTTCCTCAACCACAGTCCACTCTACTTCTCCTGGTCCAAAATCTGGTCCATCTAGATCATCCTCTTCAACCTCTTTGACATCTTCTATTGGAAAGGGCCAGCAGCGCAAATCTAGCATAATGACTTCCCATGGCGCAATAATCCACCCCTCTTCATCTGCCTCATTATCTACACAACTCTCTTTAATGAATAATAACAATAGTTTAGAAGAATCTGGTCCTGACTTTGAATACTCTAACAGAAACAATCAGGCTTCAAACCCTCTGCAAGGATACTTTGTTAGGACAGACCACCCAGCCGATCAACCTAATTTTTTGGATACCTCATCATCCCACGCATACAAAAAACCCCAGCTTTTGTATTCTTCCAATTCTGTTCCCTGTGTGCCGTGGTTGACAATTGATCAGCCCGGGACTTCCGGGCCTACTTACTCCGCTAGATCTTTAGGGTTCTCAGGTGAGTCGTGCCCCTCATCTTTAGGAGCATTTATGGCAAGCCCTTCAAACGCAGATGGCTATGTTTCTGATGTTGAACCACCATTGCAGTTCAATTACCCACACTATCAGCCCGCCCCATCAGACTTTATGCGTACTGCATCTGCCACCACAAACAATGGTGGCCATAATAAGGCCCTCATAACGATGCCTATACTTAGCGACTTTGAGATAATGAACCAAAGTGAGCATCAGAATGACAGTGCTCTAGGGTTACTGAACCAAACTACCCAAACATCAGGCTTTGACCGAGCACATGTCTGGGCTACGACTGACAGTAGCCATCTTGTGCAACCACTTTCTACAGCGTTGCCTGAGCCCGACTTTGACTTATTCCAGGCTTCGGAGCTTGATGGCCAGATATTTAATACACACACTAGCGGCCAGGTCGACCCAAGCACGCGGTTCAAAAATTCAAATTACATTTCACAGCAATTTCCAGATTTCCAACCTACCCACTCTTCCATGTCTTCATCTTCATCTTTGGCATCATCTACTACCACATCGCCATGCAGCATTTCAGACAAAACTGTCACAACCGCATGTACCACTCGAGCTAAGCAAGACCCTTTCATGTCACATCAAACTTTAGTACCGAACTCTACTATGGATATGCAGGCAAAAGATATATTTTCTTTTCCATTTGAAGCAGATTTCCCAAATTCCTTGTATATGATTTCACCGCCATCTTTGGCCAGCTCAGTATCACCGCAACAGCAATAAAACCTTGAATTAATACGTTAACCATCAAGGTAGCACATTTGAGTGGAGGGAAGTCGGTAGAGTTCGTTTAAAAGGATTCTAATGAGCTCCAACAAGAACAAGCGAACAAGCAAACGAACGAACAAACAAATATATTCATCTGAGTTTAATAATATTGAGGGACCTAGATTTTTATTATTGTTATTATTATTATTATTATTTTTATTATTTTTATTTTGATTACTTATTATTATAGTTGCAAGTTTAGGATTGAATGCTGGACATCATATATAAAGCAGTATATTCTAGAGCACGAAAACAGAATTTAATATAATGAGCCAACCAAAGCATTAAAGTTATAATTTTAAATAATACAGTATACATGATATGTAAAACAATTATATATATAAAAATGTATTGGCAGACTTTGTTCGCTTCCGATATACATTTATAAAGATATAAGAGCATTTTAGACATGAAATTAGAAAAATTTTGCCTAAGAAATAAAATTGTTGAAAGCGATTGAATTGATTTGGTTAAAAAAACGAGCGATATTTTTTATTTGATTTTTTTATTTAATTTTGTATTAATTTTTGTTTAGCATAAAGGTACATTGAGAATTGAACAGTGGGGCCAAGTATCACAAACACAAAAATATAGGTGACCTTGGACAAGACAAATACTTATGGAGCCTACAAAGACAATTTGAACATCCCTATTAATTGATATATGTATATAAATAAATATTTCTTTTCATTTATTTTTTTAAAAAAAAATAATTATTAAAAGAGTATACTGATTAAATAATAAAGATGCGCATATTTTCATTTTATTTATTTTTATTTTTATTTTTATTTCCAAAAAGTTGACAGTTTAATTCTGAGCTAAGACTATCTCTTAAAATTCACACAAACACCCCTCCCCTCATAAATATGAAATACAGTTTAAACATTTATATCGTTAGATGGTACATGTATTCTAATCCAAACTAATACAATTAGAGTAAAGAGACCTGGTCATGTCGCCCGACTATATTCAGATCTTATTATTGTACTAGTAGTAACTACGTTTTGAATTTCAAAATATAAACGACTAATCATTCAAGTACAAAAATTTAGTCGTAGATATATGTTGACTTGTTTGATTTTAAATCATAATGCCAATGTTTGATTCATTTTGTGTTTGGTAATTAAGATATGAACACGAACAATGGTATCCATGTTTCGTAGGTTAAGAGTTTAATTCATATTTAAATCTACAGTATTAATCAACTTAACACGAGACAATAAATGTCTGAATAGAAGAAGCACAAAAAAAAAAAAAGAAATCAAAGTTAAAACCCAAGCCAAGTTAATACCTTCTCTATTCATTGGAATGCTGTTAATAATTTTTTTTTTTTTTCACAGCCTTCTTTTAATTTTTTTTAAAAATTTAATTTTTCAGTTTTAGGTTTGGCTGTGTTTGATCGCCATGAACGTTGGGCTGTTTGATTCAGGTAGAAAATTTGTACACAGCCACGACGACTTTGGTTGGTTTTGGACTATAAGGACCATCCATCTCAGCTTTACAGGGAAGTGAAAATTTTTTAATTATAAAATAATAAATAAATAATAAAATATATTAAGTATTCAATTAATAAATAAATCAACGTATAAACTATTTCTTTAGATGGCTCTCTCATCTTAACCTATGGAATAGTATTAGTTACATCTCAAAACAAGATCATGCCTAAATATACAACCGCCCACCCAAATCTAGATTCCCAAGTTTATGACCAATAGTAACATGGAAAAATGGAAAAAAAAAAAATATAAACGGCCTTTGCCTAAGACTTCAAGATTTAATAACATGACTTTTGATTTATAAATATAAGTAAAATTTGGATTTGAAATAGCTTCATCTTGTTCCTGAGTAAAAAACATCCAGGACTTTGGAAATACTAATTTAAACTCTCTTATTGTAGTAAGCATCCAGACCACTTTGTATAATATGGTTTATTATACCTACAAAAAAACCCCCAGAGAAACATTATGCCTAGTACGACCTGTCTTAACCAATACGACGTATATAACTGTTATATATATATTCAAGAATCTGGTTCAAGGAAAACTCACATCTCTCCGTCACATGTACACATGTACAGTAACCGCTCAAAAGAAAGAAACCAAAAAAAAAAAAAAAACAACTTCATTCATCCATCTATCCCAATTGGAAATAGATAAACATTCAAGTCTTTGTGATCTATTAATTATTACTTTTATTATTAGGATTATGATTATTGTTATTATTATTATTAAGACCTCGGCCTTCGACTTGATTTCAGTTTTAATGGTGACTCATGCACATATAAACTCTCGTCATCTTCATCCTCGTCACTGATGTCATCCTCATACCCATACTTGCTATCACTCAATTGACGGCTAGGCTGTCTTTGTGATGCGGCCCATGACGATGGCGTGGATGAAACCGATGCCAATGAAGATGAAGCCTTTGGCTCACCCGATTTCAACTCTGATTTAGATCTAGCCCCCACTGCTGGCGCCGCTGCTGCTGGGCCTGTTGCCGACGCAACCGCCGCTGCAGCCGCTATATTCTTTGCAACTCTTTTCGAAATTGGACTATCTGTAAATGATGACGCCGAAGACAGTGGTCTATTACCTCCACCCAAGTTTTTTCCAATTTCTGCCATTAACGGGTTTTGAGTTGACCCTTTACGTAATAGTAAAAGCTGACGCCGTGTCTTCAGTCTATCTTTTTCCCAAGGTGTTAACGGAGTGCTGACTGACTTTTCATCTTTTCCCCGTCTTTGTGGTTGTGATGATCGCGGTTGTTGTGACTGTGGGTGGATTTCGTTTCTACTGCCGCCGCCGCCGCCGCCCGGGGGGATCACTGGAAATTGAGATGGAGTACCTGGCGTAACCTGCAGACTATTGCTTCTACTACTACCAGGCTCACCTCTGGACATGTGTTGAGGCTTTCTAGCACTGCTTCCTCCCGGCGTTAAATTTGACCGTCGTCTATTTCGAGGTAGATCTGGAGCTTCACTGTGAGTGCCAACGGGAGAATCCTTGATTGAGGACGACGGTGCTGTAGATGTAGCTGCTCCTGTGGCAGACTCGTCTCTAAGATATAATGCTATGCGCTCATCATGAATACTGTAAATAGACTCTTGATCATTAGATTGTAGCGCTGAGATTCTGACCAAGTACTCTAGTAAACTAAGCGAGCCGCGCCCTTCTGTATGACGGCCCAGCTTAGCAGACGGCGTGCTGACAGCTAAAGGTGATGATGAAACAGCTGATTGATCAGATAAGCGAAGTGATTTCAGATCATCAGAAAGGCCCCTAGACGAACTCCTATCTGACTCATCATAGTCCTCTTCTTCAGATGACGAAACACTTGCCTCTAATTCATCTTCCAGATCTTCTTCGGCCAAATCATCACCAGCTGAATACTGCTCAAAGGCTAGCCATTCCACATGCTCTGGCCCTGCCGCAAGATGCTCATGGTTCTGCTCATATATAAACGATTCGTCTTCAGGATCCGACAATTCCGTCTCACTAGCTGTCTCACTATCTTCCCCATTCTCATTTGTCCTGCTCTTTCGCGATGTCGTCATGTTGCGCATCGGATCAAACGCAGCGTTAAGTTTCAAAACTAACACAGGTGATTTAGATTCTTCAATCTGCAAAAGTTTTCCCGACGCAGAGAAAAATAGTCGTGTGACAGCTGAAATGTCTATAGCGCGACAGCTGGGTTTCTCATCCTTCTCATGGTATCTTCCATCCTTGAAGCTTTCATCAATAGTCATAACATACTGATACTCTAGTTGCTCGCTAAAGTCGCTCAGTAAACTAGTACCTTTTGGTTTAGATGAAGATGATGACTCCTGGGTTTCAAATGAAACTGCCCCCAGATCGTTCACTCTCCATAGTTTAACCTGGCATCGCGCATGTTCCTCTTTCCACATAATATCACTACTCTTTGCCAAGTGTGGATTCCTCATGGCACCGTAAAAAATCGTATATAGCACTAACGTAAATGCCGGGCCTACTTGCACTCGGATTGGTACTTGACTTGGATCTTTACAAGAATCCATAAGTGATTCGAATCGTTCATCAGCTTTCCGCAGGTAATTGCCTGCTTGTAGAAATCGACCAGGAGATACCGAATCAGGCATCCTCGATGAAAGATTGGCACCTGAAGTTGTCAGGGCAAGTGAGATCAGAGGGATTGCTTCTTCGATCCGGAATAACAGGTCGTTGATATACTCCTGGACTGTGTGTAAGGCAGCTTGACGTCGTTTGGCACTCCCATTTGACTCAACTTGACTGGTAAGCTCTTCAATCTTTTCATCAAATGTGTTAATATCTTTCTTCAACTCTTGGGTGAGCTGATATGTGCTTCCTAACGAAGTATTTCCTCTCGCAGAACTGAGGATTGTTAGATCATGGAACAATAAACAGTAAAAAATAACCAAGCCTCCAAACATACATTAATTCAATCAAATCAATAGCAGGCGTGATGACCAGGATCTTAGTTTGAAGGCGAGACTTGGACCTTTCTAAAGCCGTTTTCTCGCCTTCAGGGATTTTGTCCATAAAGTTGGACAGAGTTTTAATGGCATATCCGCTTGCAATTGATATCCCTGATCTGATGGCAAAAGTGACAGCCTGACTTCCTGCCTACAAGAATAAATAAATAAAATAAAATAAAATAGCAAACTATTAGTACAATATCATAATAATCGTCATGAGAATTCAATTATAACCTACTCTAGCTAAAAGATCTTCCATTATTTGCTTGCTTTGCAGTAAACTTTGTCTATGGAGAGGATTTTAAGAGCGAATTATCTTGGGCATATAAAATTCTATGGTGAAGGTTCAAAAATTGCTTACAGCGGTGAGCGAGAGAAGACGTGCAGTAGAGTAGTACTGTGTCCATACTTAGTCAGCTCAGCGACTGAGAATGTATGAATTCCAATATTTTTATTTATTTATTTTTATTTATTTTCATTTTCATTTTCATTCTGTTTCCTTTTCCCTTCCTTCAAAACTTTTCTCCTTCATTTTTTTTCTTTCTTAAAATAAGCTTGAGTTCTCCTACTGGAATTAAATTTATTTTATTGAATCAATTTTTTTGTATTTTATTTTATTTTATTTTTCAAAATATTGTAATTTACTACTTCTTTCTCTTTTTTTCCTTCTTCTTCCATTTCTTCAAAATCCATACGTTTTTTTCCAAAAGCTTTTATTTTTGGCTTCTTCAACACCATCAAAGGTCTTAAAGCAATACTAAAACAAACATAAAATACTCATATACTTTTAAAAAATGGTCGGACAACCTGCTGAATTAAGACGAAAGTTGGTCATTGTTGGTGATGGTGCTTGTGGCAAAACCTGTCTTTTGATGTGAGTATATTTTAATTTTTTTTTCTGAGTTCACTTTTTCTATATTGCCCTCCTGTATTATTGTATACTTGTATTATCGTTCTGTTTGATCATTGTTGTCTTGTGCTTGACTTGGTCGTGTTGAAAACGGACAGTTGTTTTAATCAAGGCGTGAGGTGAGGTTGTTTGATTCTGTTGGAATGACCCTGCTGTTGAGTTGAACAACTCCTTAGATAGCACCACCGTTGCTACTACTATTGGATCCCACCTCAACACACTTCCTGCTCAATTCAATTGAACCATTCAAAGGCCCATATCCATTATCATGACTCCTCCATTCCCTTCCTATACTTCCTTTTCGTCTCATGTTTCCTCCAACGCTTATCATATCCTAACCCCTTGCTAACTTGCTATTTAGTGTCTTCTCAAAGGGTACCTTTCCTCAGGTATACCTTCCCACAGTCTTTGAGAACTATGTTTCTGATGTTGAAGTTGACGGCCGACGTGTCGAGCTTGCCCTTTGGGATACCGCTGGTCAGGAAGATTACGACCGTCTTCGTCCTCTTTCATACCCCGACTCCAATGTAATCCTCATTTGCTTTTCTATTGACTCTCCAGACTCTCTTGACAACGTTCAGGAGAAGTGGATTTCAGAAGTATTGCATTTCTGCCAGGGAGTCCCCATCATTCTTGTAGGATGCAAGACTGATCTTCGTCACGACCCCAAGACTATTGAGGAGTTGAAGCGAACTTCACAACGTCCTGTTACTACTGATGAGGGCCAGGCCGTTGCTCAAAAGATTGGTGCTCTCAAGTACCTTGAGTGTTCTGCCAAGACTCAGGAAGGTGTCAAGGAAGTCTTTGAGCATGCCACTCGTGCCGCTCTTATGGCCAAGGATAAGGAGCGCAAGAAGAAGACTTGCACTATTTTGTAAGAGCAATATTAGTGAAGCTTAAAAGTACAGGGGATATGTTTCTCTTTTATACATTTTATACAGATGAAGAGAGAGCAAAGTGTGAGAGGGTCGGAAGCTTCTAAGTTCATACCAGAACAAACAACAGAAACACAAAAAAAAATGAGAGGTCAAGATGAAGAAAATGATGAAGGGTAGGATTAACCGAAAGATCCTAAATTAATATTAAGTATTGTTTTATTTTATTTTATTATAATTATTATCATGTTTTATTGTTTATCGTTGCGTAGAGGAGAGATAACTAGGATTGCAGTTCCAATGAAGCAATTCGATTCCACAAATCATCAACTGTATATAAACAGTTCAGCTCAAGGAAGTATGTAAACTTAAACAGTTCAGCTCACAGAAGTGCTCTTCACGATGGTTATGCTCATGATTCTTTTTGTCATCAACTTTGTTAAGCGGACTGTAGATCCTAAGTTAACCGACGGCCGTATGATACTCTGAAAGTTCAATATAAGCCATAAAAGGCAGCAACACTGAAGTACCATCGAATTTACCATTAAATCACCAATGCCACTGAGTTCATATTCATATTAAAGGAATATTTAACCATACTATATCATTCTTGCCATTTATTCCTGGATCAATTAACACCCTCATATCATTAAATACCATTAATACCATTAATACCAGTTGTCATTATTATCACTTTGTCCTGTTTCTTCTAAGACATAATATCATGACTAATAATTAGGTACACAATTACTTAATTATTAATAACACACGGCTGAAAGCTCGGCCCGAAGATCTGTAATTTTGTCGGTATTCCGCGCCGCACAGTCGGAAGTAGCGCCTCCTCTTTCTTTCCGCGATTGCTCTGAACTTTTGAGACGTTGAAGACCAGAATGAAAGAAAAAAAGAGAAAAAGAGAAAGGATTAAAAGAAATGGAATTAAGAAGATGAAAGTGTATTAAAAGATAAGAAGGAATGCAAATGGGGGTATATGAGGAGTTTTGCTGTAAAATGTTGTCATGTTTCTATCATGGGGTTACTATCCGAGGTCCATGTTTAACTGATGGTGACCCTAATGGAAGCGCTTGAGAACAGCCGTTCCGTTCACACCTCCTCCACACCCCCATGGTTTTCTTGATTTCGTGTTTAGTACTAGAAACTCAATTAAATTGAACCTTTGAACCTCAATATCCGTTCGAAATCATCTCCATGATCCGTATAAAGTCATGGCCATAAGTGTCTAAGGTTCACTTTGAACAACTTCGTAGCATTGAACATTCTCAACGTCTTCGGACTTGAACTTTTTGTTTTCTTTTTTGTTTTCTTTTTGATATATTGGGGGGTTGAAAATTATTTGTAATACCCTTTTCATGTTTTTTTTTTGTCAATTTTTTTTATACCTTTCTATGAAAATTTGTTGAGTCACGAATAAGCAGTTTTTTTAAAATATATTTATATTCCTTGATATATCCGTTTTGCTTTTCTTCGTGGTCCTTTAGAAATTAATAGCATTTTCAAAGTCTTGACTTTTCTTCAATTTAATTCTAACTCAAAGTTCGTTTCTAGTTCACGTTCTGACTATCTTGCACTGACTCTCTCGGAACAGAAGATTCAGGCTACAATGGCTGAGAATAATACTTTAAACCCCACTGAGAACCAAGTCCATCTTCAAGATAGAACTGGCATTCCTTCTCTCTCTTCATCATCAAAACAAGAAAAGGCAGCACTCGAAAGTAGTCATTATGATCACAACGTCCCTCTTTCCGAAACGGCTGAAACCAAAGCCGATGACTCGCCTTACGACATAAACTTGGACAAAGTTTCACTATCTGATTCAACTAGTAGTATTGCTGCTCAAAATATAACGAATACCTATGATACTGACAAGGTGAGCAGTAAAGATACAAAAACCAATAGCGGAAATACCGATGAAAATGACAAAGAAACTCACTATGTGGAGTCACAAATAAATGAGAAACATGAAGAAGAGCTTCCACATGATCATCATCTTCATCTTCACCTACATCATAGACATCATCTACCCGTAGGTCCCCCTCCTAACGGTGGACTGATTGCTTGGGTTCAAGTTTTAGCTGGATTCTTCTTGTTCTTCAACTCCTGGGGTATTGTAAACACCTTTGGTGTTTTCCAAACCTACTACAAATCAGATTTGCTTTCAGACTCCTCTTCGTCTAGCATTTCCTGGATTGGATCTATTCAAGGTTTTATGGTTGTGAACTTTTCGGTGATCGTGGGACCACTCATTGATAAAGGGCTAGCAAGGTATGTGGTGCTAACAGGTACCTTCGTGCTAACATTTGGAATGATGATGACTTCTCTTGGAACAGAGTATTATCAAATACTACTAGCTCAGGGAATCGTCGTTGGTATCGGCTGTTCTTGTGCATTTGTATCATCTGTGGCTGTGATTTCCTCCTACTTCAGCACAAAACGTGGATTAGCAATGGGTATCTGTGCCTCAGGCTCATCGTTAGGCGGTGTCATTTACCCAATCATGACTTATAAATTGATCCCTCGACTAGGATTTGCTTGGACTGCCCGAGTACTTGGGTTTATGATTTTTGGATCAACGCTGATTGCCTCGTTGCTCCTTAAACCACGTTTACCTCGACGCAAGTCTGGACCATTAGTTCATTGGCCGTCATTGAAGGATGTTTCATTCATGGCACTTTCCTTTGGCAGCTTGTTCGGTTTCATCGGTTTATACATTCCGTTTTTCTACATCCAGACTTACGCAATTCAAATTGGAGTAGAACGCCAATTTGCATTTTACTTATTATCAGTCATGAACGCTGGGTCATTTTTTGGTCGGATCATTCCTAATTTCATGGCAGACAAGGTCGGCCCTTTCAACGTCGTCGTCTGGTGTTCCGGATCTTGTGCAATCCTCTTATTATGTTGGATCCGAATCAAGTCCACAGCTGGGCTCACAGTATTTTGTGTATTGTACGGCTTCTGTTCGGGTGCATTTGTCTCGGTCCCACCTCCCTGTATCGCTTCCATCACTCCTAATCTCTCAATTATTGGTTCAAGACTAGGTCTTTCTTTCTTTATTTGTGGATTTGGTTTGTTGATTGGCTCACCTGTTGGTGGTGCTATTCTAAAGGCTCAAAATGAATCATTTTGGGGTACGCAACTGTTTGCAGGTTTAGCAATGGCTATCTCGTTCGGATTTTGTCTGATAGCAAAACTAAGAGTTGGGCATGGAAAGTTTTTTGTCAAATGCTGATTGTCCTGTTTTTGTTCTGTTCTTTCATTAATTTCATATATATCATACTATCTCCATTTGCATTTGTATAAATTAATTTCATTTACTCATGTCTTACTATTGATCCTCTTTAGTCTACATTGCTAACCTCATTCTGAATCCTCCGAACCGATCCTCCATTGTTAATTGTACAGATTAATTTTGATACACGTATTATACATATATTTCAAAAAACACATAACCACACACATCATTTAAATGTAACCAACTCTGCTTGCAACATCCAAAGCATCATGATCAGGGGTAAGTCTAACAAATGCCTTCTTGGTTCCGTCTGGTCGGATAAGAGTGTTGACCTTGGCGACCTCAACAGAGTAGAGCTTCTTGATAGCAGACTTGATTTGGTGCTTGTTAGACTTGATGTCGACAGTAACTACTAAAGTGTTGCTCTCCTCAATCTTCTTGATTGAAACTTCAGAGTTGACGTGGTTCTTGATAACCTTGTACTCATCGAGTCTGGGGTAGTGAGCAACAGACTTGCGCTGGTACTTGGGGGCTCTGGGCAGACTGAGAGTCTTGGGTTGACGGAATGAAGTGTTGGTGCGGACCTTCAGGGATTTGTGTTGGTGAACACCTTTAAGGGCAGCCTTCTTGGCGTCAAGGGCCTTCTTTTGGGTAGCTATATGGAACAAACGTTAGTAAATTGAAGCTTGAAAATTTTAATTAAACAAGTTGTGAACGAGCGAGCTAGTGACCGAGTGGAAAGAAGAATGAAATGATGATGAAAGAAGAAATGAATCGAATATGAAGCTTTAAGTTACAGATTCAAAACCCCATAAGCCAGATATAATCTCCGACTCTAAATTTTGATTCTCTCCAATTTTCTTCGCTTCTTCGTCTATGAAGTAATCGTTTTTTCTTTTTGCTGTCATCTTACAATTTCAATCATCAACGATTCAAACTCTCCACCACCCTGTTAACCATCAAGATCATCCATTTCGGCTCGCCATAGAATCGATATTTTTTAAAAAAAATCGTCAACACAATTTTTTTAAATTTTTTTCGTAGAAGAAGATATTACATACACTTAGCTGGAACCATTTCAAATGTGTGTGTGTGTGAATGTCGAAAATGCGTTGGTTGTCGAACAGGTTAAAAAAGAGAGGGAAAAAAACTTCAAAGGAAAAAAAATCTCCAAATATTTCAAAGTATGTACAAAAATTCAAAGTATGAAGAAAGACGAACTGACTAATCCATGGCGTAACCAGAGCTTGAAAACTAACTGCGAAAAGTTAATTAAATTACATAACACGAGTATTAACAATTACATCATCAAACACAATACTGTAATATACTTAATGATATTATATACAAATTAATCGTTCTGTATTAGGAAATATAAAAGCCCTAAATAATATTTAAACCCTAACTATGCACACAACTTAAAGACTATGCATTTAGCCGTGCAATTGGGACATTCTTAACAAATTTGTTTTTGATGGGCAGACAGGTTTGACGGGAGAACTTCGTTTCTATAGTGATATGGATATTGATTTAATAATAATATACGAGAAGACTGCAAGAATACAAGAAAAGTTCCATCAAAAATGGAAATTTATTTCCGAAACCTATTTTCAACAAAAAAACATTCAAGATAACAAAGAAACGAAGCAGATGATTCGAGTGAAATATTTTAAAAACTGCTGTAATTCTAGAGCAGAATTAGTCTTATTTATTTTATTTTTATTTTTTATTTCCAAGAAGCCTCAAGAAGGCTACTCGCATATACAGAGTAATACAAAATGAATATATACTTGAATACTTAAGTAAAAAACAAGAAACTCAATTATTAATGTTACATGTACTTCAATTATCAGAACTATGGCTATTACTTCGGCCGGATAGCAATGGTTGTTGTTGGTCTGCATCATCGCTCTTGCGACTCCATCTTGACGACGACACGGATGATTGACTTGAAATTTGATTGGATCCATATCCATTACTAGAATGTGCATTTAAACCAGACGCAGTGTCTTCAATAATGGTTTTGGATACTCCCTGAACATTCACAACAGACTCAATGATGTTACCTGTTCGGTAACTATGCAACTCAGGACTAGGCTCAACTATGCGATCTTCATAACCCTCGGTATTTTGACCCTCACTAAAACTTCCAACACCTTTAGTGGCTTCAAGTAATGCGCCACGCTCACTACGGTGAATAGTTCCATAGTTACCTTCAGGAGGTACAAGTAGCTGTTGGTGCAATGGGGGTTCGGGAGTGGTGACTGCTAAGGGTGAAGTAGGTCTACCCGCTGAATCTCTAGTAGTAGTGGGATTTAAGCCGGGTTGGCCAGGCTTGATGGTGACCTTAGTATTCGTAGTCTGTTTAGGATTGGATGCCTTATTCAATGGGTTCAGTTTGGGTTTCACGGTAAGATCATTGGGGTGGTCTTGGGCTACTAGAGCATGGAACATGTTTTCAAAGCCAAGTGAATTGCGGGGTGTAAATGAGCTATGAATAGTGACACGCTTCATGGGACCAGGGTTAACACGCTTAATGGCTCTATGGACATCAATGTAAACGTCGGACTCATCAATAATCTCTTCACCAATTAACTCTTCAATAACGTCTTCAAGGGTAAGAACACCCAGAGCACCTTGGGCAGCTCCTGGAGTTCGAGAAACAACCACCATGTGAGACTTGCCTTCTTGGAAATAATTTAAAATGTTCAAGCAAGAAGTGTCAGGTCGAGTTTCGGGGAGAGTGGCAAGAGGAAATGAAGAAATAGGAAAGGCATCTTCAGGGTCGTAGGTAATAAGAGTACGAACAAGAAGCATGCCAGTGAAATTAGTGGGCTCGCCAGGTGCATGAATGGGAATACGGTTAAACCCAGTATGAAGAATTTCCTCAATGGTAGATTCATCAAGAATGCGATCAGAACTCATAGTGAAAACGTCTTCTATGGGGGTCATGACAAGGGCAACAGGCTTATCTTTTAGATCCAAAACAGCAGAGATAATGGTCACCTCATCATCCATAAGTCTCTCGACACCCATATTCTTGTGAAGGCCAACGAGAGTTTTAAGCCCAGCTCTCTTATAGATAGTGCCATGATCCTCTCCTAAAGTGTAGTCCAATAACATGGCCACGGGGTATGCAACTGGATACATTAAATACATCAACCCCAACACAAAAGGAGCAAAAGCAGCACCAATTCCAAGACCATATCGAACTGAAACGGACTGAGGAATGATTTCACCGAAAATCACAATGGCAACTGTCGAAGATACAATAGCTGGCCAGCCGCCTCCTAGACATCTATCGAGAACGATTGGAAGAGATTCATTTGTAATGACATTACTGAGCAACAAAGTGACCAAGACCCAATGCTTACCACGTTTCAGAAGAGAGAGAACTTTTGCAGCTGCCTTTCTCTCCTTTTCTTCTCCAGACTGTAAAATAACCTGTAGATAGACCTCATCCTGGCCCATGAGTCCAAGAGTCAAACCAGCGAAAATGCCTCCCATTAAAACCAAAAAAACAGAAATGCTCATATTAAACCAAAAATCGTTATTATCTTCGACTGGAACATCCTTTGACTTCGATACTTGAACCAAATGGGCCAGTGGGTATGCTGCACGCAGCGGCAACTGAGCAATCAGGAGCAGTGCAATTTTGGAGAATGAGATAGTAGCTGACCGAAATGAAGCGGATCGTTCGGTATTTCTTTCGTTAGAGCGAGGCATGTCTTTGTTCTCGAAAGAGACAATACTTTTTGGTTGTGAAGGTTGCCCAGATTTAGAGACGGTTTTCTTCAAACGCCTGTCCAATCGGGTTTTAACTGGGGTCTCCAAGCTTGTTACACGAGAAGCCGTGTGGGAGGTCTCATGGATTAGCGCGTCATTCAAGACATCAGTAGAAGTATCGGAACTTGCACATGATTTGCAGTTCAATTGGGGACATATACTAGGCTTCGAGATATTCATATAGTAAGAAAAAGAGGTTTGGGGGTGAAATTACCACAAATGAGGTAGTTATAAGGCAGATAAGAGGTGGGTAATAGAGGCAGCCTGGGAAGGTAGTGAAAAGAAGAAGTTTTCAGTCAAACAACAACAAAATATACTTCAAAAATCTTGCTAAGGTTAGTGTTTAACAAAGGAATTTATAAATAAGAAAAAAAAGGAAAGAAGAAGACGGAAATGAAATGGAGGAGATGAAAAAAAATTGATAAAGAGAAGAAGAATAAAAAAAAATTGAAATGGCAAACATACAATCCCAAAATGGCAACATCCTTGTGTTTTATAGTGATATGTAATGCATAAATTATCTTTACACATTGTAGTTGCCTTAGAAACCAGCGCACATGTATTATTTAGTGATATATCCTGGAGCACCGATAAATAGCACCTCATACTGAGAACCGAGACCCGAGACCTAAAAACTACGAAATAAAACCACTCGAGGGGAGACCAAAGAACGGTTAGACCGGAATAAGCATTCCAAATGAGTTTGATCGAAGTTTGAGAGATCGGGAACGGCTCTTGGACGTCAGAAGAAGTCGGGAGGACTTTGAAGAATTCTGGAGAAGTTTATATAATATCTCCAGATACTTTAATTTTTAAAATTTTGATAGAAAATTTCACCATTCAAAGTTCAGTTGTTCCACCAACAATGATTATAGATAAAATCTAATCTATTTAATTAATATACTTTATTTAT
This sequence comes from Geotrichum klebahnii, assembly GCA_030570935.1. NCBI lineage: Eukaryota > Fungi > Ascomycota > Dipodascomycetes > Dipodascales > Dipodascaceae > Geotrichum > Geotrichum klebahnii. The sequence continues at coordinate 150,762 of JAJLWW010000024.1, read as the reverse complement.
TAATTAATTAATTCACTTTCGATAGCCGCGACTCAGGTGAATGTAATTGCAGCTCCCTGATTGACAACTCCTCGAACTGCAAAACTTTCAATATCAACATTTGCCAGGCCCCGAACAGAGGTATTGGAAAATTTGACAGCCAGGTATTTGCCTACTACTGGTTTATTAAACCGAATGCGTACATGCCTGTACACTGACGAGTATGGAATGGATGCTAGAGCAATTGGCTCCAAAGGCCCCTCTGACTTCCATTTGGTCTCTGAAACTCTTGTTTTAATAGTATGCGATTCAGAGCTAACTCCCTGCGTATTGGTCAGACTGTAATCTTCTTCATTGTCACATGTACCATATTCACAGCAGCCGTTATCTTCGTCTGTGCTTTTGACAAGTGCCCCTTTGCTAGTTCTAGTAGTAGTCACAGTTCGCAATCGTGTCTGATGAGTACCCATATCCAAAATCAAAGCATAATTATTGGGATCAGATTTGTAGTTTGGATGGCAAAGGTGGTATCTAGCAACGCAAAAATCTTCTTCATCTTGGTGCAGCTGGCCTAGTTCATCCTTGAAAAGTGACCAGTTTTGAAGAAAGTGATGGCCATTTGCTGAATTTGCGGGTTCGCCGTCATAAATAGAGTCTGAGTGAGCTTGAGGAGTAAAAAGATGCTTGATATTTGAGTTTTCAAGATACTGATCTATCCTATTGATGAGGTTTCCTTCGTTGGTCATAGAGAGAAAAATGGCGATATGTTGAACAGGACTGGTGTACCCAGTATGGGGAGGAGCCACCACATTGATCTCCTTTACCATAGCCAAGCGGGATTCTATGGAAAAGACGACGGTACAGTGGTTTTGTTTTGCACAGTACACGTTATCGTACTTGGAAACGATGTTGGAGACAGAGTAATTTTCGCTAAACTCTCCACCAGTGTACTCGATGACTTTCAATGGAAGAATGGATATTTCATCTGTTTGTATTTCTTCAACGCTTTTGTTAGGGTGATCCAGGAATCCAGCAAGAAAAGAAGTCGGAGCAAAAGAAGTGAAGGAGTAATGTGTGCTCGATCTGGGCTTGACTCTGGGCGAAAGCCTAGGCGATACTTTTGAAATACGTTTTGAGGAGGATGGCGACGACTGAGAGAACATTATCATCACAGGCACTTGAAGATAAGAGAAAAGAAGACACAAGCGACAAAAATCAAAAACTTTTGATGTGAATAAATTTGCTATTTCGTTTTTTTTTTACTTTTGAGTGATTGATTTGGATTATCCGATAACAACGCTTTTGATCTAAGATTAAGGTGCGGCTGACAATAAAACAAACAACACAAAACGGTTACAGAGCCTAAAATGCGATAAAATGTTGATAGTGGTCACTAGAACAGTGGCTAACAAAAAAAAATTGAAAAAAATGAAGGAAAGAAAAAAGATTCAGAATGCTACTAAAGGAAAGATGAAATGATTATGATTTAATTAAAAGACAGGTGGAACAAAAAAAAGAACAAGGAGAATTGCGCTTTTTATACCAAAATTCAAATCACCACTAGGGGACTCTCTAAGACCGAACTGTTGATAAAAAGGACAGAAGCCACGAGAGAAAAAGAAAGAAAAAAATGAAATGATGTCAATATCAGTGATGTTTTTCTGATGACTTTAAAAGTTGTTTACAGAATTAAATATGAGATGAGACGGAAGCCATGCAATTGCATTGAATGCTGTCATGAGCTTCTCTGGCTGGTTGTATTGAAACATTGCTGCTTTATGCTATGATCTGCTCATAGGACATATTTTATTCTGTTCGCTAGAACGGCTTCTAGTAATTGTGTCATATTTTAAAACACCGTTGGATTTTATTCTCTGATCGTTGGTTAGGTCTCCCGTAGTATGCCATAACTGTCATATAGAGGGGCTAGAAAAGTCATCAAAATATTCGTTTATGCATCTTCCGGATATTACAACACAACATGTGCTTTTGACACTGAAATGATCACAACAACCCGGCTGTGGTGGCAAATATAAACTAATCCGTGCAGCTTAGTCATCTCTTACCCTGCCCTGTCATGCATAACGGCCATTACCACAGGCCAGCGTAGCCCTACCACAGCATTATTTAATTCCCACCACAGGATCAAGGTTTATCCCACTAATTCTACCACTTACTCTTGCCCCTTCTCCTGTATGCTCCCCAACTGGACAAATTGTGTTTTGTTTTTGTTTTTTTTTAGAAAAAATTTTTTTCCCTTTCCTTTAGTAATGAAATGAAGTTTCTCCTCTCTTTTTATTTCTTCTTCTTCCTTTTTTCTTCTACATACATCTCCAACACACAACCTACCCTCGACGTTTATCCTTCGTCTCTCTAAATATCGTACACCTCTGTAACTTTTAAACCCCCTGATTTCTGATCGCTGTTTTCCAGTCATCAGCCACTCAGACCATCTCCGCCACTTCAGAACCCTTTCAAGCACCTCAATTAGCCCACTTCTTTCAAGGGCCCCTATATTTATTCTCTGCATCTACAATGGCTGAACCCATCAGAAACGTCCGCATCAACAATCTTGCGGAAGCTCCAACTCCACAGAATACACCCGCCACTGCCAACTCCTCGTTTATTCAACGCGCTAGCAATGGCAAGCCAAATGTCCCCACTATCTCTGAGGACGGCGACACTTCTCTTGTCAACAACCTCTCTCTCATTTCAATGATACAGGGAAAGCTGGGTTCTCTTGTTGGCCAGCCCTCAGGTTATATTGCAAGTCTCCCAGAGGTAGTCAAGGATAGAATTCGTGGGTTGAAGGCCATTCAGGCTGAGCACGCCACTATGGAAGCTCAGCTGGAAGAAGAAATCCTTGCTCTTGAGAAGAAATGGCACAAAAAGTATGAGCCCCTGTATAAGAAGCGTGCTCAGATCATTGCTGGTGAATTAGAGCCTACTCCTGAAGAAATTGAAGAAGGCAAGAAGATTGAAGAAGAAGACGAACTTGAAGAAGAGAAACCTCGTCTTGAGGAAATTACTGAAGAGGAGGATGCCGAAAAACCCGCAGACGCAGAACCAAAACAAGACAAAGAAGTTAAGGGTATTCCTGACTTTTGGTCTACTGCTTTGAAGAACCTGCCAGCTCTTGCTGATGGCATTAACGAGCGTGATGAAGAAGCCTTGCATTACCTCACTGATGTTCGTATGGAGTACCTTGATCAACCTGGTTTTGCCCTTGTTTTTGAATTCGACGAGAACGCTTTCTTCAAGAACAAATCTCTGACAAAGACTTACTACTACGAAAATGCTCCTGCCTACATGGGTGAATACACTTTTGACCGTGCCGAGGGCACTGAGATTGAGTGGAAGTCTCCTGAACAAAACCTTACTGTTAAGATTGAGAAGCGTAAGCAGCGTAACAAGCGCACCCAAGCTACTCGAACTGTCGAAAAGACCGTTCCCGAAGTCTCATTCTTTAATTTTTTCACTCCTCCTAACCCCGCTGCCGAAGAAGAAGGCCAAGATGACGAAGATGATGAATCCATCCACGACGAGGTTGAATACGATTACCAAATCGGTGAAGCTATCAAGGAGCTTATCCCCAGAGCCATTGATTGGTATACTGGTGAAGCTCTACAATATGCTGACGAAGAAGAGGATCTTGAAGAAGATGAGTATGAGGATGACAGTGAAGATGATGAGGAAGGTTCTGATGATGAAAACCAAGATGATTCTGTCATCAAATCTGGTGGTGGTGCTGCCGGTGGTCAGCAGCCTGAGTGTAATCAACAGTAAACAAGCAACCCATAAATAAACAAAGGAAGGAAATATGTTAATGTAAAAAATTTAATTACCAACTATTTTAATGATAATCTTAGGTTGTGAATACTATATGAAATGGTGATTTTTATTTTTCAAGACCTCTATTTTATGGTGTAACATGGATTTACATTTTGATCTTGATTGATTAGTGGCACTTGGACAAAAGCTGATCTCCTTGAATCAACAATCTCAACATGTGAATATACTTCACAAACAAAATTTCTAGGTTTCATTTATAGTGGCTTAACCCTGACGCTTGCGTTCCCAACGGATCTTTATGGAATCAACCTGAGTAAGCTCTTTCAATTATCTGAAATTATGGTTTTATGTGTTTGGAATGTTTGCCTGAAACTGTGATCCCTCTGTAGATCCAGTAACTGCTCCGAGCCTCATAAGGCCTCGACTAAATGTGGGTAACAAAATTCACGGAGTATGACTACGACTGTAACAATCAGGAACCAAATATCTGGATATGCAAACAAGAAAAAGGCCTCAGAGAAGACACAAACTGGGCTTTGATTTGCGGCATGTAGGCTTGGAATTGATAATTTTGCGGAAATAATTGCAATTCCTATTATCATTATCATTATTAGTTTCATTATTTTTAATGAGTAAAAAATAAAAACGCACACAAACTTTGAACTAAGTTCTATTTTTTCATTATAGTACAAGCTAACTGCTAGGGTCCTGGAACTCTGTTTGTTCAATTATTGTTCACGCATCGGAACCCTGTAGAGCTTGTATCAGCCACGTTTGTATTTTCAGGACTCAACATTGAGAGCAAGGTAGCGTTTTCCGTATGCCCTTTGACTTGCCCGATAGTACGCTGAAGTCAGCTAACCCTCCCAGTGTCTTTCAAAATGTCAAATCATGTGTGTGAACCAGGCGTCAGTACTATGAATAGCCAATTAAGTTCCATAAATTAGCAATAGTGCTTTTCAAAGGGTCGCTCATGCCATGGTACCAAAATCAGAGCAGAGGGATATAGTCAGTACGAGGACTATAATTATATTCAAAGTACCTCTAAGGGATTTTAAGGGTCAAAGTCTTAGATTAATAACAATTGAGCTTTACCTTTTTAGTGTCATATTCCATTTTTTTATATCTATTTATTTTATTATTGAATCCAGAGTTTCATAGACTGGTATAAAATAAAACGAGTCACGTGTGCTCTTGAAATTTGATTATCTCGCCCTTCAGGTTAGGCTGTTTAACTTTTCAAGCTTACACTTCCCTTCCACATAATAATGGCACCTTCCGTCAACCCAGCGGTATACAAAAAGAACTCAGGGTATCTGACGATAGACCCAGAGACAGATGAGCTGTTTTGGCAGAGCTCAACTTCGCAGCCTCCTGTGATGAAGATTCAGCTGTCCCACATTTCGAGTATGTTCAAGTTCAGAACCAATGTGGTTTGCCCATGAATCAATCACCATTCTAACTCTTTTTTTTTTTTAATAGATCTCCAGGCTACTCCTGCTACATCTGCAAAATGTAGACTAAAGATTATTTGCTCTGCTCAAGGTTCAGAAGAAGCCCCTACGTTTTTGTTCTCGTTTATTGACAGAGATGTTATGACCAAAGTTAAGGATATTCTTCAGCACTCCCTGCAAAAAAGCAATGCCGCTGCTGCTGCTGCCAAAGATAAGGAAGCCGCCATTGCTTCAGCTGCTGCAACTCCTGCTGAGTCTAATTCTGATACCCCTGCTGCTTCCAATTCACAAGTAGCGGCACGATCAGCAACGATCAGTTTGGACTCGAAAAAACTTCTACAAAACTTACAGCTACAACAGGGGTTGCTGAAAGAAAATAAAGATCTTATGAAGACTTTTCAAGAAACTGTAATGCAGGGAGGACTTCCTTACGAAGAGTTTTGGTCTACAAGAGTTCACATTTTGAGAGCCCATGCACTGACATCTTCTCAAAAACGAGGCCCTTACAATGTACTAAGTACGATCAAACCAACTACAAATAGCGATAATAAGGTCAGTGTCTCGGTCTCTAGAGAAAAAATTCACGATATTTTTGAGCAATACCCACTAGTTCGACATGCGTATAATGAGTGTGTCCCCAAGATTTCGGAGGGAGAATTCTGGTCAAGATTCTTTTTGTCTAGACTGTTTCGCCGCCTTCGTGGAGAAAAGCAAAAACCTACTGATCCTACAGACATGTTGCTTGATAAATATTTAGATCAGATTGACAACAGTTCGCTTACGGGTGTTAAGCGAAAAGCCAATGAAATGGCTGACGAGGAAGAGTTTAATGTCCCATTCTTTTTAAATATTGCTGGTAATGAAGAGAGTGATCCCCAAAAGCTAGGTAATAGGCCTGATATGACAATGAGATCAGGTACAGAGGGCCAAAATGCGCTTTCACTTATTCGATCCATGAACAATTTGAGTCAAAAAATGATTTATGGGTCCACCGACTCAGGATTTACCATTTCAAAGCATGACAAGGATGAATCAAATCTAGTCAATGAACTAAAGCTAGGCGGGTTAGAAGAAGAGAGTGCTCCCGACTATATGGAACTTCATTTGAAAGCAGTGGATTCTGCGGCAATCACTGGTGACGATTCCACAGCGTCTAAGAACCCTGTACCCTCTGCCGATGGTTCAACGCCTGCTTCCACACCAGCACAAACACCTTCACATGCTCAAATCATGCAATATCTTAGATCCAACCTTGAACCTAATCTAGACCTTCAGCAGGCTGGCTTAGAATACCCCGACGGAATCAAAAAAGCCCAAAAGCAAATTACCAAAACCATTCGTCTCCGAGCAAAAGAAGCTTCTGATAACCGATCTCGAGAAGAACGAGAAATTGAAAAGGATGTGTTTGAACATGTTCATTTGTGTCATGCCACGTCTGTTGAATTCTTACGTCATTTCTGGATTCATTTCCAGTCCGGTGATCCTGCACAAGCTCCTGCTATCACAAAACTAGTGGCTTCTCTTAAAAAATCAATTCAGCGAATTGATGCTGTAAAAAAATCTGCTCCCGAAAATGGCGAATTGGTAGAACATGCATTGCAACCACTTGTTGCTTCCATTCATAAAGCCCTTCTTGCATATAACATTGCTCTGTCGGAACTGGCTAACGCAAATTCAAACAATGTTAATGGAGCTGCTGCTACCGCCACTCCTACTCCCACTCCTACTCCTACAACTCTCTCTGCGAATCCTTCCAATGGCAATTTGAATGGTAATCTTGCTACCCCAATTTCGAGCTGAATAGACTTCACTTTAAACATTATTTTATCCTACATTTTACATAACATTATGACTTTACAGATTTGTTTATCCTGGCAAATTCAAATTATTTATTGCCTAATTCCTAGGACTATAGGCAATTTCAAACTTTGCTTAGATTTGACTATGTTTTATTATATTTTTACAGGAAAATAACTTGTGCATTTAAGAGCTAGACCGCACCATCACCATAAGCCAATGCATACATTCCCAGGGCTTTCATACTAAAGTAGAACTTGTAGTTTGGATACTCAATTGCGCTAATGCAAATGGAGAGACTAGGTTAGAGATTATGTCTGAAAAAAAATAATAAATAATCACAAAAAATACTTACCAAGAATGATTGAACACACCCTCGACATGGTTGTATCCATAAGATCCATCAGCCAACTGCTGCGACATCAAAAACCGAATACCTTTTCGAATAACATCTTGCTTAGGATATTTTCCCAACAGAAGTAATATCAAGGCCCAACTTGTTTGAACAACCTGACTGGAAGTATGACGAACGTAGGTGAACAGTTCGTTGGACTAAATATATAGTTAGAAATGAAATAAATTTAAAGTGTACTGTAAGTGAGAAATTTAAACATACCCTGATGTTTTCAGCCCATCCACCATCTTCTTCCTGTCGCTTTACTATGTAGTCGCAGGCTTTGCGCACAGTCTCATTATTCTCATAGTTCAACCCTTGGGTCTGAAGTGCTTCAACAGCGAACATTCCAGCATATGTATAGCAAACACCCCAGGATCCATACCAGCTTCCATCAGGGTTTTGGTTTGCAATGATGTAGTTTATGGCATCATCGATGGCTCGATCAATATCTTTGGCCCTGTAATTATGATGCTTTCGGAAATGGTAAAGCCCCAATACTGACGAATCTGTACACTCTACATATGGAAACTCCACCATGATGTTTCCAAACACCTCGGCAGGGTTTAGAGCTTCCATGAGAGTTGTAGCTTTAATTTTTTCATAAGAAGAAAAAGACCCAAAATGAAAAGAGCCTCTATTCTGTAAGCCCAAAATGATGTCAATTGACTTTTCCATTCGTTCTACAGGAAATTCCTTTTTCAAGAATTCAAATCCTGGCAATTCCTGTACCATCACAATTGCTTTAAGAGCCTCAGAAGTGCAGTCACTGACAGGAAATCCTTGAGTTTGAGTTGAGAAAGGGAACCCTCCAACTCTCTTATCTCTAAAACTTCCATCCACACATTCTTCAACAAATTGCGATCTAGTCAAAAACCTGTATCCTTTAATAAGGGTTTCACGGAATTCAGGAAGTGCCCCCAGCCCAATTAAAATGGCGTACTGAACAGCAAATGCAACATCCCAAACTTGTACACCATTTGTTCCGTTCATCATCATACCATCAGGTGTCATGTATAAAAAGTCAGGCCAGCGGTACAAGAAGCGCTGAAATTCTGGCGAATCTCGTCCCTTTTCAAGATATACTACAATAGAATTGAGGGCATTACTGACAGGAGCAATAGCCAAGTGATCTGTGTTTTCAAGATCCTTCATCACCAAGTCAGTTACTCTGTCAGAAGCCTTTTTCAACAACCAGTTGGGTCGTAGGTACTTCTCATAGCCCACCATCAATTTGTTTGCATAATCCAGAATCTTTGTATGAGGATAATATAAATCCACACCACAAACTGTGTTTCGATGCTTGGAAAAGTCGATTGAATCGTAAGGCTTAAGATAAATTTCTTCTCTGAGTTCAGCCAGTAGTGGATTTAAATCCATTTTGACCCTGTTTGCAGATAAATACCCAAGAGGCAGATAAATTGCCCGAGTATGAACCCACCACCTTCCAGGATGTATGGGCAATTGATAGGGGAGCATCCACAGTTCTGGAGGAGCTGGGTTGACTCCCTCCCAACCGTATAGATTGAGTAGCGCCAGGTATGATTTTCCCCAGTGAGGGTTTCCAATCGCTCCGCCCAATGAATGTAAACATTTTCGAGCCTTTACAACGGCAGGATGATCTCGCTCCAAACCAAGAATTCGAATAATGACGTAGTTCATGGTTGTTCCATAAGCTGTACTCTTGTCGTATGTATGAAGGCCCCAGCCTCCATCAACAGGATGTGCACGATTAACGATATATCGAATAATTTCTATTTTCTCTTCCTCTGAAAATGGCACCGACGCAAAATACTTCGCAACGACATAGCCAATCAACATGAACATAGGGCCTGAGTATTGACAAGGAAAAGTTCCATTATCATCCTGTAGAAATGACAGAAATCTGAACCCATTAACAGCAGCCTGAAATGGGGTTTTTGCGGGCACAAATTTAGGGGAGTTAAAAGAATCCAATTCGAGTTGGTATTTGGTATAGTTGGTAGGGGGGTCCTGTTCCAGATGGTCGTCGCTTCGATTGTACACCCAGTTCTGTTTTCCTAACTCGTCAACCTTGAGCCTCCATCTTGTTGGATCAGTTTTTGGCAGACCATAATGATCTGACGGAAATACGAATTTCTCTTCAGCCGTCATTTGAATTTATATATGAGCTAGGTGTAGTTTGGTAGAAGTTGTAATGAATGGTCTGTAAATTTATTGATTGGATGATGAGGCACGTGAGAATGAAAATTTAAAGTCAACAATCTTAGATGAAAGAATGGGGTTTTATTTTAATGTACCATAATCGACTATTTATTTACAAGAACCATTATAGATATTACTGATAATATTATGCAAAATTTTGAATCAGTTTGCGAACATGAGAATAGCCAGATTCGCTTGGATCCAAGCAAGTCAAGGCAGTTTTTAATATGCTGACAAGCTCAGGGGTTAAAAGACTCTCGTTAGCCATTAATTCATTTGGAATGACTCGTTCAACCAAGTGTGCAATAGATACTTGGTGCCCACTTTTAACAACAAGGGAGGCTACCAAGTTGAGGAGCTCAGAGTCAACCGACTTGTCTTTGGAAATTCGGGCAAATAGGCTAAAGAACTTTCCCCAAAGGTTGTCATTAGCAAAAGCAGTAAGTGAGAGAATCAAAAAGGGTTTGGTAATGTTGGAGCCTGATTCAATCATGTATTGATATAGACTGAGTGATTTTGAGTTCAAGACGTGTTTTCGTTCCACAAGAAGTTCACCTGTAGTCTCATTTCTTTTTGGAGTAGGATCCTTAATTGCAGAAGAGGCGGTTAATTGCGGTTCATCTATCCAAAGTCGATACAGCAGTACATAGATCGCATTGTTAAAAGATATGGTAGTTCCTTGTGGGCGGAGACAATTCTTAAAAATAGAAAAAATAATTTTTGATTTCAGTTGGCTGACTTTGAGCATTGATCGAGATGAATCCTTAAACTGTGGAGATTTAACGATGGCATTTAAAACAAACTCGACATCCCACATTTCAACAGGAAATCCCGAGGCTTGTTGTAAAATTAAGTGTTCCTCCAATACCTCTAGAGGAAATCTAGCTGGATTTATTTCATGAGCATGCTGAATAAAAATGAGTCGAAGTCGCCAGTCGGACGGGGTGGGGTAATAAGGAAAGGAAGAGATGAAGGACCGGATAACTTCGCTTTTACTAGTTAAAGAGCTAGCCTCTTGGGTATTTTTAATTTTCGATAGGTAATTAATATGAGCTTTTAGAATTAGCTTAGTGTATTTTTCATTATCCAAGACAAGATCCCTTTGGTGAGCCGAAGGTCGACTAATGTCAATGGCCTTTTTGTAATCTCCCAAAAAAGAGCAAACTTCAAGTTGCTTAAGGATTGTTGAGGAAGAGTTAGAATTGTTTCCAATATCTACGGGATTAGAACTCTGTGTGTGAATAGTGTTGGGCATCGCCAATGGATTTGCAGAAATTGAAGAAAATGTCCTGCTTGATGTGTGATAGTTGCGAATAGAGCCACCAGAAGAAAATGGGCTCGCACTTTTGGGGTTTTCGTAGTGATGTTGATCCTCAAAGTAGTCCTCTGCTTCATCAAAGGTTTCGCTCTCTTCAAATTGTCGTTTCCGCAACTCGCGTAATGCTTTTTTATCCTCTGCCCAGACATACTCTAAGTCCAATTCCTCCCGCTTTTCTGGAGTGAACATGTGAATTATGATTCCATTAACCTTTGAGTCCAACACAACCCAGTTATTAGCAAACCTGCTAGCTTCCAGTGCGTAGTCAAATGTTTCGTCTGAGTTTGCCATTTTTTTGGCCTTCTTTTTCAATCGTCGCTGATGAACCTTGAGGAAACCACTTGTTTGAATTCCCTCTTGCGATGGAACAACAGAGTAGTTCTGTTTGATAAATGTCATTAAACTGTTAGTACCCCGTCCAATATGGCGGTCAGTATTACCAGTGGCAAGCACCAGTATAGCATCAGATCCAAATACGGTAACTGGAGATCGATTTCGCAAATCTATGAATGAAACATCAGTGAATCCAAGCTCTCGAATCATGTGGTGAACGATCGCCTCTAAACCTTCTGGTGCGTTTTCCGGGGTATCTGGAATAGGCTCCGTAAGAGCTGGATTTAGTTGAGTAACATCCTCATTTACTCTCAAGTACCAAGGAACCGAAGAATCACTCTTCTCGCTGGATGTTGGAGAGTCTTGCTCTTTTTGTTCTTTTGATTCTAATGAAACATCTTGTGAATATAGTCGTATACGTGAAACTGTACAAACGGTGGGCCTAACAGACTGTTGCAGACAAATACTTGTCAATTTCCGTGAAATTCCCCTTGGTATTCTTTTTATCATCATCAATGTGAATTAGATTTACTTTGCAGTGACTTCATTTAAGAGATAGTTTTGTTCAAGAAAATAGAATTTTTTTATATCAACTCAACTTTGGTGTGTTTTCCCATCTGGGCTTCTAATTTGTTGAAAATGCGCGCAGGGTAACAGCAAGGCTTTAGTCAACATCTCCACGATTCCATATCAATTTATAAACTTTTCAGATCTCGCTAAACGTTACAGATCGCTCTATTTTATTATGAAATATTTTTTGCTTCTATGATTACATTTAGCTATCAGCTAAGAGCTCTAGCATGCCTTCTATGCGCTGGGCATTTTGAGCTACTTCAATTTCTTTTGTCAAAACTTTTCTTAGCTCATTGACTTTAGATTCCAGCACCGTAGACTTTTCGATCAAAGGACCATACATTTCAATAGCACAGGCTATGAAATCAGCAGTGGTAGCCATTGAGCGGAAATCTCGAATAGAAGGAATAGCGTAGCGGAAAAGAGGTTCAAGCGAATTCTCATCTCTGCCTGATAAACTAACTCTAACCTTGCCTCGCTTCTTGAGCTCTTCCATGATCAATAATCGGTGCTCACTACTGGCATCAGGATGCAAAACTGCGTCGAGAGCATCAGACCAACGGAATTGTTTTAAATGGCGTTCCCATACGGGCAGCTTTTTCTTCGATTTAACATTATCGTCAACGACTCTGTGCTCTAGTTCACCATGGTAGTCAGAGCCTCGCATTAAACGAGCGTAAGTACTTGTTCTTCCTTGCTTAACACCTTGAGCAACTCGAGGCTCTGTTTTTCTAGTTCTGATAGAAAGTAGGCCGGATGTAAGACCAGTAACAAAATGCTTCTGATCTGGTGAAATTCCAGTGCTTAAAACACCTCCACCAAATTTCCAACCAAACTTAACATCCCATTTGGCAGAAGAGTAGTCAAAGACCTTGACATGGCCATCAAGACAACCTGCTAATAGTCCCTTTTCTCCCCCATCGGCTAATGTTGTAACTGTTTTCTGGAAATTGGCCAAGGTCTTGATGGTCTTGCCAGCCGTAAGATCCCATACTTTGACCGTTGGGCCACCAGCAGACACGAGTGTAGTGGAATTCAATGCAACAATGCTCTCAACAGGGGCGCCTTGCTCATGCTGAGAAATGGGGCCTTCGGATGAAGGAGCTCTAGAGTCGTAAAGTCGAATAATACTATCGTAGCAACCAGTTGCAACTAAGTTGGAAGAAGGAATGAAACAACCAGAGCGAATATAATCAGTGTGATCAGAGAAAGTGGCAATAGGATTAGAAGAGGTGATATCCCATAATCGAGCAACCTTGTCGTCAGAAGCTGATAGGAGGGTGGTAAGAGAGGTGGGATGAAATTTTGTGACATGAGTTGGATGCTGAGTAGGTTGTAAAGTGACCAGAATAGATCGTGAATTAGCATCAAAAACCTGAATCAAACCTGTAGCATCACCAGCTACAACAAGTTTACCATCAGATCGAAACTCTCCACTGTATACTGTGTCTTTAAATCTTGCAATAGTGCGCACGACTTGCCTGGTTTTGGCTGAGAATATTTGAACTCGAGTACTACTTGTGACTGCAAAATCATGCGGGCTTTGAGGATTAAAATGGATGTGATTAACGGCGTTGTTTTCCTTCACAAGAATGGGGTTCTATAATAACGGTTGTTAGCTTTATGGTCTTCCAGGGCAAATCATGGCTTCATTACCTTAAAACCTCTCCAATATTTCTGCTCAGGAGTAAAATTTCCTGGAAGCGTAACGCTTCGAACAGGTTGAACTCTTTGAAATGGAGCAGACATGGTATGTTCTCTACTTTTTCTTTTGAACGTCCAAACGAATGCCTGTTGATTTTACTACTGGAGGTGGGATCACGAACTTGAGCGTCGTTGACTTTTTGGAGATTTTTTTGAAAATTTTTTTCTTTTTTCTTTTTTTTTTCATCCCAACGAACAGTGATATCACAAGAAATATCACAATAGACAGTTATTTCCCTTGCCCTGTAATATTGGCATTTCTTGATCTTGATTCTAGTTTTTCATCGCGAGCACAAAATAAGAACGAAAATGTAGGTCATGGACTGGGTTTTGAGCTAATATTGAGAATAAAATCTCAATTGGTTTGACCTTCCATATTGTAATACGGAAATTGGGTTGGAAAAATGGTGTGAGATCAGTACATATTATGGACTTGACTGTGTCGTAAGCCTGCACGCGCAAGTGGAACCTTGACAAGCCTGACCTACCAAACCAAGTTATTTAAGTTTCAATAAGTAAGAGGCCAGGATATTTAAGTCAATGAACTGAAAGTTTTAAAATAGAAGACTATTCGTTTCAAAATATATAATAAGTAGAACTATACACAATCCAATAAATACTAACCATCACCAGCTACCTTAAACCATTCCTTGATGCAATTCTCCTTCTGTAAATCATTCACTTCTGCAAACACGCCTGGCTTACAACCGGAACATTTTGGTGAGGCGTGGCAGTTAAAGTAAGGGATGTGATTATATCCAATATCCTTGAAAAAGTGAATCCGAGACTTGTCTGTAAGTAAACCAAGGCCAATGCTATGCACTGGAGCGTCACCCCAGCGCTCATAAAAGAAGCCACCAGCTTTGTCTAGATAGTCAAAATACTCTGTATACTCTTTGGACCGAAAAAAGTCAAGACGTCCAATTTCGAAATTAGACCAAAAATGGCATGTTGAGTAACCACCAGTGATTTGATTGTGGCCACTTCTACTATCTTGAAGAAGCCATGCACGGGAAGAGTTGGGATGGACGTACTCTGGGTGTTTTTCAAAAAACTCCATTGTAGTTGGCCATAGATTTGCAACACTCTGGGGCGAATCATAAAGGTTCAGAGTGAATCCGTAGTCCTTATCATTATCTTCCATGTAAGCAAATACATCATAATCAATATCACAAAAGTATTTGGTTTTGGGTTCTACTCGCCAGTACCAGTCATAGTCACGTAGTGCAGGGTTCTTGAAAAAGATTCCAGAATTCCAGCGGCACATACGATGATATGACTGTTTGGTTGCGTATTGTACATGAGATTTTTCTTCCATTTCCTCGCCAAGTTTAGCCGCCTTGTTACGATCGATCCAGCTTGGTTCTTCCCAGTCCTCGGGTTTAAGTTGAATATATGAGCACTGAGATTGGCTGGCAGCTTTTGATGTAAGTTCTTTGAACTCAGGCGTAAATGGTTCGTCATTAAAAAAAATCCATGGATAGTTGAACTTGCGGTTGAACTTGGACTCGATCTGGCGCATGGAGCTGACAATACTTCTGGCTTCTTCGTTACGAACAAGTGAGATAAAGGCTGCTCGAACACGGCGTACTTGTCCTTCTCTGACTAGAGGTTTGACACTGTAAGGCTCCAAATCAGATTCAGTCCATGGGTCTTTCGAGGGACTCAAGTCCACCAGCTCTTCTGCAGGGATAGTTTCATTAATGTTCGTGATAAGTTTTGTCAAACTGCTGTTGAATAGAGCACTGATGCTATGTAGTTCAGTTGGTGCAGCCGCCTCTTCTTCTGGGTTGTCTAGAATCGTGCTGGATATGACGGTTTTAAAATATCTGGTAGCATCATCAACATTGAATTCAGGTCCATAAAACAATGTGATAAAAATTCCCAGTGTAGACAGTACGCTAAGCGAAAGAACTATAATTATAGTCTTGCTTCGTAGTAAACCCTGCATTTTTTTAGGGGTATTGAGTGTGGTAAATTTAGCGAAAGAAGATGGAGAAAGAAAAGGGAAGGGAGAAAATGATTTTGCATTTCTTACCTCCTGGCATTTTACCTCTCAAGAAGATGAGACAAAAATTTGGGTATTATCAAGAGATCTACGTCTCAAAAAAACGCGTATGCAAAACGTACCTCATTCTGTAGCACCAATACTCTAGTAGAAAATTATAGCGATAAGGGTTTTACTCGGTTCAAAGTAGTTTTTATTTTTTTCTTTTCATTATATAGGTTACTTGGGGAGAATTTTTTTTTATTTTCCATTAGACATAAAAGTGCAAAAAAACAGATCATGATAATAATAATAATACAATAAGGTGGAGAGAATAATCAGAGGAAACAACAGAACTAGAAACGCCAGCTTAATAAAGGGGAATCGGAGAGATAAAATAAATAAAAGAAGTATCGTGTGAAGGTTATTGTGCGTTGATTCTTCACTCTAGTCGGAAATCGTAAGCGTTATGATTTTTTTTTTTTTCGGGGGGGGGGGAAGAAGAGGAATGAGTAGAAGATTGAGAGATAGGCAGATGAGATGGTTATGAAGCTCAATTTTTAATAAGAGCAACTGTAGTGACGGCCATCTTCAAGTTCTTCAGTAACATTCTCAACCACTTCGTCATCATCGCCATCTTCCTCGACAAGTTCAATGGCAGCATACTTGACCATGTCCCAACGGTTCCAAAAAGCAGCGGAAGAATCCAAATCTTCGCGATCAGTCAGATCTTGCAAAAAATACTTGGCATTCATCAATCTTTTCTTAACATTTAATAAGCGGACACTATCAGGTTGCTCAGATGGTGCTAAACAAGCGGAATTGCTTTGGGTATTCATAGCACACTTAGGTGAAGACATATACTGGTGAGAAGAGAAAGTAGCAGAATCTGCATAAGAATAGGGAGTCATGGGGCCCTGTGATTCATTAGTAGATGAGTAATTGGCATCCTCATCGTATAGACTAATGGGGGAGTTGGGAATCTCAGTTTCACGCATTTTACGTGAAGACATCTGAGGTCTGCTACCAGACTCTTCTGTGCCATACATTTCATCTTCAGCATAAGAAGTAAATGAGCAGTACTGAGCCCAAACTTCGTCAATTGAAGACACAAGATATTCAAAGCAGCGAGCACGAGCAACAAGGTCACATTGAGGAACTGCAGCAGGACGTCTCTTGCGATGAGATAGAAAATGAACAGCAGAGGCAGCGCCACCACTTTGATTTAACAAAGAAGCACGTCGTCTGAGAGAAGCAATGTTAATGCTATCATGACGCATTCTAGGAGAAATCTTATGGTCACCATCGCTGTCAGAATAGAATTCAATGACACGGGAATCAAACTCTCCAAAGGCATTGGAAGAGTGTGGTGGAGAAGGGGGTGTCACAAAGCATGTTGCTGGGGCAACAGCTGACATGGAAATCGAGCGAGAAGTATTTTTCTTTGCAGGGGAGGAAGTCCCTACAGAAGAAAAGTCATCAGAGGAGGAGTCAGAGCCATCGGCAACACAACGACGTGCTCGCTTGTTACTAACATGATCTTGATTTGAAGTGAGAAGCCGGCTTCTTTTCAAGGTTGTTGGTGATTTTTTGGGGATAGAGGACGCCATACTCTCCATGACTGGGTTGGAGTTTGTGAATGAAGATGATGCGCTGGCTTGTTCAAGAGAAGGGGTAAATGTGGGAGCCATGTGAAATTAGGAGTAGGGTAGGGTAGGGACTTGTTATAGTGATGTAATTGGGTTATGTTATGTGAGTAAGAAATTAGAAATCAGCAAAGAATATTCTAGCAATTTCTAGTGTTTGTCTCCGTGGCAACAGTGAAGAACAAAGGGGGTTCAAAAAATGAGAGAAAATTTTTCTGGTGGCAAATTAAAAAAGTCACAAAAGATATGTGGTGGTTGCTGTTTCAAATAGTCTGTATAATCAAGGCTTTTCAGATATGAGAATGACAGAATATTAGTGAGGATTAGAATAGCAAGCAGTAAAGAAAGAATAGAAGAAGAAAGGAAGTTGATAAAGGGCAGAGAGATGCTTGGTGTGTTGTAGTGCTATGTTAAAATATAATATATAAAAAAAAAAGTTGATGAAAAAATTTGGTGATGTTTTTTGTCTTTTTTTTTTTGCTTTAAGCGTGGATTGCTAACAAAAATAGTATGGGTTTCACAGAAAAGTGAATGGTATTGGGTTGTGGTAGAAACAGAAAGAATAAATAATAAAAAAATAAAAATAAAAAAAAAGATGGCTGAATGAAATTATAATTAGTTGCTGAGGCGACAATGAAATGGTATTACCCTGCCCTTATTTCCATACATTTTATTGGTTGGCATAACAACGTGGGTATTATCCCTAACCTCATTTCTTTGTTGTATTTTCATTTTGATCCATTCCTTACCCTAATGCGACACAAGGGTTGGGGATGGTGAGTGTTTTTCTTGTCCAATGTTCAGCTTATCATTCTCAAGAAGAACACATTAAGCATGGAATGTAAAAATAGATAACACACAAAACTTAAAAATGCCAGATAGTGGAAAATAAAAATAGTGGTAATAGTAGTAGATAATGATATAGTAAATTCAACATAGATAGATTGATGATGATGAGTATACAAAAGTATATAGGTATCAGCTAGGTCATAATGGTAATAGTAGTAAGAACAAAAATAATAATACAGTCTAAAGAAACGAAAAATGAGCAATGGAACACATAGAAAGCAATTGTTACTTATGCTTGCGAGCCTCCAACACCAGCAGAAAAGGCTAAGCACCAAGTTCGACTGGCGCCGCCATCTAACCAGGTGCTCGAGAAGTCCGATTGTGCAAAGAATTCGTAAGAAGACTTGGGGTCGAACAATGCTTGGTTGAGTCTTAAAATTCCGACCCAGCCAGAATTTAAAGTACCCACTAGGGAAGAAAGAATTGAGTTCCATTCCTGCTCGACGAACTCAGGCTGTCTCAAATATGAAGAAACCGGAGTGATAGGAATCATGTGAATACCCTGAATATATTCGACATTGGTTCCAAAGTAAGTAATATGGTCAAGTTTGTTTTCAAAGGTAATACCAGGAACCTTGTTAGCGATAAAATTAGAGGGCTGGATAGTGTTGTCGTCTTGCATATAAAAGTAGTCATTCATTGATCGTCTCATAACTGAAATCATCAAGTCACCACGGGCTTCCATAGAACTGTCACCAATGACTTTACCCCAAAGTTTCATACCATAAGAAAAGTTGTAATCTTCAGAACTAGACTCCTCGTCCTTTCCATCAGAACTAGCAAACATACCCTTAGCCCAGGAATGTCCAGAAAACCAATCAAAAGATCTGAAAACTGGGAAGTAACTATCATCTGAAGAAGGATTGGCAACATCACGAACCAAAGAATTGACCCAAGCCTTATTGTCTTCGGCCCAAGTACCACCGTATTGCTTGTCAACGTAACCAATAACAGCTGCAGTGTGAATGAAATAGCCGTAGTGAAAGTGATGATCGTTGTAGTAAGGACTTCCAAAGTCAGCACTGGAGTCACCATCCTGGCCACTTGCAGAAGTGACACCCTTCAGCAAAGTATCATACATAAGAGGTGTTTGTTGCTCGTTGCTAGTGAAAACACTAAAAGCAGTCTTCAAACGATCCAATGTCTCCTGGGATACTTCAGAGTTCTTTAAAACGTCGTTGATAACCAGTAGAATGTAAGCAAACTTATCAAATGCCTTTCCAGAAAAGTAGGTAGAATCCAAGTTAGTTTGGGAGCCAATATCACCTTCAATTTCAGAATTGGCAACAGTTGCAATCAAAGTAAGAGCATCAGCACTGTAAGAAAGACCACTTCCAAAAGCAGAGGCACTGGACCAAGGCAAAAACTGGATTTCCTGGTTGAGAGATTCTTGAAATTCAAATGAATTGGTCAGGTAACCGGTCATGACACCCTTATTAGTAGAATCCAAAGTAATAGAAGTGGCCTTGGAAGAAGTGGAGCTGCTAAAGGACTCAACATGGTGAGGAAGAGCCATCATAAGGGTAGAGCCACATTCAGAGGAACCCTCAGTGTTAAAAGTGATGGCATAAGAAGCTGAGCTAGAGGCACCAACAGTACCAGAAACAGAGCCAGATACAGGGTACATACCAGCAGCCTGGTCATAATATGACTCGGTGCCAGTGGGAACAGAAGCAACCTGAATAATTACCTGTGCATTGCTACTACCGACAATAGAACCAGAAGAAGAATCAACGGACAAAGAGAAATCAGAAGAGTCGGAGGGTAGAGTGACATAAATAACCCATGAAATGCCATTGAACAAGGTAGCAACGTACTTTTGAATACTGGAGCTTGGAGAGCTAGAAGATTGCACAAAGGTATCAATTCCCAATTGAGTGGAGATCAAGGGAGTTAATTTACCATCATACTTAGCAGTAACAAATCCCATGCCTTGGACCAAGGGGAAGTCAATTGATCCAGTACTAGAGGAGAGAGTAGCAGTAACGGAGAAAGTATCCAGATTGCTAACACTTAGTGCCATATTTGAATCAGTAAAATCTGCAGCAGAGAATGCCAAAGAAATAAGGCCCACCGGGTTAATGTAATATTCCACCGGATTAGCGCTTGCATCTGGACCATATACACGTTGGGAATCGTTTGTGTGGGAAATTCCTAAACCAGGAAATTTTTCAAGTTTGCTCCACCAAACACTGTACGGCTGAACATATGCAGGGTAGGTTTGGTCACCGAGAATAAAATTGGTGTAGAACTTGTTCGTTTGAATAGGGGAACCAGTAGGGACTCCAGAAGGTAAAGTAATGTCAAGATTTTCCTTGGGAAACACACTGGGGGGTTCATCGGAAGAAATGATGCCAAAAATATCAGTTCCCTCAGAGTAGGTAACTCCGCTGGAACCAGAGGAGGAGGAAGAAGTGGAAGGAGCAGCGGCAGCGGCTGAAGAAGAAGAAGCAGCAGCCTGAGCAGATGACACTGGAGCAGAAGAAACAGCCACTGCAGAGCTGCTTGTAGTGAGTACTGTTGCAAAAGTTGAAGAAACAACTGCTTCAGTAGTAGATGTTTCAGTAGTAGTTGGAGTAGGTGTTTCAGTAGGGGTAACAGTAGTGGCAGATTGAGCAGGCGTAATTTGAATAGGAGCAGTGTATGAAGTAGGCTCAAGAGTTTGAGATAAGCTAACGACACTTGAAGTCTCGGCAGGTTGGACACGATTGGGCTCCACCGTACTTAGAATAGTAACAATGGTACCTGTATAGAGTGTCACGGGTTTCGTAGTTGCCCGGTAAAGAGTGGTAGTCTCTTCAATAGTAGACTCGACAGTCTTGACTGCATAATTGGAAGCTGTGACGGTAATATACTCGTCGGTAGGATCAGCAGTCACCACGGCATAAGAAGTCAACTGCTGGTAAATCACAGCAGCATTCACTAGACCAGTGGCCATCAAACTGGCAAGAACTGATTTGGAGAGTAGCATATTGAGAAGTAGAGGTGGAAACTTGATCAATGACTATTGACTTTCCAGTAAGTATGATGCGTATAGAGAAATGGAGTGAGGATATGAATTGATGAAGAAGAGAGAATAAATCAGAATTCGAATGGAATTGACGATATATTTATAAGAAACTAGAAACCTCATCATTCAAGGCAAATTGACAAGACTAAGGTTCCTGTGTGTATTTCCTGCATGTTGGCAGAGCTTTCACCACATGGACAATGCGGACCCACGAGCTAGTTTGAATATCTTTGTCTCGGTGCAATCATTTCTTTTTTTTGGCGTATTGTTTTTTTATAGTTCTGGTCTTTATATTTGTCTTTCTATTGTCTGGAAGATTTGGGATTATATCCCACATAGGAGCTTTTGTGACATGGATTGGGGAATATTTCAGTGGCAGGCGTTGGGATTATTTCTTTGGGAAATAGAATTTATGTCTGTGCATTGGCAGTTTATGTGGATCAACCGAACGCCATAATGAAAAAGTCTATACATTACCGGAGAGAAGTTCATGCTTGAAAAAGTGCGTGGTTGCGTATAGTTACCGCATGTCAGTAAAGATTGTCGCGAAACTGTTCAGGTCGAGGGTGAAGTTGATGGGTGGGAGCAATGAGATAGTGGGCGCTGTGAAAACCATGATTCTATACAGACTTTACCTACTAATCCATTTTCCCATCATGAAATTGGCTTGTGCATTTAATACTAGAGGACAAGAGTGGATATGCGATGGGATTATATGGGTACATTCCCCTTGAACGCTGGAGCCACCAGACATGAATAAAGAAAAAAGGATGGGAGTAGTTGAAAGGAAAAAATAAAAATATTTTATTCTTTTGTTTGAATATGAAATTATTTTTTACCACGCTCTAGTGTTGCCTCTACTGAGTAAAATCAACACTTAACAGGATAATTTATGCGGTTAATTCAAAAATATTTTTTTGTTCTTTCTTTTGCCTGTTCAGAAGAGCTTGGAACTTGTCGATGAATTTCCCTTTCCAAAATCTATTACCAGCCACTGTCTCTAGATATTCATGGTTCATGGAAATTTTGCAAATCAAGGTTTAAAGGGCATACATGGTTTAGTGTGAATTATATAGCAAATAAAAGTTAATTTTGTCGTCAGTATGATAAATTAAAAAATACCGACAGTCCGAACTTTGAACTAAAAAATAAAAAGAAAGTGTAGAAATTTAAGAAACTGGATCTCGGTGGAATATCGATGGGACTTGACCCTCTAGCTTAAATTTCGAGGACTCGTTTTGACGGCCACGATGATGGTGACGATGGTGACAATAGTCATTCGACTATTAATATTAATATCACTATTAATTATTATTATAGCCTTGTTCTTGAAAGACTTACTTGTATTTTAATTTCTTATCCTTTTTCTTCAACTTCCAACAATCATATGAAGGAACAAAAAACAAAAACTCATGGTGCCAAACTTACATGAATTCACATCACGCACAGACAATATCGGTTCTTGGAAATATAATTCTGCTCAGAATACGTCAAAACTATAGAGGATTTTCATAAACTAGGCAATAGCAATAGCAAAAGTCAACCAAACAAAGCGGTTTGATGTTTCAAAGTGCAGCTTCACAAAGAGATATTCAAAGGGCTCTTGTTTTTTTTTTTTTCATTTATCAAGCATTACAATTATTGCTGTTAGAGCAATTAATCACACGGGCCTCTCTTGCCAAACAAACTTTGATGAAGAGAATGACAAAAAAAAAAGTATGTTTACAATAATATAATTTTGTGGTGGCTGGCTCAAAAGTATGGACGCGTAGTACGAAAACGGTTTGGACAAGCATGAAGTAAAGAGGAAGAAAAAATATTTTTTACTATTGTGTTTCCTTTTGAGCCAACTTACCCACTTTTAGTAGTAATATTTTATATTCGACAAACCGCCCTTTATGGAACTTTTGAAAGGGAAAAAAAATAATATTAAACGCTATGGCAGTAAAGTCATACGTAAGTGCGATCTAGACAATGAAAGCTGCGATGTTTTTAATTTTAATTTTGTTGTTTTTGAAAGAAAGATGTGGTATACATTGAGATAAAGAGAGTTGATATGTATGGGCGGATGAGTTTGAAATTTACCTTTCATCTCGGTAACGTTTTTCAAATGGAGTAATAACGGGTGTGTTAAGCCCCATATACTGAATAATACTTTCTTCAAGGCTTCTTAACCGACCCGAGAGGTATCCACAATATAAGCGCATAATTTACCTTTCATAAAAGAAATCGCTTCCGAGAGTTTATTGTATTACAGAGGCAAAAAGCCTGGTTTCATAACTAAGCAAGAAAAAACAATAAAGAATATACAAAGAATATAGAAGATGAAAAAAAAAGAAAATTCCCAAATTTACAATCATTGTATTCTCTGTATATACATTAATAGATATATAATTTCAGTACGTCATTTCATCACTTTGTTGAATTATCTTCTTGTAATGCAGTATCATTACCCTCATCTTGGTCAATGTCTTTTCTTGCAGCTGTTGCTTCTGCTTCCTCGGCAGCAGCGGTTTCATTATCCAAATACTCCCCTACTTGTTGCATCAGTGTCAATAAGTTCGCACTTTCATCTTCTCCTTCATGTGGAACCGCCTCTGTAGCAATGGGGGCGGATTCACTAGGCTCAGCAGATTGTGCCCCATCAGCATCTGTAGTTCCTGATGAAGGCTCAAGGGCAGAGTGCGCAGTAGTGGAAGGAGAAGCCGTAGAGTTAGTAGTCGCTGCCACCTGTTCACTACTTGCAAGTGTAGACAATGGAGGTGGAACACTAGACGATCTCGAAGATGCATTAACCCGAGGTGAATCGGATACAGCTGTTACCATTACCTCACCAGAATCGGCTTCATCCTTGTTTACATTGTTACCAGCTTTACCCGAAAACCCTGAAGGAGTTGGAGTATTTCCAGAACTAGTATTGCTAGCCGTGGTAACACCGTCGCTAATCGGAATTTGTTGGTTGCTACTAGTCTCTGATATGCCAACTTGAGCTGGAATCGATGAGGAACTAGATCCGGCTATGTCTTCGACCCGATTGGATTCAGCACTTGAGTACGCTTGACCTGGTTGTGAATGTAGCGGTGAAACCGGATTTTGAGGTTGCTGAACATGTTGATGTGCTTGCTGTTGCTGTTGCTGTTGCTGTTGCTGTTGTTGCTGTTGTTGATACATTTGGTATTGGCGAACAGCTGCGCGCTGTTGCTGCGTTTTAACAGCATTGTTCTTCCGTGTTCGCTTGGCCGATTTATCTCGCGTACGCACATCACCCGTCACATACCGAAGTACATCTGGCATTTTGACTCCTCGTTTTAAGAAGAAAAGTTTTAAATTTCGGGCTTTATCCTTTAGCTGTACTTGGTTTCGGTCTTTGAGAACTTCTGAAATACGTCCACCAGCACCATAGAGTTCGAGAATCTGACTCCAATGGGGACCCTGAACCGCATTAAGACCACTCATCAATGCTTCCTCTTCTTCCTGAGACCAAGGTCGTCGCTGGAAGTAGGGTGCTCGAGGAGACGCCTGAACTGCGGCTACGGTTGAAGTTGGATACATGGAAGTATTACCTGAAGCTGTATTAACTCCACCAGTTCTACCTCCATCAGCACTACCAGCCCTAGAATTATTATCGCCAGCACCCAGGCTAAAATCAATGGCTGACATATCCTCAGAATTCTCATTTCCCATAGAAATATTAGACATTCTGCGATGCATATCACCAGAATGCCCATCTGCGTCCACAGGACCAGGAGATTCAAGATCAACCCGCCGTCGTCCACGTGAAAGTTTTTTACCACCCATCGAATTCCCACCAATTCCATTATCGCCCATGTCTGTATCATGATGATCCATCATTGATATGCCTCCACCACTACTACCAGCCACTGATCGTGCAGACTTTCCAGTGAGAATCATTTGAGAGTTCTTACTGATGTATTCACTTAGATCACGTACAAATGCAAGCCATGAATATTTTCCAGAGATATCTTCGGATGGATCCATAGCAGCCAAATGATCTCTTCTACGACGACACCGCGCCACGAAATCAGTCTCACTTGGTGCTAGAATTTTTGAATTAGACTTGCGAGCCAACAAAATTTTATCCATATCTTCAGGAAACAAGTCATCCAGAATCTCTTTTTGAGATCGCTCAACCTGGCCCATGGCGGAAATATAAGCTTGTGTTTTTAAATCAAGAAAAAGGGCACCTTGAGGTTTTAGCAAACGTCCATTTTCAACCACAAATGTGTCGAGGAAATTTTCATTAAGATGGAAAAATCCAACTTTGGCGGCTCCAAACACAGCACCAACAAATGTCGCTAAATTGGTCTTTTGCACGATAATCCCATGTTCCCTTGGATTATTCAAACGTAATTCTTTAGCAGATAAAAATGCGTCTTCACAGTATATGGTTTTAGTTTGTTCAAATAGTGACATGAGAATTTGAAATGCCTGGCCTTGATCAGTCTCAGGTTGTGTAGCAATGGCAATTGCATCCATATAGGCTCCCCTACCCAAAGTATTCAAAATTTGAGTAGACAAATTGTCAAGTATAGGCAGACTTTTAATTCTCAGCACAAATAAAGGGTCAGATATTTTACCGTCAAAGCCAGGTATATCGCCATAATTAGCTGATGTGACTGTTGTGCTATATGCACCACTGGCTAGGCCACTAATATCACGACCATCAGCAATATCTAAAGACGCGTCGTGCCCACCTAGATGATGATGCGACATGCCAGATCCATGATCCAAGTTGCGAGGGCTATGTGTACCATTGCTATGCATGCCCTGTTCACTAAGATGGCCATTGTCACGGGCACTAGACATTTCAGTAGGTTTCAATTGGTCAGCTAAAAACTGTAGCTGTTCAGTGTCATTAAGATCCATTAGAGCATTATGGTAATCATCTTCTGCATCTTTATGTGTAGACTCGTCTTCGCCGACGCGAACTCGCTTGGAAGCTGACTGGGTTGATGTGTCGTAATGTGGATCCTTCTCGCTAGAACTGGCGGGCAGAAACAGTTGGAAATCAACGTTACTATCGGATATCTCTTTGTTAGAGGGTCCATTGTCTTGTGAAGTCGAACGGTCATCCTCGATGCTCCTCTTTTGAGGAGAAGCAGGAGTCGATACTGAGTCGGCCATGCTAAGAGGGACGTGTTAATTAAGTATAAACTGTTAAAACTACATGGTTTAAATTAGAATTTCATAAAGATTATACAGCAGGCAAAGTCAAGACTTAAGAGAGAGAGATAGAACAGAATGTATACCTTCTAGATTTCTAAAAGTTCGATTTTCGTGTTAGGGCTTTTGAATCAATTAGGGCTTTCAAAGTTTGCAGACTTATGAAGGAAAAAAATTTTTAGGATATAAAATAGGAGGAGTGCTTAGTATATCGTGAAATATAAGATGACATAATTAACTTATGTAATATTATTTAATCACGTGTACTGATTGCGCTTTTCACGACTTCCTTAGGTCATCGATATCAATTATCTATCTACCAAAACTACCCCCCACAGAGAACGCTCATACAACAAAATACTCATGAACTACGTCAAGAAAGCAATATATGGCCCAGATCCAGCGGAGCAGAAACGGAAATGCAAAGCTCAGATTAGGCGGAACCAGCGAGAGCTTGATAAGCAAATTCACATGATTACAACCTCTGAACAGAAGACACGAACCATGATTAAAGCGACCGCCAAGCGCAATGACTTACGATCAGCTAGACTACTGGCAAAGGAAATTCATAAAGCAAAAAAACAGAAGCAGCGATTACACAAGTCCAAGGCGCAACTTTCTTCGATAGGTATGCAGGTAGATGAGGCGTTTGCTCTGAGGAAAATAGAGGGCACTATGAAAACATCGACGGGGATCATGAAGGAGGTTTCAATGCTGATAAGACTACCTGAGCTGATGGGAACCATGAATGGTCTAGGTCAGGAATTGATGAAGGTATATTAATGTGCTCATTCATACACAAAATATTATTTTTTTTTTTCTGGTTATTTTTTGTTAACTCTATGACCTAGGCTGGAATAATTGAAGAAATGGTTTCAGATACACTAGATACACTAGATGAGACTGAAATGTTTGAAGATGATGAGGCAGAGACTGAGGTAGACGCCATATTAAGTGAAATCATTGGCTCGAAGCTGAATCAAGCAGCAGAGGCACCAGCAGAACTTCCTTCTGTTAAGGAAAAGACGCCGCCTGTGAGTAATAAGGTTGAGGAAGAGGAAGAGGATGAAGACGAAGAAATGCTCAATAGTATGCGAGAGCGTCTTCGTGCGCTACAAAGTTAATAATGTGTGCAGTCATGATAGAAGTTTTGTTGTTTGATATATAGTGAAAAAATATTTACGTTCTATGTGTGAATACCGTAAAGAAATAGATTTGTGTATCAGTCTTGATACTTTATTCAAGTCTAATTTTCGAGATCTGTTCATCAAGCGACTTTTTTTATTATTTTTTATAGGAGTAAAAAAGACCCCAATTTATTTATTACCGAGTCAACTAACAAAGATAAGAAAAGAAATAAAATTTATATAAAAATAAAAAGCATTGCTTAACGATCTTCAGCTCAATGGCTATTAGACTCCGTCAATTTCAAAAAAGTTCAGTAAGATTTGGCTTTTTACTAAGTTGTTCATGTATACCTCAATTTAAGCCCGAAAAATACCTCTGCATTTGCACTCCTCCTCCTCCTTCAAAAGAATTTGGAAGCCACTCCACGAGTCAGATATTGTCCTTCTCAGATATTGTCCACAAAATAAAAAGCTGTTAACTGTGTAAAAATGATATTGTCAACATTTTCAAAAATTATTATGTTTGGCCATGTCTAAACCTGTATTTTGACAAAATCAAAAATTTAGGTTCTGTAGTGTAGTCGGTTATCACCGTGGATTCTGATTTAGACAATTCCACTAACCCCGGTTCGAATCCGGGCAGGACCTTAAACTCACATTGAGTAATAATTTTTTTGCTTCTATCTCTCACATAAAAATTTTAAGTTATGCTTATCTGAAATCAAAGATAGCAGTAGAAAAGGAGAAAAAGGACTTGAGCCGTTTTTGGTATAGCTGATTTGTCAATGAGCAAGGATTTTGCATTTAACAATATTTTCATTCCTTTATATCTCAATCCTGAAATGCATCTAATCTTGGTTCCTCTTGAGTGGGACCGTTGGTTTTCTTTTGTAATGGAGTTCCTGAATTTAATAAAAGACAAGCACAAACTTGACATTTTCTCAAACAGCGTGTGGGACATTCACTGGGGTTTCTGGGGACCTTTGTGTGACCTCTGGAGATGGCCAAAACTGTAGATTGTACCAGACTTGTATGTTTTAAGAGTTGAGCTGGACAACCCTTTTTTATGGGAGAATGTAAGCCAGTAATATACTAAGACTGTGCTATACTATATAATTAATATAATCGATCAAGTGGCAAATGTCGACATTAAAAGATTATTATTGTTTTGGAGATAGTTGTTAAAATACTGAGGTGGTGGTCAAAGCGGGTCTTTGTTCTATTGTACGAAGGTTTTGATCACGAAAAAAACTCTGGCTGTTGATAAACTACAAAATGAAGATAGATTATAATAATGGATTATATGCTATATTAAAAAATAAAAAATAAAAAGATTATGCTAAGAGAATAATAAATAGATATGATATATGTGTGAGTTGAAAACGTGAAATGAAAAAAAAAAAAAAAAAAAAAAAAAAAAAAAAAAAAAAAAAAAAAAAAAAAAAAAAAAAAAAAAAAAAAAAAAAAAAAAAAAAAAAAAAAAAAAAAAAAAAAAAAAAAAAAAAAAAAAAAAAAAAAAAAAAAAAAAAAAAAAAAAAAAAAACATCAAAGAGAGTATAGAAACGAAAAGGATAATAACAATAGTAATAAACAAAAGAGTCAAGCTGAAAAGCGTTAAAAAAGTGAACTCTTAAAAGTTGGCAAAATGGTCAGGCACAGCCCAAACTAATGCAGACTTTGTGATTCGAGTTTTTGGCTTGTATGGTGTAGCCGATGATTGGCATAAAGAAAGTTGTTGTTGTTGTTGCTGGTGTTGAGCGGAACCAAATAAATTAAAA
The DNA here is from genome assembly GCA_030570935.1 of Geotrichum klebahnii. Classification (NCBI taxonomy): domain Eukaryota; kingdom Fungi; phylum Ascomycota; class Dipodascomycetes; order Dipodascales; family Dipodascaceae; genus Geotrichum; species Geotrichum klebahnii. The sequence goes on along the minus strand of JAJLWW010000024.1, from coordinate 121,653 downwards.
GGGCGTGAAAATTCAATTGCGCTTGCAGGGTATACTTGTTTGTATTTAGCGGAAGCAGGAGACGTGCTGCCAATTGGTGTAGGTCGAGCGATTGGAGGTGACCAAGATTGCGAGTAAGAATGTAAGGCATGTGTCTGAATGCGTAGCTTGGGAGGCAATTCTTTGGAGGTCTTGGTGGAATATAAAGTGCTGTTAATTGAGGAGCTGGACTCGACTCGATCAGCTTGGGGTAGAATTTCAAGACTAGAGGTAGACGAAGTAGAAGAAGATGGGCTTGATAAATGACTAGCAGAAACTTTAGTTCTGAACTGGTCACTCTCGTGCTGAGGGTAATTCTTCTTGGTGTTCACAGAACACTGTGCAGTATTATGCTGGACAGCCTCTGGCCGTTTTACAACCTGTTCCTTTGGTGATGCCACAGAATGCTCAATAGTGTGTGAAGTAGTCAACTTCTCTGTTGAAAGTTTATTTTTCAAGGCTTGTTTCTTTCCATTTCGGCGTCTTTTACTTGACTTTCTAGATTTCTTCTTCTCAATAGGTGACTTACTCGTATCCGATGCACTACCACAAGAAGGATCTGACTCAGGGATAGCGGCACACTCAGAAAGGTTATCTTGGTTCTTTCTGTCACCTAGCTGCACTTGTTTTGAAGGTCGTTCTAACTTTGGCACGTTATCCTGTAGAGAATAAGAAGCTTTCTCTTCAAAAGACTCAATACTAGCAACTGGTTTTAATGGGACCCTTTTTAATGCAGATCTATTAAGTTTGTGAGGTAAATTAGGGGGCGGTATATCTGAAGTGCTCAATGAACAACGTGGTGCTGAGTCTACTTCAGTTAACAGACAAGGGTTTACGGGACGCAGATCAATGGTTGAAAAGGGTACAGTATCATTTAGGGCGGCGGCATAGGGAGTTGAGTTAGTGTTTTTCGAGTTGGTTTGGCTTTCGCCAAGAGAACTATTTTCTAAGATTGTTGAAGTAAGATAATCTTCAGCTGGAGACAAGATAGTTAGGCTAGGTAGTTTCTGGTCAGGTAGATTTCGACTTTTAGAATATAAAGAATTGTGAGACATGGTTTTGTAGCCGTTATCTAAGGTTGGGCATGAAGAACAATCAGAAGCTTCTTCATCTCCATTACTAATGAAAGTGTCCTGGTCCTCGGCCCAAGTCTGAAGTTCGTCTGACGAATAAAGTTTTAGCTGTTTTTCAAATAAATTGTAGGCTCCATGATCGACATGTTCATCATTTTCTTCTCCTTGCTCCTCAGGAATTATGAGTTGAATAAATACCGAACAGTAATGAGCAAAACCTGTTTGACCCGAGACATTTCGTATTTTGTCAGCGTATTCTGGGAATTGAAGACAACAGTTTCTAAGCATGTTCAAAATGCACAGAGCTAGTTGGCAAAGGCCTATTGCGAAATAAAGGACCCATTCTAGCACAAGCATACCCGAGGCAATAATTTGCCTTTGCTTGGAATCAATTTTGAAGATAATTATCATGGTTAGTTGGTTATTGAGTGAAGGGAGGGCTACTTTTGTAGATATCTACCGAAATATCCTCCTTATAGATATAACCATGAGAATTATGGTAAAGTAAAAGAAAAGGAAAAGAAAGAAGAAAAAACCAAAAACGAAAAAGAGGAAACAAGAGAAGATATATTCTTTAATAAATAAAAAAGATATAATCAAAAAAGAAAGAACGAAAGAAATAAAGAAAAAGAGAAAGGGAAACAGAAACAGATGCAGAATACGGAAAACCACAAGAAATTTTCGTTCGTTCGTGATGAGGGTTTTGGTACAAGGTTTTACTTTACCTTTCTTTATGTATGAATAAAGTAATATATTAAAATTATAGTAAATATAGGTTTATATCAAACAAAACAACTACCTCAGGGAATATTTTAAGTTACAAGTTCCTTGAGTTTTAAATGAAGATAGAATAGAATAAAACAAATATACCTTTACAAAATATATCAAGTAAAGGCTGAATAGTTTAACATGATAATTCATTTAATACGAATTAATTTATGAAATTCGATAATCTATGAAGAAGCAGAAAATAAAAATTTGGTATGAAAGGTTTAGTCACATTTTATGTAAGTAAGAAAATAATCAGGCGAAGAGGTACAATGTTCAATTAGGAACTGTGCGGCTTTGTATAAAGACCTCTTAGGCCACTCCTTGACCTTTCTTAGCCAGTTCTTAGACCAGGGAAAACTGAGATGAATAGGAAAAATAGGCAATTTCCTAAAACAGAAATTCAAAAATGGAGAAGGCAGAGTAATACAAAAAAAAGCTGTTCCTTTTGCTGTTTTAGTATGGGAATTTGATATTTTTGTTAGGCAAAACAAACAATCTACAGACAAGCAAACAAACAAAAGCACAATGCAGCAAAATTTCTTTCTTTTTATTTCTCATCTTCGTTTGCTTTTTTTACATTTTTTTTTTGGAAATGCCGTACAAAAATTTTATTCATTTTCAAAGCTCGAAGTGTGTGAGCTGAGATTGTTGAGATAAAATTTTGATTGGCTGTTTATATTTTTTAATTATTTTTTAATTTTTTGTTTTGTTTTATTTTGTTGTTGATTTGTTGGTTGATGGCAACAGCATGGGACATAAAAATAGCTTACATAACTACATTTTCTCATTAGTTTTCCTCGTATTTTGTGGGCGTTGACGGGTGATTCAAATGAACCAATGTTTATTTTATTTTAATTATATTTTTTTGTCGTTAAATACTAATTTTTAATAATTAGGTTCCTCCATCTGAAACAAACCCAAACGTTTGTAAGTCACTTTCACACGTTTCCAAGAAAAACATTGTGGGGGTTTCTTTTGGCGTTCTTTATGGGCATATGTAAAAAAAACCATAATAATGGGTATCATTTAGAGTCCAAAATAAGCTTTTTATTATGACTAAAGAATGACAAACAATTAATAAATATGACACATTAATGACAAATGATATATAATCATGCTATAATCATAACATAATAATAATTACATAACTATTTAATCATTTCCCTCAACTCATGACAAACCTTGACAGCCAATCACAGCACGTGCAAACAAATTTCACCACTAGTCCAGCGAAGACGAAGAGAAAAAAAAAAACCTCCATAAAATCTACTACAAAATCAAAACTGAACCATCGAGATTCTCGACAACCAGTACTTTGTGTTTTTTTGGTCGGCCCTTGCTCTATCACGGTTCATCATTTATTTTAAAATATAGAGTATCAATTCATCCACATTACTAATTGCATCTTGAATCATTCGTTTCTGTTATCTATATATACAAAAACAATATTCAAGCCCAATTTCTAACCATTCACCTCAAAAACCAATATTACCACTTATCCATCTATCTACACATCATGCTTAGACAACAGCTAAGGCAATCGTCGCCGCTCCTTCGACGTGTCGGTTTCTCCTCCCCTTCCCTCTTTTTTTCTACCTCAGCCATCATTAGATCTCCCGCACCTACCTCACCTACTCAAGCGTCTCTAGCTACATCCTCCAACACCTCCACCACTCTGTATCCTACAGGCTCTGCCCAAGGCGTCCCTCCTGCTGGATTCAGGTTGCATCGTCCTCCTACATGGGAAGAATCTCATGAGACTGCTTTGGACAAAGCCACCAAGTTTTTCTTACTGGCTGAAATGTTCCGTGGCATGTACATTGTATTGGAGCAATACTTTCGCTCACCCTACACCATTTACTATCCATTTGAAAAGGGACCCATCTCACCCCGATTCCGTGGAGAGCACGCCTTGCGTCGTTACCCCTCAGGCGAAGAGCGATGTATCGCTTGTAAGCTCTGTGAAGCTATTTGCCCTGCTATGGCTATTACCATTGAGGCTGAAGAGCGTGTTGATGGTTCCAGACGTACTACCAAGTACGATATTGACATGACCAAATGTATCTACTGTGGATACTGCCAGGAGTCTTGCCCTGTTGATGCAATTGTTGAGACTCCAAATGTTGAGTACTCTACTGAGACCAGAGAAGAACTGTTGTACAACAAGGAGAAGCTGTTGGCTAACGGAGACAAATGGGAACAGGAGATTCAGTATGGTCTTGATGCTGATTCTGCCTACCGATAAATGTATTCATAAATATATAAAGAAAAAAAACAACAACCCCATACAGTATATATCCTTGTATAGTACAATTAGCAAAAAAGAAAAAGTTTCTACTAGAAAGTCATCAAGAGTTGAGAGGTCTGTTTAGGGACAATGCCATGCCAGAAATAACCTTTTAGGTTGAATCACACAGAATTACTAGAAATACTCAAAATAATAATAATAAAAAAATTCAACATATAAATACATGATGCTATCTCTAAAAAACCAAACATTTTCTTGTATTATTCTTGTATAACCTGTTCAAACACACACGCATACACTACCACACACACTCTCTCACTCATATCCTATCTTTACTGAGTAGCACACTGAACATGCTCACCACCTTCTCCTTCCTCATCACCCATATCTTCGTCATGTTGACGTCGTCCACTAGCCTTGAACTTGGATTCGTCAATATCTGAAAGCATCACCTCCTCGGATTCAACACCAGCGGGAACAGAAACTTCAGGTCTGGCAGGCAGAACAGTCTCAAGCTTAGCCAAGTTTTCAGGAGTAGCAAAATCACCTGGCTTGGGGAATTCAACATCAAACTCGACATACATGTTGCCATAGTTGTGGTGTCGGTACTGGGGCATACCCTTGCCTTCAATGACCTTGACAGTGCCAGGAGCGATAACCTCGCCAGGAATAATTTCAACCAAAAGGTACTCACCGTCGAGATGCTCAATAGTGAACTTACCTCCAGCAAGAGCGGTCAAAAGATCAATCTTGATAGTAGTGTGAAGATCATCTCCCTTGCGGACAAATCTCTCATGAGGCTTTTCGTCAATAACGAAAACAACATCACCAGGGATGATATCAGGACCTTGGTCACCTTCTCCAGAGAATGTAATCTTTTGGCCATTGACCATACCCTTGTCGATGTGGACCTCAATAATCTTGCGCTCATCATGGGTCTTCTTACCATTGCAAACCTTGCATCGGTTCTTGGGGTCGATAATGGACCCTTCACCGTTACAGTCGTTACAAACAGTTTGATATCTCTGGACCATGGGACCCATCTGTCGAGTGACAAATCTCATACCTTGACCTTTACAGGTGGTACAAGTCTTAACGGCACCTTCTTTGCCACCCTTACCGTCACACTTCTCACACAACACTGTTCGTGTCAGAGCAAGCTTAGAAACTTTACCCTTGTACAAGTCGGTCAGAGTAGCCTTGAGAGCGTGCATGATATCACGAGAACGCTTAGGGCCCGAAGGCTGGCCACCACCAAACATTCCACCCATGCCACCCATGCCGCCAAAGAAATGGGAAAAGATATCGTTGGCATCACCACCCATGCCGCCAGCCTGACCATTGAGACCGTCCATACCATATTGATTGTAGATTTCACGCTTTTGAGAATCAGAGAGAACTTCATAAGCACCAGAAACCTCCTTGAATTTCTCAGCAGCCTCAGGGTTGTGTTGATTCTTATCTGGGTGGTATTTCAGAGCGTTAACTCTGTATGCCTTCTTAATTTCAGCATCAGTAGCGTTGGGCTTGACGCCTTATAAATCGTTAGTAAACAAGTTTGAAACAGAACAACACTGTACTAGACAGCGCGTAAGAACAAGAAAAACTCACCTAAAAGATCGTATAATCCAGTTTCCTTGACCATTTTGTATGTAGTTATTATATGGGGATGCTATTTGGACTATGTTGTGATCCAATACTTTTATGAATAAATATGATAGATAAGTATCGACAATTAATACTTCTAAATAGTTTCTAAACGGATGAGAAACAATCAAGTAAAATCTAATAAATAAGACAGACGGTTCTTTAGATTTCGTGAAAGAAAGGCCGATTATATATTGGTGATACCAAAAATTCTGGTTTGTAAAAGAAAAAGAGGATTCTAGAAGATGAAAATCGCCAAAAATTTAAACAAAAACACAAATCGCAAAACAAAAATAAAATTTTTTTCTTCGTCCTTCTCTGCGGCAGAACCACACAAAACACATATTACATAGATAGTAAACAAAAAAATTAAAATAAGAATATACCAATCGCTTTAGATTATATCACTTCATAGCCTAAAATAATGGAAAATTATCATAGATCTTTAACGATGATTTAGCTTATCGACACCTCTGGTGGCAAACTTGGCCCCCAATTATAACGATTCTGACTGTTCTCTATTACGCTAATGTGACTATTTAATCCTACTGAGCTTGAAGAATTTACTAGAAGCCCTGAACATTCACTACGCAACGTTAAGGCATGGTCATATTTCCTCATTTACAGTTCTCTTGACGTGAAATATCATAGAGCTTGACTTTCATTACACTTTACTCATGGTCGGTCTTTTATTCGTATTTAATTTCGGGTCCAGAATATACACGCGAAGTTACCATCATTAACACAAAACTAATATACATAAATAGATGTAATTTTATGAATCAGTTTAGGCAGAGAGACCGTTCTTGAACTTTCGGCCAACGGTCTTGAGGTATCGCTGGCGACCGGTACCAGTGGTGTGTCTTCTCTTGGCCTTCTCACCCCAGTTGTCTTGAAAACATCAATTAGCATGTCATAATTCACAGAATAATTCAATATAAACTTACAAGAACGAGTCTTAGCAGCAGGGTATCCACAAGCAGAGCAAGTCTTTTTCTGGACGTGGAAAGAGCGACGACCACATCTGTTGCAAAGAGTGTGTGTCTTGTTGTGACGCTTACCGAAACTGGAGGTACCCTCTAAAGAACTTTGTTAATAAACCATCATGTAAAATGCTGATTCAAGCAAGAAAGACGTTTGCAATATATTTCGACGTCGTTAAATGAGAATTGTCCCAGAGTAGCATCGCCCCATGGATGTTGAGAAGAATTTGCAGGCCGATCGTTCATCATCAAATATTAGCCATCTCTGTTGAAAAATTTTCAACTGTGTCGGAAGTTCAGCCATTTGAACCAAATATATCACAAACCTAAGCCGAAATACTACAACCCATCTTTCTTGAACCCTCATTAACGAACAAACAAGTTTGGACTTACTAGTCATGTTGATATGCCGTGAATATTGTCGAGGACGGTGATAATACTATGAGATCGTGTGTATGAGGAAGGGAAGGACTTTCACGCACTAAGCGGGCACCACAGAGCAGAATTGGGAGAACACAAATAAAGTACTGAAATATTTATAAGCGTGCACAAACTGTCCCGGTCAGAGGAAGCAGATTAAAATATCTGCTTAGTCATAATTGAAGCAGTCACAAACAAGCCCTAATCTAGGGCATTACAGTGGAGCGCTTTAACTTTGTATTTACGCGAAGTAAACACGATAGCTCCATTAAGACAAATTTATTAACCTCAATTCACGAAAAGACGCGTCTAGAAGATTAATTTGTAAAATACAAACACGAAATCTCGTTTCTAATATCAATTTACCTTTTTTTATTTAACTCTTCTATTTACAATTGCCATACCATAATACTTTCCACCCATTCATTTCCTCCCTTCCTTCCTTTCATTTATTTTTGTACTTATATTACTTCATTTATTGGCTATAGGTCCATTCAACTATGGTCAGTCCTATTCAATTTCCTCCTTCTTCCCCTCCTCCTCTGGCCAGAGCTGCCATTGCATCTCCAGCGCGTTGTTTAAAGAAAGTCGCGTCGTCTGGGCTCTTACCTGGCTTTGAGCCCATGGCAACTGGCAATGAAGACCAATGGGCAGCAACGTTAAAAGACTCCTTGGGCTGTGCTAAAATGTCTGGTGCTGTTATGAAGCACACCGCGACAAGCGCAGAAGAAGTATATAATGAAGACTTACCATCTTCATCGCCGCCCGGTATGCCTTTTCATTTGTTGGAAAGAAAGCAAGCTGGGATTCAGTTTACTGCTGCTGGACGCGCGTCTCTCTATCCGACTCCAGCACCTACTTCCTCAACTGGTTTGAGATCTTCATCCCCTCCTCCATCATCCTTTAATCGTCTTGAAGATACTATGTATCACGATTCTCCTCCAAAAGTCAAGGCATTGAATAGCCAAAGACGCATTACATACTGTCATCCTACCTTTGCATCAGTTGACATGGCTAAGACTACTTTCCAGGTTCGTTCACCTTTGTCTTCCGTTACTTTTATTAGGGTTCCCAAGTCTGGCGCTGAGGTCACCATTGGACGGTCATCTCAGTCGTGCGATTTCGTGTTTTCTAGTAGGAATAAGCTGGTATCGCGGATTCACGTGTGTATATCATATCTTCCTGAATTCAACCATATCTTATTTACATGTAAGGGATGGAACGGCTGTACAATCATCGTGCCCGAATTTAAAACTCGCATTCAAAATGCTGATTTGGAAAATCAAAATCAACAAAGGAAAGAAACCAACTCTTTTGAGGAAACACTGTCCAACGGGCAGACAGATTATGTATTACCTAAAGGACAGCAGGTTGAGATAGAATATGTTCAAGGGATCACAATTGATGTTAGAGGAGAACGAGCCCTAGTTGAAGTTACTGATGACATAGCTAATGAAGAAACTGACGATGAATGTTTTAATACAGTTCGACATCCTTTGAGGGAGTCACACAGTAGTGCTCTTAATACGGCTCACCTTATTGATTCAGACTTGCTTTTCGAGAACAAAGTCAAAGCCACAAATATGGCCAAACTTCCTTCGTCCCCATTAGCAATTGCTGATGAGAATTTTCGCACCGTGCCTCAAAAGTTAAAGAAATCGGTTTCTATATCAGTTTTAAAATCGAATCTCCCAGAATCCCTCTCAAAGTCAAGATCTTGCTCACCCTTGGTTGAAGTCACTACTCCTCCTTCCAAGGTCATCAAACCTTCATATGAAACCCCCATGCTGCGGAAACGAACTAGTACAGTTGCATTTCTGGATGTCGAGCGAAGCACTTTTAAAAGACTGGCTTCAAAAATTTCGCTAGATCATCTAGATACACAACCAGGGTCGAATGAGCCAAGTAAGCCAACTTTACCAGCTAAAGCAGTTGAGCTCGTTGAACCAGCGGAGGCAATCGAGAAAGCTGGGCCTGTGGAACTGGCTGAAGAAGTTGAACACGCGGAACCCATGGTTCATGCTGAACATATTGAACCCGTTGAAGTAGTTGACCCTATCGAGCCTATCAAACCAGTTCAACTAGTCCACGGGGATCATGAGGACCATGAGGACCATGAAGACCATGAAGACCATGAAGACCATGAAGACCATGAAGACCATGACGACTCTGAGGGCAATGAAGTCTACGAAGATTCTAAGGATTCTGTACTACCCAGAACCGATTGCATAAAAGACAAACCTAACACCAACCCCAATCACAATAGCAATGAGAACAATGATTTTGCTGACCTTGATTTGGACCAAATATCTCATCTCATTTGTAACCACCTCGCATTCTCTCGTCTTAGTTCTACACCATTCTCCATACTAAAAAAGTCAAACCCGATTTTGGCTCCTTTGGCAACCGAAACTTTACAGCAACTTCTGCAAGATAGAAAACATATCCCATGCGTGGGAATAATTTATAGACAAGGCAAGGATGCAGCTGGTAAACCATTGGAAGAGGAATACTATTATATGGCCGAGAAAGATGATGATGAAGACCGTAAATTAATGGTGGAGCAGTTAACGGGCGCCCGTGGAGGTGGCCTGAGAGCCTGTAGAAAAACTCATAAGCAGTACTATTGGAAGAAACCTGCTAGAGCAACCAAAAGACAGTGAAAATGAACGAACTATAAAGAAAATGCCTTATATTTGTATAATTACCCTTGATTATTATAAATGAATGACCCGAATTAAATATTATATCTTCCCATCTCCTATATTCCTTAAATTTCACCACTTCCTACCAATTCTGAAAAGCTCTCAAGAATCTTCGGGTCAAGAATTCCATTATTGGTCAAATATTTGGTTAATGCGATCGTTAATTGAACTTGATCTTCATGGTCCAGACTGAAAATGGCTGTTTGAAGCACTGAACCCATAGTAACACCATGCGTGGCTACAAATGTATCATAGTAAAGGTATGAAAAGAAACCCATCAAAAACTGACAGTCAAAACGGTCAACAATTCCACCATGGCCAGGAATTGTGTTGCCAAAGTCTTTAACTTTGAATGTCCGTTTAAGACCAGATGCAAAGAACCCTCCAAAGGGGGCAATCAGTGATGCAAAAGTTGCAATTACAGCAACATGAAAGTGAATAGTAGGAAATGTAATACTATCGGTATTAAACCAACTCTGAAGAAATGAAGGAATCCTGTGAACGGAGGGCAAGAAAACTGGATTGGGGGTGCACGTAGAGTTGGACCAAACGTTAGTACCAATGTCAGTCATGGGGCAAATAAAGTACTTGAAACGAATGAGAATGTGACATAACAGAATACCCATGCCAATTGTACAGATCCAGGCGCCTACAAAACCTTCAACGGTTTTCTTGGGAGAAATCTTAATGAGAGGGGTGCGACCAAAGGTGATGCCACAAAGATACGCAAAAATATCGTTTGTAATGACCAAGGCAGCAGGTACGAAAAACCAGAAGATGCCAGCAAAAATGTTGTTAATAATGAAGTTTCCTTGCACAACTACTAGTAAAAGAGTCATATGTGTAATGCAAAATTGCATAAATTGGAACCTGTAGTGACCTTTTTCCAGAGAGTAAACGAAAAAGATGAACCCAATTATGTACAAGCAATAAGAGAAGAATCTGTGATTTACAGCCAGAGGAAGTAAGAAGTTATTAACAAGAACAATATGCTTGAAGTAGTAAATCACTGATTCTCCCTCCAAAAAGTATATCGTTGTGGCAAGAAAATACCAATTTAGAGACCGCCCCCAAGGCAAATTCTTTTCTCGAATGGGCTCTGTAGCAAGATTAATGACTTCTTTAAAGGCAAGAATGAGAATAAGTAGAACCAGGCCTACTATCCAAACGTGACCGGCAGCTAGTATAATAAAAAATCCGGCAATCATAACAAGAGTCCATATTGTTCGTACAATAAAGTTTTGCTTTTTCTTTTCCTTTTCGCTCCCTACCGAAACTTCATTCAGAGAACTGGTCTTCTCAGAAGTATCATCTACTTCACTTAAATCTGTTTTCTTGGAAGACTCGGTTGAGGTCTTACTCGGGAGAGCTGGGGCCAATTCTTTGTCGGAGTTCGACATACTGAGTCTATTCCGATACACGCGTATGATAGCAATTGAATGAAAGATGTTTTTACCTTTTTCTAAGGAGATTGTAGAACTTTCGACAGGCGCTCGCTTTCTAAAATTGAATGAGTAAAATTGGTTACTCAACAGCAGAAAGGACAAATTGGACCTATCGATGATTGTAAAGCTCGGATTATTGACTAAGATGCCGAGATAATAAGAAATTTCTTAATGGTTGGGTTAAAAATTAATTTCTATTTTTTCAACGTCTTCTGATACTCTCTAGTTGAATTAGATGTGTGCACAGTCAGAATTTAATAAGCAACCTGAGCAAAGATTATTGGGAGGAAAAAGATTTTAAGCTCCGAAACTTTAAATACTTCAACATCAGTTAAGTCCGTCGCTCTTCAATAAATCATCAAATCCCAGTTGGTTAATTTTGAAGAAAAGACAAAAAGCATGATTCGACCCAGGATCGAGCTGGGGACGTTCTGCGTGTTAAGCAGATGCCATAACCGACTAGACCATCGAACCTTGAATTTGGAATTTATAATTTGATATACATCTCTAAAATAAATATGCTAGTAATCTCCCATGATAAGATTACATAATCATTACATCATTTGAAATGTTTTAAGTAGGTCTAGGGTGAAGCGATTAAAAAATAGGATCAAGTATACGAACGGCTTCTCAAAAAGAAGTAGTCTAGTAAATAAATTTGAACTAATTAACTGTGAATATGTTAGTAGGCTTTACCGCCATAGAACCTAGGGTATAATAAAGTTGAGTTGGTCCTTGATTTATTACCGATTCCAGATAACGGTCTCCTTGGACAGGATAAACGTGGGTTACTAGGTACTATAGTAGACAAGTCTACAAGTGTGTTAACTTCAATGAACTTCTTCCCAAAGAGTCAAAGGATACTAACATGGGCGTCTTGGGTATCACCTGTTATTTGTATACTGGTCTCTGTGCGTGGGTGGTTCGACGACGCTTTTCTGTTCTGGTTCAAGTTCACGACCTGAGGGTCAAGCCAAGTTAGTGTGCTTCAACACCACAACAACCACTTCAGTTAACAGACATACTATTTACTAGGGACTTTTTAGATCTTTATATAGTCCTCAATATCTCAAAGTATGAATAATTGATATTCCTTTCTCTCTCGGTTTTGAATAGTCTTTTCGAATTCAATTCTTATCTTGCCCAGCACTGATATATTCAGCTGTGGGGTTGCTGTTACCCTGTCTGGCATTAATGGCAAATGAGGATTCCTGAATGTTCAATAATTGAAAAATCTTATCATGAATATAAAGCCTATTGATCTTTAAGAAAATCACCTGTTTGAAAATTCATTTCTTTGTGAGTAAATGGTTGAAAACTGTGACTTCCAGTCTAATATCAAACTCGTAGATCCTTTGCCTAAAACCTGCTAAGCAAATATTCCAATTGATTTCAACTCGGAAAATGTTTAAAAGCTTTGACCTAATTGCTAGAATTGCTCGATGATTCTACATGCTAGAAATAGTTTGCAAAAGTTCAAATATTTCTAGTCGAGTTAATAAACAATGCTACGTATGGACTTACAACCTTGATTTGAATATAATCACTATATGTTGGCATAAATGGAAGCAACCATAACTGTTTTCCGTTTTTAAGCAAACAACTGCCAATTCCCTAAATGGTCTTCTATTTTTGAATCTAAAGATTGGGTAGAACCACGCAAGAGAGAGCCAGAAGCCATTATGCCACAATTTTTGGTGTTACATTTCTCGTTTCAAAGATACGATGAAAAAGAGATCTTCAGGTATATTTGTATATCAATTGATACTGGTTGATATTGCTATTCACATTAAAAAGAAAAAACAAATAACATGAATGAGAATTAAAAAAACACGAGGTAGCAATATTATTCTGCGTAATTTACGAATTTCTTATAAGATGAGAAGAGAGTGAAATTTAAGATTATATAAAAGCTATACCAAAAAAAAAAAAAAAAAAAAAAAAAAAACATTCAATCTTCCTAATTGATTTTGTTTGTCACAAATCCGGATTCGATAATTATATCATAGTGTAACAGTAGCTTAATCTTAAAGTGTACCATGAATACTAATTTCTAGTACAATAACAGAAATAAAGTACCAGTCTGAGAGACTAGTAAACTTCTATGTTCTAATCTATACCTGCAATCTGATTTTAAAAAATAGTTCGAATTTAAACCTCTTGGTTTTGATTATTAAATTGGCTTTACGCCTTTAACTGAATTAAAAAAATTAATTGCAAGTACTTGACGGAAGAAAATTCAATAGGTATTTTAAGTGACACCATTTTTTCAAAACAAATCCATGTATTTCAATGAACAAAAAGAAAGAATAAAACGACGTCTGGAATAAACCCTGTTTGACCAGATTTGACGAGGTATCTTGATATTTAGATAATAAGGTAGTTCTTAAAGCTTGAACAATATTTATTTTTTCTTCTGCCTAACATATTTAATAATATTAGCCTATTAGCGTGACACGGCGATATGGTGAAGTTGTTGCAAATTTAGATGAATATGACTGAGAAAATGATGCAATTCAGGGAAAGCATTAGATTCCACGATTGAATTAACTTTATTCATTATAATTTTAGTATGTTGCTTCTATTAAGGGTACTTCCTTTCTTCAACCACTTAGTTACTAATTTTTTTTTCAATTTCATGAGACTTGAATATTCTAGTAATTGGAAGAGACAATAAATCACAAATTAAAGCACTGAATTCACGTGATTACATAGACATTAAAATGATGAATTTTTATGAGAAAATGCAATACCAAAACCTAAATCTTTTGTGTCTACTTAAGAAAGAAGGTTCGAACTTGTTACATGAAAGTGGATCTCGTATAGAGAATTTCAAATTTGGCGACTTTGGCGAAGATTTTGTGGTCGATACACAGTTTGACACATCGAAGGTATTTTTAACGTAGAGACTCCAAATAGCTTGCCCAAAGATGCTTAAAAATTTTTTTGATCAATGAGAAGCGTAGTATAAGCAACATAAAATCATACTCTCTTAGGGTCTTATGACTTTATTAATTGAAAATTAATGTAACTTTTTTGCTAGACGATAAAAATGAGGGGACAAACGATGGATCTCCAAGGTTTTAGAGCTTAAGTATCTGGTTATTCAGCGGGAAGATCTTTTTAGCTAAATAAAATCTATATCAAATAACTGAACTAGGACGGCGGCTCAATTGATGCCACATGTTTTGGTATTGCGGCAAGTTTAATGCGCAGCGAGAAATCCAGACATCTCCATTAATATATTTCAAACCATTTTAGCTACCTATGGACTTATCGTTAGTTATTATTCTCAATGTAAACATTTGATATCTCTCATTTCTTGTTTTAAATCTTTTTGTTTAATTAAGAGAATAATGATAATTGTTCTTGTAGAAGGTACTGTTGTCTGCCCTTAAAAATTCAGTTCAAAACCAACAATGTGAGCAAATTATAAACACTTGCATTTGGCCTAATACCAGACCTATAGAGTCTAGACCATACTAAGTTTTGCAAACCCAAGTTTTGAGCCGAGGGCTGAACACGAATGATGATTTAAATCTTTGTAAAGTTTATTTATTTAAATGAACCACACAAATAAATGAAATGAAAGTCAGCTTTTACCTCTTAATGAAACACTTGAAATTATTGTTTAATGATTTGATGAAGTTCACAAATGTAATCAACTTGCTAAAGCCCTAGAGATAACATGCATTTTGATCTCAAACGTTTTGAGTTTCCAGAGTCATCATTGCAAAGATTGTGAACACTAGAGGTTGAATAAAAAAAGTCATTAGTAGTTTTAATTCCAGAAGAAGGAAACGCTTTTTTTGATGCAGAAGATTGTATTTCCTCAACTAGTTGCATATCTTCATTCATTTTTCGTTTCCGGTGAGAAGAGGATGAAGCCGAGACACATGTCAGAACAGACTCCTCAGAATTGAATGTGGACGAAGTGGTGCAATCACTAAATTGCATTGAGCTGACACTTGTAGGCGGTGAGAAAACTGGAGGAGAATGAACTGAAATATAATCATCATTGGCATCAGATGAACCTTTTACTTTTCTCTGACTAAATACTGGTCTGAAAACTTGAACAGATGTAACATCGACTGAATGATCTTTTAAATTTTCGATATGAACATGAGTAACCTCAGAAAGCAGACTTGACATGTCTTGATTCAATGATGAGTTGTCTACATCAGCGGTAGAGATAGTTGATTGTGGGTTAAACCATGCAAATTGTTTTTGGGTGTTAATCAGATTTGGACATGCCATTATTTTTTGCCGAAATTGAGAAATACTAAGTCTGCGATAAGGGTCAGGATGAAAAACAAGACTCATTATAATATTTAACTCATCAGAAACTGGCATAATCGTTTTCAAGGAGTTAAAATCATTCGTGTAATCTTCGTATGCTAAATCTGTTGAAATAGACGCCGTCTTCCAAGGATTGCGACCGAACAAAAGATTTAAAAAAATGATTCCCAACGCCCAAATATCACTAGAAGCTTTTGGATACCCCTTGCTCTGCAAAACAGTGGTATTATGCTTAGCCCCTAAGGCTATATCAGCTATCCTTCTGCTCTTTGGTTTATCAGACTTTTTTCTGTACATCAAATTATCGGATATATTTTCGGGGCTCATATAGTATGAAGATCCTCTGCCAAAACCAGTGCAAAAGGGCGAGATGCTGGCGAGTCCAAAATCGGCCAACTTTAAGCGGTTTCCATTTTCCTCTACTAAAATATTTTCAGGTTTCAAATCGCAGTGAAATACAGACCGGCTGTGACAATATTCAACTGCATCGAGAAGTTGTGAAAATAATTCTTTAACGACAACTTCATTCCCAATATACCAATTTCGTTCAGTGAGGGCAGTTAGCAAATCCCCTAACTCACAGTATTCCATCACTACACTGAAGTATTCTTCAGAGTCTAGGACTTCAATAATAGATAAAATATTGGAGTGAGAATGAACAGCAGAGTGTAGAATGACTTCTTTATACAATGCTTGACTTAAATGGCTTCCATAAATATCGTAGGAAGTGTTTGGCGAAATAGGAATATGCCGAGCTTTAATGAACATGGAGTTAGCCTGACTAGTACTAGTAGAGCGTGTGTGGTGCTTGCCTTCCTGCAATTTTGAGACCATTTTTATGGCAAATTCTTCGTTTGTAAACTGATGTATTGCATGGTACACTGTTCCACTAGCACCAGATCCCAGGATCTTTGTAAGATAATAGACATTGTTAATGGTATAACCAACCTTGCTGTTGATGCCTTTAGGAGAAGTCATTGTAGAAAATTTTAGTAAAGAAATAATTTGAACAGGACTCCATATCAACATAGAAATCCTTGAGAATATATACTGCATGATATTGAATGCTTGAAGATTTTATTGTTTGATCATGATAAAATTACCACAATATTAAACTTTTGTGTTTTACAAGTCTAAAAAGTTCAATACATTGAAACCAAAATTAGAGACATTTACTCTTTAGAATGAATTTAAGACGTCGAATATATTAAACAAGACATATTTGGAGTATATGACCCAGTTAATCGGTAGCCATAAGTTTAGTATTGTCTACAACTTTTCGGCAAGTATATTTTAAAGAAAAAGTAAAATAAGACAAAAGCTGAATATGATAGTTGGAATTTCGTCGGTAAAATTTTAATGATTGTTTTTAAAGTCACGCTTAATCTCAATACTAGATGTATCAGTATTTGCTACTCTAACAACATCTAGGTTGCTAAATATAATGTTCTAAATACCGTGCTATCATATATTTACTCTTCGTTTCATGTAATTTGAAAATTACTAAGATGCAACACTAATATATAGATACATCCTTTTGAAAGAATTTTGTTAAGCCTTTTTTTGTAGTCTCACAAATATCTTGGCTGCTCATTCTAAGTCTGTAGTTCCATGCAGTAATCTAAGTTTCCATGCAGTCTGGTGGAGTAGTCTGTCAGCCGTACATAGACTTTTATGGAATGATGCAATCCAATCATCATGATGAGAGGAAAAATAAATGGCATTGTCTAAAGAATTAGAAAAATTCATTTCATTAATTTTTAAATGAACAAATTTAGTTCATAGAGTTATCTTGCATATCTACAAGTTTCGTTATGACGAGCAGTTTCTCTATTTTTCGAAGGTTATGAGTGTTTTTCTCAATTAGAATGGTATTGAGAGAAAGTATTAATAGAAGCTGATAAAAATTTATCTTAAAATTATTGGTCTCACTCAAAATTTCAATTATAACAGGGTACCATTTCAAGTCTCTTTACTTGATACCTTGCCAAATTGATTGCTGAGATTCATGGAAGAAAATGTAGCGCACACCAATATGAAAGAATTCGTTTTTATGACACATAATTTGCAGCATGATTAATGAACTAAAAAAGTTTCAAACTAATTTCCCTATTTATATTTTCATATATGCTAAAATATCCGTAGCATACGCTAATGATACTGATTTCACAGATTCCCCCTCTCACCATTTAGGTCTGGAGGCCATTTGAAATCATTCCAATCTTTACGCACACTATTCTGATATTTACTACGGGATCCAAATCAATGCAAGTTAATATTGGGAATTTGACTCGATCAGATGCTCCTCCCAATCATATCATACTATCGCCTCTTTCACTTTTACATTACAATCGTCAAACACAGTATCATGGGCGACGTCCGATCTTTAAGACCTGAGGACTATAAGTGCTGGATATGCCTTGAAACAGAAGCAGGTGAGGGCAGCACTAACGAATGGCGCCGGACTTGTCGTTGCAACCTGGTTGCACATGAGACATGTTTACTCCAATGGGCTAACGAGCTGGCTGTCAGCGGTGATTCCGTTAAGGTCCCAGTGTGTCCACAATGCCGCAAGCCCATTGTAATTGTTCAAGGGAAGTCTCTATTTCTGCGTTTTAGGGATGACTTGGAATCAGCAAATTCTACCTCCATCAAACTATTAATGGGCGCAGCAATTGGTGGAAGTGCTCTCACCGCTCTTTACACTACTCTTTATACACTGGGAGCCTATTCAATCCGCTTCATGTGTTCTCCAGAGATGGCTCTGGATATTCTTGGGATTGTGATTAAAAGTACGGGGATTGAAATTCACCCAGTGTCTTTTCGCAAAGCTTTCCTTATCCCGGCAATTCCCATTGCCCTTATCGCATCACGCTCCTCCTCAAAGGTTGTAGATCTTCTCCTATGTCTGCTACCTCTTGCGTTGGCCGATAAGACTCATCCTCCTTGGAAATTTTCAGGACCTCGACTGACAGTGTCTCTGCTTCCATATCTTAGACTTGTTTATTTCCGACTATACAAGTTTATTGCGCAGCCGATCGTGGACTCCAGTGCTCGCAAAATGAGAACGAGCGATACCAGACCCACAAATAACGGAATTGGGATTGAAGGACTTAATTTCGGTGTAGAAGTTGTTGTGGAGGAGGACATTTTACCTGAAAATCGAAATCGCAACAGAAATAATGAAGGAATAAATGCGCAAGCTGAGGGTGGAAATAATGAGGGATTCTTTGGTAATCTTACCCAGTTACTAGTTGATTGGATGCTCCATCGAGTACAGGATAACAATCAAGACATGAACAGGGGCGACTTACAAGATGAAGATGAAGATGAAAATGACGAGGACAATGATAACGAAGACCAACCATTGCAAGATCAGGTCAATGACAATGACGTTAATGATGCTAATGATGTACGAGAAGAACCACAACTACTACCCCAGCAACAACCGCAACAACAACAGCAGGATCAACCAGCCCCTTTGGCAAATGGCCATGCAAATCCTCGAGCCCCCAGAATACGACCTCCACCTCAGGCAATAGAAGACACCAACTGGGTAATTTCCCGCCGCAGATTATCCCTAACTATTGGAAATGCACTTTTACTTCCTCTACTTTGCAATTTGTTTGGTTTAGGAATTTCCTCTATCCCCCTAGTGCAAAGGCTGGTGCCAGATCAACTACAAAGAAATGTGCTGGGAGGTATTATGGTTATTGGAATCAAAGATACTGTAAATGTTGTTACCTCCTATCTGAGAATGCGCCAAGAGCAGAGTACTCGTGTTCTTCAATACGATGAAGTTGAACGTTTGACTGCTCTCTAAATTGACACAGGACATCCCATATAATGCCATATAACTTTCACTCGAAGCAAAAATCATTGGAGTAACATAAAACCTAACCCAAAACACAATTAAATAGAACAGAAATACTGCGGTTAGTACAGGTGATTACCCTGCCCTAAATACTAATCCATGGATTCTACACAAAAAAATAATCAGCACTCGCACTAAACGTCGTCACAATTAAACCACATTTATCAAACGAAACATGTACAGTAGTCAGCACGCGGCAACTTCATCTCATCATCATTCAAACAGTCCCAGCCCCCCGCCAACAGACAGCCATGACGTCTCTGGGTCTAATGATTTTTCAGCATTCACGGCTAACTTGGTATCAATTGCGGCAGAGGCTTCTAATGTTGAAGATGATGTTTCTGTAAACCTTGATCATCATCATAGTGCTCATCATTCGGATGTTGATGTCACCCTCGACAACATCCACCAGTCGATTGAAAATCTCGTGAACGAAGGAAGGACTGATGCATCGCCATCGAAACAATTTCGTCAATTACAACAGCAGTTTGCTCGACACAGTGGTGAGCTCAGCTCAACAGACATTGAACAAACCACGAATGCCTTGATGGAGATGGCCCAGTCTTCTTTAGCACATCAATCTTCGCTGCACTCACCAACAATTTTAAGTACTGGAGGATCGTCATCAGTGTCTAATACTCATGCACATCAGCTTGAAAAGTCAGCAACAGGACTCGGCCGCTTGGAAGGACCTGAGAGTAGCGCTGCTTCCAGGACGAAATCACAACTAAAAAATGACGAAGGCAAGTTTAAGAAATCATGTCAGTTTTGCGGAAAAATATTTTCACACCCTGGTTCCCTCGGACGACATTTAGATTTAAAGCGAGGCACCCGACTTCATCCCGCGTCTGAAATTGATTTAATTCGTGCTGATGTCAAACGACGAGGAGATGCCGTCGAGATCAAAACCCGTCGAGCAAAGCGAGCAAAGGTATACAATTCCAGAGAAGATGTGAAAGAACGTGCTAGGATTCGACGAAAATTAAAAGAACGAGGTGATCGGGCTCATGCTGCTGCAAGCCGAAACTTCATCAAGCGCATTGGACTTCCATCATTACCTCCACATCCCTCATTTGCCTACGTAGTGCTATATTTCTTATCTCCATCTCAATGGCCTCATGACCCTCCTACTACCCAAACATATGCGCACCTTGAGCAAGCTCTACAGCCTCTACGCTCTATCGACATACACATGTTTAATGATTATGTGAATAAGGTCAATGTTGCATTTGAACAGTGGAGTGTGATGAACAAGCAATCCAAAATGGAAATTTGGGCAAGAGAGCAACGAAGGGTTGCTGAGGCTGCTTTAGGATCTCTATCACTATATGATCTAGGTTCCCGCGAAATTTGGCTTAAGATAGAGGAAGAACGTATTCTGAATTTACTTAACCTTGAGGCTGATGAAAAAGAGGATGGTGAAGAAAGGGGTATTCACACTTCTAAGTCGTTGAACGACAGTGAGCAGGAAGATGGAGAAGAAGGACGAGATTCTCTAGATGCAACATCCGAAAAGGTTCTTCATCCAAACTCAGCACATCACATTTTGTTACCAAAACAAGAGCCAGCAGAATCTCAAAGTAGAATTAATACTGACCAAACCCAAGGACTTTCTGAGCACCCTTCACATGGGCTAGAAGATTCCACCAATGTGTTAGATCCAGCTATTACCAAACACCCATCGAGTACGGCCCACCATAATTTACTGAAAGACCCTAATCATTTAAATGAAGTTGCTGATTCTCAGTCTCAGTCAGAAGGCGCCCTCGAAAATCTCATTTCAGGACATGCTACCACAGTACCACGATTGAATTCTGTACATGTTGTTCACGGCCCTGCTTCTTATGAGAGACCCTTAATTTAACCAACTACAATTGTACACATAATGTGAGTAAAACAGTGAATAGATAATTTATGAATATAAACTTGATTGAATAAATAAGACTAAGCGACATCTATGACATATCGATTTAGCTGGCGGTCAAACTGGTCACATCGGATAGGCATGTCTAACTGATAAAACGGATTTTTCATGACATAGTCGGAGAAAATTTGATAAACTTGTGAAATGACGGATTCTGGTGCAAATTGACGAAGATCTGTAATTAAAAGAAATTTCATTCCAGTCAGTGTTTGAAAACAGTGAATGGCAGATTTGGAAGTTTCCACTACAGAAATACCAGAGGAAGATGGTAGAGGTGATATTCGGGATGAAATAGCGTGAATAGAATGAAAGGTTCCTGCTAATACGAGGTAATCGTTTGTAGATAGTTTGTTAAGGCCTGGCTTGAAGTCTTTCTTCAGAACTATTGTTAGATATGCGTGTACTTATCTCAAAAATCCATGAGTTGTGGTGTAGCATAAACACAAGCTTACTTGATATATAAGACCTCCAGCCTTGTTCAAAATATATAGCGACTGTACGCCCATTGTAGTATATATTGATGAGTTCAAATAAGGGATTAACCAAGTATGGGATTTTGGACTTGATGTTCACTTGGGGGAAGAAGGTGACTTTGGGGATACAAAATATATTTGAGCAAACTTCCCAATTAACCCACCTGAAGAAATGAGAAATTTAAGTATCAAGTTCTTTTGAAGGAAAATTTGAGCAAGGAGAGAACAATGCACGAAATTATTCATCTCTCATTGTCAGCTCAGTCAAATCATTTGACTACTCATTTTTATAATGCTCAAGAGAGTTATTTTGTGTTTGATGAGCGAGATGTAGCGACAAAGTCACATGTAGATCCAACAATTCTTTTTAGAGCTGGTGTGGCTACCGACAGGCGAACGCCAACGTTTACTCCAAGAGCATTGATCTGGGATATGCGAGGTGGATATGGATCATTAAAGCGATCTAATGGTCTTTATTCTGATGACTATACTAACCAATCTAATGCAGAGCTTTCAAATGTTTGGGAACAAGGGAGCACACCGTTGTCAGTCATTAAAGAAGATCAGGTTGCACTTTCAGAATATCAGCGTGCACTGGACACTGGAGTAGAGGTACTGGAAAACGCTGCAAAGCTAAGTACACAAAATACAAGATACTGGTCTGACTATGTCAACATCTACTTCAACCCTAAGTCATTCAATCAACTAGCAAACTGGGAATATGATCCAGTGAAATTTCCCCAGGGAAAGCCTCGTGGCGAAGAACCTAGCAACGGAAGGAAGTTCTTGGATTATGAGGTCGGAGTTACTGAATTTAAAGACTTGAATGTGGCCAGTGAAGATTCATATCTCGAAACAGTGTTCAGGCCTGCGATAGAAGAGTGTGATTCTCTCAATGGAGTGACTATTTATACAGAGACAGACTCAGCTTGGGGAGGATTCTCTTCAAAAGTGCTTGAGGAATTAAGGGAAGACTACATTCCAAAGAGCCCAGTATTTACATGGGGAATTTATGACAACAATTTGGGCGCACAAATTGACCATACAACTTCTTTTAAGAATATCAAACAATCCCGTCAACAGGTATTGTCTCGCATTAAAACTACTATGGCACTAGCCAGAGAATCCACATTATTTATACCAATATCTAGACCTCAGGTTCCTACAACTGTGCTACCAAACTTTGATCCAACTAGCAATTGGCACTCTACGGCACTATTTTCGTTACCGGTTGAGACCATGAGTCTGCTTTCTAATTTGCGACAAGACAACAGAAGGTCAATGCAGTCTCTTACTGATTCTTTACAAGGTGGATCCAACAGGAACATTGTAGCCGACGTGGAATGCTCCATTGTAGGGCCTAAGTTGAAGGATTTAGACCGCAAAAAGTTGGACTTTGACTTTTCTGGCTCTGTTTTTAAATATGACAGTTCTCAAGAGAAGCGATTTTTTTCAAAAATTGGAACTCTGAGACCGCCTTCTAATACCTCACCATCTACCAATGATCTCTCTCTAGCAAATGAAGCTGAGAGAGATATGCTATGGGAAGACTTGTTTCACGGCACTCAATTACAAGATAATGGAACTTCTCAAGCGTTACTCTCAGAAATAAAATGCCCTCAACCGTTTTCATTGCAAAAATCGTTTCCTGCCTCTGCTATTAATTTAGAAGCCGAAGACTCGGTATTTGCATCTCTTGGAATTACTACAGCACCTAGAAAATATCTGAAGGAGATGCACACCTTTGTTTCAAAGTTTGTGCGCACCGCTGATGAAGGGCGAGATGAATTGAAGGAAGATACTAGCAATCTTGCAGAACAGTATGAATGGGGCTGGAATAGTAGCGATGAAGAAGAAGATGACTTTTAAAAATATTAAGAGTTAATGAAACTTTTGATTGTATATATATTACTTAGACGTAATTATTTACACCCTCTTCTTTTGGTGAAATGTATTTAGTACATACGAAATGAAAGAATTTGAAAATTTCAGGGTGTAAGAAAACGAAACCTCCCAACGGTGGTTTCAAAAAACTGCAGAAAAAAAATTGTTCACCAACTTTTTCCTAGATCACAAATTGATTTAGATTAAAATTACATGTAGTACTATGTCTAGCGCTAAGATTGCACGGAATCTGATCACCATTATTGGTACCACTGGTGTTGGAAAATCTCAGGTATGTGTATAATTTGCTAATACAGAGAATTATTTTTTCAGCGTTAACAGATATTCCTTTACATATGATTTAGTTCAGTATTGAACTCGCCAAAGCATTAAATGGAGAAATTATTAATGGCGACTCCATGCAGGTCTATAAAGGCCTGGATAACATTACAAACAAACATCCGATAGAAGAGCGAGAGAATATTCCTCATCATCTACTGGGCCATGTGGGGTGGGATGAGGAGTACAGCGTACAACAGTTCGAGAAGGAAGCATTGGCAGTGATTGACGATATACATTCAAGAGGGAAACTACCGATTTTAGTGGGTGGAACACATTATTATAACCAGGCTGTCATGTTTCGAAATGCAACACTGTCGACTACACCTACGGCGATGAATGATCTGGACGGTCCAAGTAAAAACCAGAAAACAACAGCAGAGTTGACAGACGAGCAAAAGGAGACATTGGATGGACCGACCCATGTTGTACTAGAAAAATTAAAGGAGATTGATCCGATAGTAGCTGAAAAGTTTCATCCAAATGATTCGCGCCGGATCAGACGTGCGCTTGAAATCTTTTACACGACCAGTCAAAAACCGTCTGAAATATATGCCGAACAGGCACAATCGAAACCGTCAATAACATCTTCAGGAAGTGACCAAGAAATTGAAGAACACAAGCCAGACAATGATGGTACACTTGCCCTTCGGTTTAGAACAATGGTATTTTGGATATGGTGTGAACAGAGTACCTTAAATCCAAGACTGGATGGACGAGTTGATACAATGCTGGAACATGGTCTTTATGATGAAATTAATGAACTTTACAGTGTATATCAAAGAAATCCAACAAGTAACGAAGAAGAAGATCTTCGTAAGGGAGTATGGCAAGTAATTGGCTTTAAGGAGTTTTTACCATGGTTAAGGCTGCCTGAAAATGAGCGGGAAGCTCTTACTGACGACAAAACTAATAATACTAATAAAGCGATTACAGAGTGCATTGATAAAATGAAGCAGCGAACCCGCAAGTACTCTAAGCAACAAACCAAATTCATGAAGAATACCCTGATGCCCAAACTTAATGCCATGGTTGACAATCAACCTAGTCGCAACGACGTTGTTGCAGCTATCTTAGATGCGACTGACTTATCCCAATGGGGTACCAATGTTGCTGAAACCGGTGTTCAAATCGCAAAGGACTTTTTATCCGAAAATAAGAATCAAGAAAAATTTATAGCGTCTTCAGCTGAGCTACAAAAGCTTTTAGTGACGCCCAAGTCATTTACAAAAACCCAATGGAAGCATTACCCGTGCAGCGTTTGTGTGGACAGTCAAACTGGCCAGCCTTTTGTAGCTGTGGGAGAAGATCAATGGGCCGTTCATTTAAAGAGTAGGAAGCATAAAAGCGCGGTATCGGGGAAAGCCAAATACGAGCATAATCTAGCCCAAATGGCTCTGCGGAAAGCCCGAAACGATGGAGAACCGAATGCAACTAAAGAGATCAATATTGATTAATTGATATTGAATTGGTTGGCTAGATTTTTAACAATAAATTGAAAAATACGAAGTATACAAAATATGAGGAAAAATAAATAAATACAAATGAACAAAAAAAAAAAAAAAAACTTTTTACTTTTGTTATGATTGAACGGAAAAAAAGGAGAAAAATGTCGTTAGATCGAAACCAAATAAAAATTGAAAATGAGAGTGAGTTTATTGCCGCTCTAGTTGGAAATAATAATAAAACGTGGTACTATTAATTTAAAGTATATATAAATTTCATTATTGTTAAATCAAAGTATGTAGCTAATAATTATGAGTTTTCAAGGGATTTAAGGACGAATATATAATAATAAAAGGATGTGGGTTGATACAAAAGGATCTCACTTCAAGTGCTAAGATTAAAAGAGTACTACGATAGTGGAGAAAATGAATATGAACATGAAGGTAAGGAGAGAAAACGAAGGATATTCCAGGGCAGGAGCAGAACCAGAACTATCAGACGTAGATGTAGCAGTGCTAGAACCTGTGGTGTAAGTAATTGTTGCAACCGATCCATCACTTGCTGTAGCTGTGGACACCATAGTGCGTAGACCTCCAATATTTCCAGCGTTGGCACTCTGCAGAGTGATTCCAGTAGTAGAACTGTAACGCGAAGCTCGACTGGCACCTGGAATGGAGGATGAAATGACTTCAATATCAGAGTCAGTTACGTTGATGGCAGCCTGAGCAAGGGCAATTTCATGGTTTTGCATATCGTATACGACATAAGCTGAACGCAAAAAGGTGTCACCAAGAAGAGCAAAAGGATAGTTTGAAGCCATGATTCCAATAGCACACACAGGGTCGCCATTATTGAATCGAGCTGGGCCTCTGGAACTAGTGACAGGCAATAAAAGACTGCTGAATGGGACTGAAATCTTGGCACCGGAAAAGTCATAATCAAGACTTCCTTCCAAATTGCACGATTGAATGTAATATCCAAGCTGTGAGCTGTAGCTACCGTTGAAGGCATTCAAAATGTTCGCAGCTACACTCTGGGGGAAATAAGACAATGAAGTACCGGAATCCAAGAGGGCCTCAATAGTCGAGCCCAATAGCTGGTCACTTGAGCCGTCAGATGTGTATTCTAGTCCGCTGAATGCAATTAAGAAAGCGGTTGGCTGAGATGCTGTTGAACTTGATTTTAAGATGGGGACGGTGATCAAGTCGCCAGTGTATTTGTCATGGTCAACACCACCAAAGAGAATGTTGCCTTCATCTGCAGTAATATCATTGAGCCAAAGAGAGTAAGCAGGAATGTTGATGACTCCTTCTTGAGTGAGACGAATTGGTAAATTCGCATACATGTAAGGAGGGTTAATACTTAGAGTGGCTTCATTAGTGGCATAACCAATACCAAGAATTCCTACTGAGCTGTTTGTAGTAGTACCGAGTCCAAATGACATGTTGGTTACAGTTTGGCCCTGGATGACTAGTGTATCCATTGCCCAATCACCCTCAGCCACAGTTCCATCGCCATACTGTATAAAGAAATCACTATTATTCGCAATAAACGTAGAAGAGTCACTGTAAGCAAACACACCAGAAGTTGAACAATCAATATAATCGGGATCACTCAACTGACTGTTTGTAGTGGCGCAATAAGGGTTTGTATCAGAAATGACCCATAAATCACTACTTCCTGTATCGATGAGTAAGTTAAATGTTTGGGCAGGAGTTCCTAGTTCGACCTCCACGTTATAATAGGAGAACAAATTGTCCAATGGTACTTGCAAATATTCATTATCTCGTTTTTGAATGATGTTGTCATAAGAACGGGGATTAGGGTGAGTTGAAGCTCTTTTACTTTTAAAACCAATGTGCAGCGTTCCGTCTGGCGAGTCAGTAGTGGCTAGAAACTTGCTTTCAACACCTGGTAATAAGGATAGTAAGGCCAAAGCAGACACTGAAGTCCGTAGCCAGGATTCGTGATATGCTTTCATGAGATGCACTTTTTTTTCAGAGTTAAATATGGAGGTAAAATTTCAAGGGATTATAGATGTCCGTCCTAATACGATATATTGACAATTGGGCGTAAGGAATGAAGGGCTTTGAGAGAAACCAAAGAAAATTAAGGGCAGTGGAGGAGGGGGAACAATAGACCAAAAATTCTAAGAGAAAGAAGAAAAAGAGATGAAAAATTATATATAAATGAGAAAGAAAGAGGTTCTTTTATAAATGAAACAAAAGAAGTCAGAGAGGAGACAGATTGAGGGCAGAGTAAGAGACGAAAGGAAACAAGTTAGGTGCAGATATTAAATAATAATAAATAATAAATAATAAAATAATAAATAATAAAATAATAAAATAATAAAATAATAAAATAATAAAATAATAAAATAATAAAATAATAAAATAATAAAATAATAAAATAATAAAATAATAAAATAATAAAATAATAAAATGATAAAATAATAAAATAATAAAATAATAATAATAAATTAATAAAAATAAAGATTCCCTTGTTGCCGTAGCATAAAACGACGTACAATCAAAGGCACTCAATATTGTGAAAAATGGGTTATTAGTCATGGGTCGAATAATAATGACTAATGCTCCCAAGGCGGTGCTTTAGGGTTTTTCTATGGATTTCCCAATGCAGCGAAATCAAAAACTTAAAATTTTTTATTTCACTCACCGCAGCAAACAAAAAAAACAAGAAACCGGACGTATTTTTTAATATCATGCACCATGGTTTAAGACCTATAAGTTTGTAGATATTATTATTACTATTATTATTACTATCATCTGTTAAAGTCGTTCTTTTGGATGAAAAAAGGTACAAACTCGTCCTCGTCTTTGGGATCTTTGGGGCTTTTGGGATTCCACTTTTGCACTTGCAGTTTGCCTGTTTGGCTCAACAGTGCACTCTATTTTTAGATGAACATTATTAAGGTCTCTCTCAGCGTCAAGGATTTTCACTACCATCCCCAGTCTAAGCGACTTTATTCATGCCTACTACTACTTACTCCATTCCTATTTTGTAGTCCTTGTAAAGTGCAAACTGTTAGCATTATTTTCAAAAGCTTGGTCAAGTCACTTGCTCAATTGACTTGCACTAGGTTTGCTCCGTGCGCTGTTTCGTCTTGGAACACCCATGGTGCTTAAAATAACCTTCAAGACAAAAACAACCCAATTTAACAAGATTGAACTAATTGACCACTGAGATGGTTTGTGCCATATTGTTAGTTGTTCAATGTGACCATAGGAGTACAAATACGTTGAAATATAACCATGTGCTACCTAACGCGCAATGTGTACTACGTAAACTAGTTGTCCACTGTATTAAGTCAACTATTAGGACCAAAAGAAGCCTCTTTAACCGCTTTGAATCTACAAACAAATTGAGAAGCTTTTACGACTAATACTGGATTAAGTTATTTTCTCATCAGATGGTTTCGAGCGTCCAAGGTTGCCGATAGCTCCGGAATGACTGGGCTTCGCTTTAACCCTCAGACAATAATTGGCCATGTGAGTACCAACAGCATGTGCTAAAAGTCGTTAGCTTACTAGAAGGATTTAACCAGCATTGGTTTAAATGAAAATGGGCAATGCTTTGAAATGACCCTCCTCCAGTTATTCCGTTTATGCAATATGATGATAAAATCATCTTATTCATTATTATCTCTCGAATTTCATCTGGTACTGCTACTACGGTCTGATTTCAAGTAAAGCTCGGTGTTTAAAACAAATATTGATCTTTGTCTTTAAGTTACTGTCTTAGGGGCGTATTCGTATTAAACTGCAGTACTCAACAAATATGGCAAGCCGTTCCCTCTTCAAAGTAGATCTGCATTTAGACGAGCATCATGACCATCAATATCTACTAGAGATCTTCGAAGATGCTGAAAAACCAAAATTTAAATGGAATTGAATTATTGAGAGGAAATATTTGGAGATACTATACTATATAAATGTGAATAATTTCAAAAGCAGATACTTACTTTTAGTGATCTATTTGGCTGTGCCACTAAGTGAAATTTACTCTCAGTACAAATACCAGTATCAATATGGCTATAGCAACAAAACAAAAGAGCGATCATTCTCATAATACAAAAATTAACACAATCCGCAATGACAAAAGTAAATCTCTATAACTTTCAAGGAGTAAATTACAAAATTTAACTTTGGAATCCATCCAGTGTTTCCTGTTTAGGCGTATACAAATTGAACGTATGAATTTTTCAAGACACTGCTAACCGGAGGTTCCGAAGTTTTGTTTTTAATCAGATCGTCATCGTTAAATTCAAAGACATTGTATGGCCCATCAATACTACAAAATCTTAAGATTCATGTAGTATGACCATATATTTAGAACTCAAAAATTTATATTAAAACAAAGTAGTTTAGTATTGCCAGCTATTCATCCAATTGATCATATTGTATACTTTTACAAAGGTAGTGAAAATTATTTTGTTTACTTACTTGGGAAATACCGTCTCGAACTGACGTATTATATTATTCATTTATTATTATTTCATTTGGAAAAAATTCCATAAAAAATTTAATCACGTCGGCTGGAGTATTTTGTTTGAGACTCTTGAGCCTATTTGCTCCCTGCCGTTTGACACAATATTTAAACTTAGACCATGACTTTTCTCTCTTCCAAAATAATAACAATACAATACACAAATATACAAGGTACAATTATTAAAATCTTGTTAATATGATGGGTTATTATAGACAAGAGATATAACTGTAAAATCTGTTCAATGGCCGTAAACCTATCTAATGTTGAATCCATAAATACAACTTGCAAGCTTCCATACATGAAATTTACTTTTGAGCAGGAGAAAAATTGATCCCATCACCTGGCTGCCATGTCCTCATAGTCTTGCTTGGGCTGCTACGGCTGCTACGGCTGCTACTAGGCTTTGCCGAAGGTGAAAATTTAATATCGTCAGTTGCCTGCCACACTCTACTAATCATAGCAGGGTGTCGGGCCTGTGGTGCTGCTAATGGTGTCTGAGGAGGTGATGCATTGTGCACTGGTGACTGGAAAGAGCGAGCTGATTTAGAGATAGCATGTTCTTGAGCATTTGTTTCAACAATATCGTCTTCATCATAACTATCTTCATTCTGCAAATGTCTGGATGCATGACTTTGTCGTTGATTACCCATTTCAGTAGATTGTTCCATGCTTAGCTGTGAAAATGCCTCGCTGATACTATTTTCCAATTGACGACCTTCAATACGCCTCTGGTAAACAAATTCTTTACATTGATCTGTAAAGGATCTCAATTGTTCTATCAAAGAATTGTAAAACTTTCTTCCCTCATCCAAGTTTTGCATAATCTCTCCAAACTTATAATATGCAACTTCAAGGTTCTGAATTGCATTTTCTCTCTCAATGGTGCTGCTATCATTATCTCGAATCTCCAAAAATTGTTTGTTCAATTCAACTATTTGAGCAAGAATCGTGGCTTGATTCTCCTCTTGTTTTTTAATCCAGTCAGAACTTTCTGTTTGCAATTTGGATATCTTTTTAGTATAAACCGTCTCAAACTTGGCAACATCCACGTGTGAGTGAGCACCACTTTGTTGAATCATTAAGTTATACTCCTTGATAATGTCTGGAAGCATTTCAGTGTTGGCCACAGTGTACATTAAATTACCAATGTACTGTTGTCGCTGGTCCTCAATTCCTCGGATTCGTAATAAGGCTTCCTTTAACTCTTGAACATTATATTCCAGATAGGGATCCACGTGAACAACTGTAGAGTTGGGGATATATCTTTCAAGCTGTTTTGGCCCTTCACACAAAATTTCCAAATACCGTTCAATCTTGTGAAACTTATCTCGCACCAATTGATCACTTGCCTTAGAACTTTCTAAATAACCCCGAAAGTTGGTGACCGCTTTCCAGAGGTCATCACCAGCCTCACGCGAAGGAGCACGATTCCATCTATCTGTGCCCTGCCGATCTCGCATCATTGTATCTTCCTTCTCTTCATACATCAGCATTTCTTTGTTACCATCGAGAGCATGCTCGCTTTCTCTAAAAAGTTTTTGTATATCGTTCAATGTTCCTCGAAGCAGACTTACACCACCCTTAGTTCTGATATCATCTGAATGAACAATTAACGACTGGGGAACACCCATTGGTTTCTCCACTGCTTCAAGAGATCCTGGAAGATTCAGTTCCTGAAGTGCAGAGTGCATATTTACCGTCATTTCTTCAATCTTTGAAATTAGGTTTTTGTGTACATATTCATTCATCTTTTCGTGATATGCATTGTTAGCCTCATAAATTGTGTAAGGCAAAATATCAGCAAACAAAGGTTGCACATGACGAGTGGTTTCCAAATAATCAAGAGGGTTGACCATTTCTTCAGGTATAATATGCTTAGCCATGACGATTGGAGTTATAGGTGATAGACTTGAGGCAGTGGGCACTGTTTGCAAGTAAATCATATCATTATCCTTCTCTGCTCCAACCAGATCCGACTTGACTCGGGAGTTTAGTTCTTGCAAGTCCTCAAGCACAGAAGAAGAAACATATTGCGAATTAGTTAATGCAATTGAACAAGATTCAAGGGCATCTTTCAACCTGCCAATTTCTTCACCGTATCGTCCCTTATTCAGAGAATCTAACGATGCCCGATACTGAGCAGCAGCGTGGAAGTGATATTTCTTACATGTGAAGTGATGCATCCACTCAGATCTAATCGACGAACACCTATTTGCATGATCGAGTGTCTGAGAATAATAGTCTGATACTTGAGTAGCAAGTCGAGCTATCAGCGAGTCTTTCAAGCTCTCCGATTTGGCCTTGATCCAAAAACATTCCTGTGCCTGAGCCAAGCAAAGATAATACAAAGTTTCTAGGGTTGAACTGTCTAGATCGAGTGGAGGAATTTGATCTAGTTGGGGTAATAGATCGTCAATCATATATCGGAAACATCCAGCAGCTTTCTAAATTATTGTTAGAGGCAAATTCAGTTACTTGAATCTAACACTTACTTGAAAATAGTTGTAAGCTCGTTTCACACCATTAGTATCCTTCATCGGTTGATTGACCGCAATTTGAGAATATAAACTTGCAATGTTGAACGCAATATTCAATCGCTCAAATTGTGTTGAGCTGCTTTTAACTGAAAAAGTGTCAGAGAGACTCTCACTTTAAATCAATTTCCTATCTTACCTGCTCCGCTCTCTGAATAACCCAAAGTACCATACCATATAAATTCGACTTTGATCTAAAGGAATGTTAAAAAGCGATAAACACAAGGAAGTATCTCACTTACATCAGAAGGAAATTTGGTAACAACATTGCACAGCTGTGCATAATACCTATACTAAATTAGCCAAAAATCAAATTAAAGAACTTCTTAACATACTCAAGTAACTGTTCTAATGAAGAAATATGGGGAGAGGTATCAATAATCTTGTTTCGTAGCTTATCAAGGGTATCTGCATCAATAGTAGCTTGACCTTCATTCTGATGGAACTCCTTTTCCACATACTGCTCAATGCTGTAGCCCAGTGGAATTGATCTACTCCTTCTCAAAGGAATATGCAATAATTGGCTAGTCATTCTTATTGTCAATTCAGTTTTAAATGAACGTCAAATGAAGTGCCACACAAGGGAAGGGAAGCTGAGGGTATAAATGTGGTTAGGGTAATGATAGACGAAAATGACCAAAAGGCTCGAATCTACACTGATTTCAACTTATCTTCTTTTGAATGATTTCTATAGAAAAGTAGACCATTGGTTTTCTGGGTTCAAATATTTTAGAGATCTTTTATCGTCGCAACTTTTAAATGGCGAAAATCTTATTCTGAAAGACTGAGAATAGCTATATCTTCTTATTTCAGTTCTCGCTTTATATGTGACCTTCGTTCCAATATCCGCATCTATATCCAGCCCACAGTTATGGAAAGACCTAAGCCATTAAATGTTAGTGTTAGTACCTGGAGCCTTTCTAAAGCTACTTGAAATATATCAATTCCAACATCTTCTACTCTCGGTAAATGAGCATTTCCAAACTACACTCTAGACAACTCTTTTCGAGTTTTTATAACGTACTTGGCTATTCTTTCCTATTTTACTTTTTTCTTCTTTTTTATATTTGGCAGATCCATGCTCAATTGCCTACCTACTATTTGATTTCCCTTCGCAGTTTCACTCATGCCCATCTCTTAAAACTGCCATTGGTTTCAACGAGTTTCAGACACACACTCAATAGCGGAGATAAATATAGGGTTGGGGTATAATCAATCTCTACAAAACTATTGAAAAAGCTGTCCTCATCTCATTAAATCACATAGACCTTAATCCTACCCCATCACAATTAGTCCCTGACGGATTCTGTCGATTTAGCATAAGCAGAGATAGTACCTGCTCTAATTTTAATCCTAATTTGGTTTGTGCTGGTTTTTCCGTACTTTACAGTTGTTTTGTGCTTTCCGTTCAATTGGCCAAAACTTATTGCTAACTGTGAACTTCAGGTTCATCCCGAATCATCTGGAATCAATCTGAGTCTTGAGAGTGTCATCTTGGGGTCTACAACTTCTACAATTTACCTTGCTACTGAACTCTTAGTGCTTCCATTTACTCATTAAGTTCATCCACCATATTCGCTATTTTCGTTTTCCTCTAGTGCCTAAACCGTATAACTTGTCGACACAAAACGTGTAAAAATGCAACCGAAATTCCGGTCAAAACATCAAAAGCTCATTTTACAGTGCTATCCTGCCGGAAGGGGTACTGACAAGAAGCCTAATCCTTCGGAACTATCATATCTTCTTTACTACGTTTCTACGCGACGTTCGAAACTCACCAAGGTCGGCCTTTTTCTTGAACGAAAAGCACAAAGCGATGTGTATCGAGGTCGCTCAGGTAATGTTCAGGTAACTTTAGACATTACTAAGGCCTTGATTGAGCGGTGTCCAGAAGACCTAAATTTGTTTGCTCGGAATGTCGTCAGCATTTTGACTTCTGTGGTTTCATCCAATGACCTCTCATTGTCACAACATGCTTCTCCAGTTTTTGACACATTTTGCCATTTCCATGATGGTGCACTATTTCGTGGAGATCCATTATATGTCAAGGATTTTCAACACTTGGTTTCTCTTTACCTAGCCATTGCTCGAGGTGCTGATTCTGGACCTAATGCTTTGCAATGGAAGCTGGTGGGCATTGAGGCCGTCAAAAGTATTGCATCTTCCGTAGCTTTATCAACTCCAGCGGGCAAAAGCCAAGTTGAAGAAATTATTTCGCTTCTTCTTTCTTGTCTTTCTTTGGACGACGATGGAGCATGCCTACTCTCATTACAGTCCCAAATTACAAATGCTGAATCTCGAAGAGATAACCCGAGAGCAAGTTTGCAACTTACCCGCCGTGCTACCATCAACTTTACAGGTGAACAACTACTATTATACACTGCTATGCAAGCCCTCCGCCATTTCTTTGACACTACGTCCACTGATCAATTGCGAAATGCTACAAACCACACTGTTAAGTTCATTTTGAGTACCAACGCCCCTCCACTGTGGTCCACGACTCTTGCAGAAATTGTAACCACGTGTGCACCAGTTCAAACGCGTTTCGCAGTACTCACTGAGCTTGTCGAGCAATTAGTTGTTCTTTCCCCTACTGAGACTGTAAAGCAGCTAGCTGTTGCGAGGCTAGTGAGCTCTCTATTATCCTCCTCTGTTAACATGATTGGATTATCTGTAATTGATATCTTAAGATCACTTGTTCACCTTCAAATGCAAATTCTCAAGTCTGTGGAGCCAAGTGCACTGAAAACCGGTAATCCATCACCATTTGAGCTGATCCTTGCACTTAAGGATTGTGTCGCAGCATTGGCATCTCACAATTATTATGCAGCTCAGATATCCGATATGATAACTGAGGTGTTAGCCCGCTGTCAATACCCTGGTCGACTATCTGCAATGACCTCCGGAACTGGAACTCCTAGACTTGGCTCAGTCAGTAGAAGCCAAGATGCTTCTGACCTATCAGCCTCCGAAAAACCACATTCATCCGGAATAAACTCTATTTTCCTTATCAATAGTTTGGAAACGATTAGCATGATAATATTAATTTCCTCCGGAAAAGTTGGAGGTCTCGAAAAAAGTCATTTGTCAATTCAGTCATGGGATGGAACACAACATCTGCTCAATCATGAAAGTTTAGACGTTCGAGTGGCATATACAAATGCTTTAACAGTATTTTTAAAAAATTGCAACTCATCAACCGACACCTCAATGAAAACATTAACCAACTTTAATGTATTAGAAGGACCATATGGAAGCTTGATTATAGAGCTTTACAAATTGGCAACTCAGATACCTGGAGAGAGCGTTAATTTTTTGATTGTATACCATGTAATTCGTGCCATAATTCACAGCTGCGATGACAATGGTGTATTAAGAGTTTGTTCTCTTGCTTTTTCTTTAGAACGTGAGAGTTCTGCCATCTTTTCAGGAGACAATTCGAAACAATATGCCTTTGAGCAAGGAATAGCTTTTGGAAGCATTTCTCAGGCTATTGTGTATCATGTTGGGCGTAAGTTCAAATCAGAGCAACTGACTACCGCTGTTGTTGATGAAATCAAACTCCGACAGCATCAGAATATTTGGTATACTCCAATCGACGTGTTTACCTCTCACTCACTTAGTAATGACTTAGCAACAGCCAAAACCTTCAATGGTAGCTCTTTGGAATCCGGGAATGTTCAAAATATTCATTCCATTGATAAACCTCAACTCTTTACCATTCTTTCTCAGGCTGTGAATGAGTTTCAACCTTCTATGGACCAAATATCAAATACGAATCTTGCAGTTGGTGTGGGGTATTTGGGTTCACGAATGCCGACTTTATCAAAAAGCGATAACCCAGCATCAGATTCTTATCAAATAGTAAACAGGGCACGATCATTAAAACAACTCAACAATAAACTTCAGGATATGAATGGTATGAATAACAGTGGATATCTTCCAACCAATGCAACCATCAACTCTGTCAGTAAACTGAACGGACAGGCCGTGAATGGGCAAGACAACTATCAAAATGGTAAAACCGAAGAGACAGGAGACAATCTTCATCCTCATCACAGTCGCCCAAACAGATCTAATTCATTACTTGATAACCGATCTATTCATACCATAGCGGACTTACGACGAGACTTCTCACCAAGGGTGAAGGACCTGAAAAAGGCAGCCTCTGGGTTTAATGTGGGAATGCGACCTCCGTCATTGAGTATGTCCAACAGATATGCCACAAGCTTGCATAGTACTCAAAGTAGCGATTTTGCGGGATCTGCCGCGTCTTTCCATTACTCACACCCTAATTCTCCAACAAATACTCAACATAATATCAACCCTGTTGAGGGTCATCCGACCGTGAATGGCAATAATAATGAGAAGCTTGATGTGATGTCGTTCTTGGGTTCACTATCTTCAGATATCTCTAATGATCGAGGAAGACTTGTATAAAATTTGTTAAAACTAGAGATGTATTAAATGGTCTTTAAATAATTTGGAGTTTGTTTTATGTTACAAAATGCTAAATAAAGTGATGGGAAATAATGAAGAATAAAAATATACACTTATTCTGAAAACTGAACAAGTCTAATATCTTTAGTTCTCATTTGTGTTTGACTTCTTTTCAATGTAGTGTTCAATGAAGTGGAAAATTTCAAATCCGACTTCAACCATAATTAGTATAATAATCATCCACTCAAGTCGGACACCTTGCTCTTCAGAAAGATGAGATTTCAAAATATTAACACTTTCACTAGCATAATCAAGCTTCTTATTCAAAATCGCAATTCGCGGAGCCACATCTAGCCGTTTAGAAATTAACGAGTATAAGGATTCAAGCTCAGGCTCTTCCCAGTACAAATCGGGAGTCTCAATTAGCTCTGAGTAAAGATTAAGCTGACCTCTGATCTGAAGTAGCTGGCCAGTAAGTCGGAGTACCGTTGTTCCACGAGTCCCTAGTTCTCTGCCATTGGCAAGGTTATCAATTAAAGATTTGGTAGATTCAATATGATTATCAAGGGAGTTTTCAAGTGCGGCAAGTTTGGTGCTTCGAGCGATTCCGCTTGAAAATGCAGCTTTAGCTAGTAAACGTTCAGTAATAGAGTTTCCTGAAATAATAATAACATCGCCCAGCATAGTGCTCTTCTGAATATCAGGAAGTAAATGGTTGCTAACGGTGCTTGAGCTTGATGGCTCTTCTCCAGAAGATTCTTGATTGAATTTTTGATTGGATTCGGAATTTGTTTCTTCAGTTGTACTAACACTTTGCTCTTGGTTTTCAGAAACACTACTGTGCAATTGAGATTCGGCTAAGGGCTGCTCGTGTACTTCAGAACTAAGAACTTCTTTTTCCACATAATCCATATCTTCCGACTCAGGCTGCTTATAACTGCGAAGCTCTGATCCTTTAAGTGCTGGTACAATTTGGTCCAAAACTTCAACTTCTGTCATTCCCCATGATACCACAGATCCATTAGAAAGAATAAGCACATCTGCATGTTTTCCGGGTGCGAAGGGATACTGAACATGTGCAATCTCACCAGGCAACAAAATTCGAGCAGATCTTAGTCCTTGCGCATAAAGAAGTTCCATAACCTTTGCCAAATCGTAACGTTCACAAGTCGAAACAGTAGTACAAGGCTGATATAACTGAGAAAACACAGCTGGATTTAATTGCGACTGATGCAGCGTTTGGGGATCATTTGTATGCAGTCCTCCGCTATTCTCATCATGCTGATACTCGCTTGTGGATATGGGACCTCCTGGGGGTACGTCTAATCGACCTGCTAGTCTCCGTAAACTGTGCTGGGCAGGAATTGTTGCACGCGGTATCTTTGCACCGTATAGTAAACCTTTATTCCCAGTTATTGTTGAATTGGTTCCTTGAGCTGTACTTTTTTTCCCCGGAGTTCCCTCGTTATTCGCATTAGCATTGGTATTACTGCTGCTGCTATTCCGATAACTTCGAATAAATCGACGGCCGGCTGTGAATGCTTGACAAGGGCCACCGAATTCAGAACAAAGAAGCCCAGTAGATACAAGTTGAGTGTATCTACTCGTACGGCATAGTTGACCAATATTTATGGCCATTTTGAAGAAACTGAAAAATAAGGCTTTGATTAAGTTTAGTTTGGGGACATGGAGGATTTTCGTAACTGAAATAATAAGAATAATTTTTGTGAGCCTGTAGTATTCCTCAACTACTCCCTAACCCCGCGGCTATCATGCCGGGTGGTGGCCTGTTGAACAGAATGATCCAAGCAGATAGGAATGATTTAAAAGCTATGAAATGCAGAAAATACAAAAGACATGTATAATAGATGTGAAAAATATATTGATGAATGAAATGTTTGTGTGTGCATACAGGCTATTCGCTTGCGAAATTACATTGATGCTAAATTTTGCAATCCATTTTTGGTCGTCATTGCGTTACAAAATAGTTCATACCAAAATACTAAAGAGTTGGTGCTGATAAAAAAAAATAAAATAAAAAAATAAAAAATCAATGATAATAATATTGAACACTAATCGTTTCTTAGGCATGAATAGCTGAGCCAGCATGATCAAGGTTTGACCCAGGGCGACGCACTGTCTTCTTAGGGGTTATCCATGTATCAGAATCATCAGGCTTCTCATCAGTTATTGCTACATCATCTCCGTCAGCAATAGCAGACTCTGTTGGGTGAGAAATTTCTTTTCCATTTCCTTCAGCCTTGATTACAGGCTTATTCTCCTTTGGAACAGCGGCAACAGAAGCATGGAAGGCTTTTCGTTCACGGTTAGCGTTTCCATTCGAAAAACTGCTACGAGCTTGGCGATTGGTTTCGTTAAACTTCTTGCGATGATGATGGGCATCGTCGTGGTTAAAACTTTTTCGTTGATGATGATGATGATGATGCTTTGGTCCGACACTGATCCAGCC
Organism: Geotrichum klebahnii; assembly: GCA_030570935.1. Classification (NCBI taxonomy): domain Eukaryota; kingdom Fungi; phylum Ascomycota; class Dipodascomycetes; order Dipodascales; family Dipodascaceae; genus Geotrichum; species Geotrichum klebahnii. Next base: position 82,151 of record JAJLWW010000024.1, on the reverse strand, counting down.
TGATCCATCTTCTTCGTCGGCTACAACTGCGGATTCCTTTTGTCCTTTATTGGATGAGTAACGTCTGGGTCTGTGATGAATATTGTTTGAGGGTGAACCTTCATGGTGATGGGCTGCCTCTTCTTTGACAGACTTGGAGGCAGCATAAGCTGTAGCGAACTTTGGGGGGATAGAGAGGTAATCGCCTTGACAGTGTTAGTCACAAGATAAGAATATCACATGATGATTGAACTAAATACCTGGTGGTTTGACATGTTGAATATTTCTCTGAAGTCTTCTGGATGTTAGAATGCATATCGAGCTAGAGTCAGGACAGAAACATACCTCGATGTCATTTCATTGGCATCGATATCAGCGCCTTCTTCTTCTTCATTGGAACTATGGTGAGGCTCATCGATGATGGCATTTTCATCTCCAACAAATTTCAGCTCACGTCCGGATCGATGACGGTCAAAACTTAGCGATTTCTTCTTTTGAAGCTTGGAAAGATAAAGTCTTGAAGACTTCATTCTAAAATGATGCATTAGTTAGACCCAAATATAGTGTCAATGCTAATATTATCCACATACTCCTGACTGAACTTTATAGCATCTTCGAGAAACTCAGGATTCTTGCACAAGTCCGAGTGAGAAAGTTCAAGTAACTGTTGAGAAGTATAAATAGTAGACATGTTTATCTATCTATTCAACAGAAAAACGACGGTTAGCATACATGAAATTATCATTTTTGGAAGTTTTATAGTGATCCTCAAGATCTGAAAAAAAGAGACGTACTTGTCTGAAAAATACACGATCGAAATACAAATTAACTGGAAAACAATCCTGAATGTCTTATATGGATGAAGCAAAAGATGGTTTCTTTGGAAATAAAAGGGCTACTCTAGATGAAAGCTAGCAATTGTGGAAAATAGAAGGAAAGATATTCCAAAAAGTTTATATATTATTCCTGATGTTCGATTTGAGCATCTGGGGTTTGAATATGGGCAAATGACACAGTTTACACTCGAGTTCTCAGATATACAAGGTCTCCGTTCAACAATATTAAAGCCCTTACCCTATATTCCCAGCTGACAATGGAGACACAATGAAATTGAACCAAAACAAAAGCAAAAAATATTGAAATTCGAGAGAATTCTGGTAGGCAGATGATAATATCACATCATATATCATCTCATCATAGCCTCAAGGTTTCGTTTCATTAATTCATCATTGTCTGTTCAAGTCGCATGACAGTTAAAAAATAATGCACAGTTTAATATTCCCTTTTGGTAGAATATACAGCAAACTAGTCTATTGAAGACTGACACATGGCTGACCCGAAGCTCTGTCGGTTTCTAGTTTAATCCGTATCTTACCTGACCATTAACAGAAACCGACATCTTTTTGAATTCAGTGAAAATGGGGTTTTTATTTCTGAAAATGGAGTTGAGTTATACTATTTACTTAACTTGTCGTTTCAATATTTATATTCAAGCCATTGATACCTGACAACGGCTAACATCATCACAACATGGCAGGAAAAGCCAGTCCTCCAGCAACCAATGTACCTACCGTTGCCAGACTAAGGCCAAGAAGTATGAACTTTACCTTGCGTCTTCCTGTTCTTACCTTTATCGTTCTTTCAAATACAATGAGATCGCCCTGACCACCTCCTCCTATTATCTTCCATCCTTTTTTCTCCAACTTTGCAATGCTCTTACGATACTTTTCAGGCCTGGAGAGCTGAGACAAGATGCTGAATGTGTCTTGTAGCAATTGCTTGTCTTTTAATGGCATATGATTAGTTTTAATGATATTCTGGGTTGGTGTAAGAATAATGTACTCGGTTAGAAATGACTGCTGCGCACGATGACGATGTCGATTATGATGACAAGATCGTCTGGTTTCAGATTGGGGAATGGAATATGCTTCGTTTACAGGAGCAGCTGTAGCTTCCTTTTGATGGTTCGACTGTTCCTCAAATGGAGCGGCTTTTGATTTATCAGATGAATCTTGATTCACGGTTGTAGATTGTGACTGTGACTCCAGTTTACTATCAATGCCGTCTTTTTGAATATTTCCAATTGACTCCGAAATGTGAAAAGTGCTCTTAGTCTCAGTAGGCTCGCTTGAGATCATGGGAGTTACTGTCTGCTCAATTGGAGTGTTGGGAGCTGTATTTTCAGTTACATACCGTTCACGGATTTCAGACGGAGTTAACGATTCAAGATTTAAATCTTGAATAGCAATGACTCGGCCTTTGGTGATCTTTCTGCCAGAATTGCCTTGTTTTGGCAAAGGTTTGGGCTTGTAATCCCGGAAATTGACTCTGCCTGGTAAGGTGTCCACCATCTTTTGAACTTTGGCGGCCGAAGCTCTGTACTGCCCCTGGAGCCCTGCAGAGCCAGCAGTTTCAGACGGATTCGTAGGAGGGATATCGGAAATGGCTTTGGTATTCAAAGAAGAGGCTGACGGAGATTCAGGTGACTCAGCAAAAGTCTTATCTTTCTTGGTACTTTGTTCCAGAGGTTCAGAAAACTCGGTGGCTTCAGCAGAATAAGGCGTTTTACTTTGTTCAGGAGTGTCGAAACCCAATTTACTGTCGTCTACTACGCTCTCTTGGGTGGCGTTGGGTTTGGTCTCATCACGAGAAGTGGAAGTCCATTTCTTCTCAGGGTCCTCTTGCACCATCATTTGTTGAAATAGCTTTCTTTGATATTCATGAAGTTGTTTCAAATGCTTTTGGGTATCATCAGAAATCTTCCAATATAGCCCTTTTTCCTTCTCGAACAGTTGAGACGTGCGACTATTCAAGGAATCTAGCCATTGGTGCCGTCCAAGATAATAGTTATCGCCTTTATAAAACGAATGACTTGCCCGGTCAGCCTTGCAGTTTTGAGTATTGCCTAGACCGAGCCAATTGTGGCCAGCTGTGTTGCGAAAAGGTTTGTTGATGTACGATTGGCAAACGTTGAGAACTTTGGGGTTCCTTGTTTTTAATCGCCACTGGGGTTTGCGGAGATGCCTAGGAGGTCTATCCCATGAACAAGATATGGGATAAGATGTACCTCTAAACCATAGTTTCCTTCGGAATTGAAACATTGTGGTTTAAACTATAAAAGAAAAGAGGAGAGGATTTTTTTGAAAGGAAAAATTAATAAATAATTAATTAAAAAAAGAACTCATAATAATTTGGGGTTAATCAAAGTAATATGGGAATTTCCAAACCGGATATTGCTGATAGATAAGTGTGTACATGTGATTTCAAACTGAGGTAAGAATTGAGATGGGATTACCCACATCAGTATAACACTCGAACAAAACGACTTGAATATGAATAAAATGCAATGAAACAGATGAAATTTGTGGTGAATATACATAGAATATTATTTATTGAAGCTGCCCTTTAAAAAATTCAAAGTTTTTGTATCTGTGGATCTTTAGCTGAACTAATGCCTTTAGTAGAACCTTCTGAGGTGTTGAGGTTCTTTTCAATTCGAGTAGAAGTGGAGTTTTCTTATTGCAAAGCAAATCTTATTCTCTATCAAATTATGGAATACAATGGTTGAACGAATGAGGCTGCTCAAGTGCACAACCCTGAGCTTGTCATTGGTCTTGACAGTAAATTCATTATTCAGAGAGATCGAATCTCCAGACTCAGTATCTGACGTAGGAGCTCTGGTAACAGATTGAATACGTCTTGGAGTTTTCGCGTGATATTTCGAACTGAAGCTCAATGTTGAGAACTCTTTGGAGATATAAACACCCGCATGAACTCTTACTGCCTAATGTTGGGCATCCACAATGAGTAGTAGAGGATTGGGTGTATCTTTTAGAAAAGGTCGTTTATCTGAAGATCAGATGGTCGCGGTTTAGGATCACTGCCAACCATGTAACTTTCCTTTGCATTGACTTTCTTGGAGATGCCGCTCATAGATTCGACATAATTGTGATTAAAAGCTAGGCAGGCGTATTTCTCATCTTCTTCAAAGGAATGGCAAAACTATTAGCCACTAGGAGTGATTTACCGCTGGAATCGCCTAACAAGAGCGCCTAAGACTTGCTCTTCTTATATTCTTTGCTATTTGGCTATAGTGATCTACGACGGAGAGAAGAACCAAAGGTGAAACGGTGACATTCTTCTCCACCAGAGGAGATTTTAGTGTAGAGGGCATTATTTGTTAGGAGGAGTTTGGTTGGCAATGATGAAAGTGGAACTTATAGGTGCAATTGAGTATATTGAGGTATTTTAAGGGATTTGAATGTCTATAGTTCGTTAGTTATTTATACAGACAGTCCTGTTAATGAATCAGAGAACATCCGCGGAGAAGGTTTCCGGTTTCTGGTTCATATAGTTGGTTAGCTAATGAGTAGAACCAAAGTGAGACAGCCTGTAATTTACGTTCTGTAGTAAATGTTGGCACACAACTTCAGCCTTGCCTTTTGACATGGTTTCAATTTCTAGCAACTGAACCTTTTGACAAGGATCTAACCAGTTGCCCCTTGTTAATTCGTTTGACAGCAAGTTAAGAAAAGAAGTTGATGGGGTTTACAGGTTTAATTCATTTAGATGATGAAAAAAATAAATTCTGCATAGAAGAAAACAATTCTTCAAGAAATAAATTAATGTATTTAGTATAAACACTTAAGCCAGAAACTTTTCAACTTCAGCGATTTTCTCATTGGCAGCAGTTTTGTCCTCATCAGACTCCTCGGACTAAAAGAATCAAGTTATGCTTCGTTAGTTGACTCATTACTTGACTATCAATTAAACAGATAAACATAATGGTGTACTTACAACAATGGATTTCAAGCCCACAAGAGTTGACTCGATCTTCTTTCTGATCTCAGGAATCATTTGCTTAGTATCATCTAAAACTTCAACCTGGAATAAGTAGTTAGTATTTAAACAGGAAGAAAGTATAGTTACAAATAAAGGTTGTTTTAAAAATCATACCGCTTTCTTGATTTCGTACTCATCAGCATTGTTTGCCTTCAAAGTATCAACTCGGGCTTGCTGTTCCGCTGTTTCCTTTTCGTAAAGGTTTGATTCCTTTACAAGTCTAGTCAGAGCATTGATCTTGATTTGTAATTGAGAAGGAGCCATATTGAATTGATTTTAATGTAACAGATATGAAGAAGGGAATGTGTGATTTGATAGAGAGAAGTTGTATCATACTAGGAATGGCGAGGATGGAATGGGAATTATTATTATTAAGGGAGGTTTAGTCAGCACAAGGTTTATGGAATAATTACGAATATGAAATCCTAATTTTTGAAGGTATATAAAGTGCAATTAAGCTTGAGATGGAATTGAAAAGAACTAGATATAGTGATCTACGTTTATTTAAACCAACTTCACATGGCCCGGGAAAGAACAGTGCATGTTTGGTTGACGTTTTTAAGACTCGGATGATGGCTGACATGACCCAGTCTCGTCTCTACCAGCCACTGGAACCAGCCCTACTTCAACCCAAGAGTACAATCAGCTTTTTCCAGGAATAGCATATATCGTATAAATAACTATCTCATCTGGCCACTCGCCCTTCATATGCTTTTGGACATCTTAGATATCCAACAATAGGTTCACATTTAAAGTTTCTCGAACTTGGAATAGGGGCATTTGGTTTGGGAGGAAAACAAAAACTAAAGGTTAAAAATAAATATTAAAAAAAAAAAAAAAAAAAAAAAAACCAGGTATTATTACCCTATTTTTAATACTGATTTATTTTTATTTTTTATTTTTTTCTTCTGAGAAATCCAAGTTTGTTCATACTGTTGTTACTGGTATTGTTTGATCAACAGCAGTTTGTAACTCTTCATTATCATTTCAGGACTCAGTGACAAAGAGGTGGTTCTGGTCTTAACCACATATATTCGCATACACACGAAACAGTCATACAAAGGAGGGAGAGGATCGCCACAAGAAAAATATACATACATAATCTGTTACAATGAATGCTGAAGCATTGAATGAATTCAAAAGTTCGATCCTTGACCGACTTAAAGGAATTCAAGAAAAAAAAGACCAAGCTGAAAAGAATAGATCCGACTACTTAAAACTACGAGATAACCTTATAGCCCGAATTACAGAAGTTGAGAAAGAAATAGAAGGTTTTTCTAAGCAACTTGAGTCTGGACAGAAAGCTATCAGCGATTTAGAGAAATTAGCTCAAGATGGAGAAGAAGCCCAGAAAGAAGCTGCAAATGCAAATCAGAGTACTGCCGGTATGGACAAAAGCAAAGACGAGGAGGTAGAGGAGGATTTATTCATGACAGAAGACGGGCTCCCTATGATGGAAATTTACGAAGAACTTGATGACGATGGAAATATAATTGGTAAGGATGAATATAATTTATTTGAGATGTGGAACTGACTTCTAACCTTTTACTTTTAGCATCTCATGCTCGACCACAGAGATCAGAGCAGCTAGTAGATTTTGCAAATGGCCCTTTGGCAAAAATTTTGGAAAAGGAAGAAAAAGCAGTGGCCGCTGCCAAGAAGCAACAAGAAGGGGTAAAGCCTAAATCTATTTTAAAAAGTTCTGAAGAGAAGACTCAAACATATGGACCTGAGAAGCCGCCATGGATGGTACAAAACCAGCCAAACCCTTACGATCCTCCAAACTTGCAGCCAAAAGAAATACAGAGAATCCCAGATGATTTAGAAAAAACTAATTTACAAATAACAGAGGCAAGTGAATCCAAAAAGGAAGAATCCGAACCTAAATCAATTATCACCGAAACTTTGCCTGAGGCAGTTCCACACACGTCCGAAGAGATCGAGTCTTTTCAAGATCGTATCCCCGAAACTGCGAGCATTCCCAAAGACGAACTACTAGAGCTGCAGCTGATTGCCCAGGACGATGACGAGTCTGATTTCGATGCTGGGGACGACTGGGAGTACCACGAAGAAGACTATAATCACCCCGAGGATGAGGACGAGAGCGAAGACGAATTTGGACGTACAAGAGGATCACTATTTCCATTTGCATTACCTGAAACCATCCAAAAATCAATCGAAGAGAAACGTAGAAAAAATGTATTAGGACTCAGTGGTGATGGAAATGCTAGTAGTACTATTCCACGAGGACTTTCACTGAACACAAGCAAACAACCTCAAGAAGAGATTGAGCCTATTGAGACAACAAAAAGTAAAGCAAAGCATCGCTCAGATGATAAACGACGAGTCACATTTGCAGAAGAGATCAGTGTGAGGGAGTTTGAAAAGGATCCCCGAGAGGTGCATGGAGAGATTAATCCTATGCAGAGCCTGTATAAGGCCATGATGCAAGCGCAGCAAGAGATGATGGAGAATCAGCGAAAACAGGGCCTTGAGAGCAAGAGTGTGAGAGATGAGGATGACGAAGATGATGGTTTTATGGGAACTCCATCTCGCAATATTTCGGTAGAAGAAGAGTTGCTTCAAAAGTTGTATCCAGATGAAAAAGAGCCAGTAGTCATGGCTCCTCCTGAAAAAGAAACCAGCAGTAAGCCTGTGAAGGTTTCCCGATTCAAGGCAGCTCGCATGGCTTCTGAGAGTAGTACCAAGAGCACCTCGTTACCAAAAAAGAATGAAGGTGTTGCTGTTAGCAGTTCGATCGTGGACAGGGACAATGAAAGTGAATATTCATCGCCAATCAGTAGCACAATTATTGAAAGAGAGGCTCCCGTGGAAAAAGAGCCAGCACGACCTCATAAAGAAGCGCAGAAGCAAAGATTATCTTCATCTTCATCCACAAAAGGTTCTGCCCGTGCATCTACTTCTAGCACTTCAAAACCTCAGACTTTGTTAGAAGAACAGACGTTTAGTGCCAACAATAACAAGCCAAGGGTGTCGCGGTTCAAGGCCCAGAAACAAAAGGAAAAGTCCAAGCCATCATTTCCTACGTCCAATCGAATTCAAGAGTTGAGTTCCAATGAGGTACAAGAACTAGAAAAGCAAAGTAGTAGTAGTAGTAGTAGCAGTAGCAACAACAACAACAACAACAACAAAGCATCTACACCTGCATTATCATCAAGCATCCCATCATTTAAAAATGTTACACGGTACCCAAGTACATTTACGTCAAAACAGACCAATAAGCCACAATCTACATCAGCATCATTATCATCTACTTCATCAAAAGCCGAATCTGCTGTTGTTGGTGAGATTCAAGAGCAAGCTGAGCCATCTCCTCAAAACGAACAAGACCCTAGTGCTCGTGTTAGTAATCATGGAGTGGAAAACATTCGGCCAGGCTTGGCAAGTGGAATGAAATCATTATTCCCAGCCAGTGTTCTTGCAAAGGCAGATGAGTACTACCAACAGTCCTTGTTGACAGAGGAGGAGTTTATTCGGGCTCATTTAGGGAATGAAGAAGAAGCGCATGAACAAGAGGCCTTAGATATAGCCGCTGAACGAGAACGGTATAAAGAAGAGCAAAAACAGGCTGAAAGGAAACGCAATGAATACAAGAGCCGGCCAATTATGGAGGATGAGTTGATTGAACGAGCAGTAGCACCACATGTCGATGGGCGTGGAATGGGATTTGTTCCAGACAAGCATCTAAAAAAGAATTCTAATAATACGAAGAAGAAGAATGGTTGTGGTGCAGGGGATAGCGATGGAGAGGATGAAGATTACGATGATGATGATGAAGACTATACGGTTTCACGGGCAGAGATAGCTCGGGAGTATCAGAAACTACGGCAGCTACTTATGTTCCAGACAGGAGGGTACGGCAAGTCACTAGAGGAGTTGGAGGTCGAGCCTATTGAAGAGGAGGGTCAAGTGCGAAGGCCCAGTAGGTTTAAGGCGGCTCGGCTGTCGACACGACGCGTGTGAGAGGTGATGATTGGCTGGAGATATTAAGAGTAGTTGAATAGAAGTAGAAATAGTAGTGATAATGTTTGAGTATGACAATTTGACTGGATGGACCATGTAATGAAGTTTAAGGTGTTGACATGTATCATCATCATTTTATTATTCCATGAGAGAGTTACTCAAATGGTATTCAACCCGCCAGTTCCCGTTTGTACACCACACAAAGTGCCAAGACGCCAAAAGTTAAAAGTCAGTACCAAGACTTTTGTTGCTGATTACGCATAGAGATAACACAGATAAGACGAAACAAGGTTTGTTGTATTTTATCTAAAGAAAGCGCGGAATAAGAAGAAGAAGAAGGAGGAGCAATGAAAAAGGGAAAGTGAGAAAAGGAATAAAATGGAATAAATTTGAAGGAATAGTTCAGGTGTAAAGTTCGATATAAATAATAAAATAAAAATATAAAAATATAAAAATATAAAAATAATAATAATAAAAATAATAATAATAAAAATAATAATAATAATAATAATAATAAAAATATAAAAATAAAAATAATAAAATAAAAATAAGTTTTGTTATAAAAAAGTCAAACACAGGACGCCGCTACTGGAAAACGATGGAAATGGGGCAGATATTTCAGATGAGAATAAAATTTAAAATCCACCGTTTATTTTGTAGCTTAAATAGCCATCATCCTACCCACAAATACTACTAATACTACTAATACTACTAATACTACTAATAAATGATGATTCTGATTATATATCCATGACCTCATATTCCGAATGCTCTCAATCTTTCAGTCTCCTTTCTCTCTCACCTTGTTTTGACCTTCTTCAATCATCTTGGTACTCATACTTTTGCCTATTTCAACAATCTAAAGTCTCGGCGTTTCTGGACTTGGGCTTGGTATTAATCCCATATACACAATCACTTATACACAATCACTTATACACAGATATACTTCTTCTCTCCTTTTTTTTGGTTCTTCACTTTCAATTCATTTGATTAATGGCCTTATCTGTCTGTCTGTCAATCAATTCCAAAAACAGTTCTTGCCTTGTATCTGAACCCTCGTACTTGGTTTCTACGTTTATAAATATCACCATGTATCTCCTACTATTTCGTGTCTTTTTTTTTATTTATTTTTTTTTTTTAAATAATTTTTACCTTCTTTAATCATAAGCCTCAATAAAGAAAGTTAATACTGCAATGAGCTCTCTACACCATATGGCAGCAAACCTGCTGAAAAGACAGGGCCAAGCTGCAAGTCTTGAAGACTTAACTGCCACCATGAACGGAGCAGACACTACATTCATCCTGCTCTGTACGTTCTGCGTCTTCATCATTACCCCCGGTATCGGAATGTTCTACGGCGGTATGCTGCGTGGTAAAAACATTCTCACCATCCTGTTCCAAACCTACCTCGTCACGGCTGTCATCTCCATCCAATGGTACTTGTTTGGCTACTCGCTCGCTACATCTCCTACTGGTGGAGTGTTTTATGGAAACTTCCGACATGCCGCTTTGCAAAACCTGGACCAGCACATGCTACACGAAGAAGGAACTATTCCTGAAGTGCTGTACTGGGCCTTTTCTGCATTCTTCCCTGTGTGCACTGTCCAGATTTTCGTCGGTGCCATTGCTGAGCGTGGTCGTTTACTGCCTTCTATTGTTGTTGGCTTTGTTTGGGTCACAATTGTATACTGCCCTCTGGCTTACTGGGCTTGGGGTGGAAACGGATGGCTCATCAACCTCGGATCCCTGGATTTCGCTGGTGGTGGTCCCGTCCATATTGCATCCGGTGTCGCTTCCCTTTCTTACTCCCTTTTCATTGGCAAGCGTAAGGATCTTATTGACCATGACGGAAGCAAGAAGAGACTTCCCAAGTTCCGTCCCCAGGATCCCTTCATGGTCTTCCTCGGTGCTACTCTTATTTGGTTCGGTTGGTTAGCTTTCAACTCTGGAACCTTGATTGCTGTCAACGTCCGCACTGCTTACATTCTGACAAACACTCACTTGGCTGCTTGTGTCGGTGTCTGTGTCTGGGTTACCCTTGACCGTGTCTTGACTGGCCGTTTCTCTATTGTCGGTGCTTGCGAAGGTGCCATTGCCGGTCTTGTTGCCATCACTCCTTCCTGTGGTTACGTCGAGCCATGGGCTGCCATCATCTGCGCCGCAGTCACTGCTTCTGTTTGCAGACTGTCCCACAACTTTAACAATCTTGTTGGAATCGACGACACCATTGAAGCCTTTAACCTGCACGGACTCGGTGGTATCGTTGGAGGAATCATGCTTGCCTTCTTTGCATCTCCCCGGATTTCCAGCTTGGACGGCTCCGACCCTATTGCTGGCGGCTGGGTTGCCCACCATTGGGTCCAGTTGGGCTATCAGTTGGCTGATATTTGCAGTATGGTTCTTTGGTCTTTCTGCATCACCTACGCCATCTGCTTTGTCGTCAATTACATTCCAGGTCTTCATTTGCGTGTCACCCAGGAAGAAGAGGAAGCTGGTATGGACTTGCTTGAGATTCATGAGATTGGTGGCAAGTACGATGAGGAACCCAGCCCAGGCACTATCTTTGGCCATTCCTCTGCCATCCCCTCTTCTCTTGATAATGATGAATCTGTAGCCCAAAAGGTTTAATTTAACAGGATATAAAACTTTTGACCTTTTTTTTTTTTTTTTCTGTTTGTTTTTATTTGATTTCACTTAATATATCCATTTCTTATATATTTAATAATATTTGAAAGTACATTATATACTTAACGGGTGGTGAAGCCACCGTTGGCAAACAGACATTGTCCATTAAACCACCAACCCTCGGTAGCCAAAAACTTGACAATGGGAGCAATGTCCTTGATGTCGGTAAGCTGGCCGTTCATGGAGGCAGACTTGAGGTAAGCAACAGATTCTGGGGTCTCTTGGCCGTAGAAGAAGGGAGTGTCCATGGGGCCAGGAGCAATGCTGTTGATGGAGATCTCCTTGTCAGTGAACTCCTTGGAGGCAGCTCGGACAAAGTGCTCAACAGGAGCCTTGGAACCAGCGTAGGTAGCGTAGAGAGGAGTGTAAGCAGCAAGCAAGGAAGTGACAATCATAATGATCTTTCCGTTCTTGTTCAAGTTCTTGCCAGCCTCCTGGATGAAGAAAAAGGCGGCCTTAGAGTTGGTGTTCATCATTCTGTCGTACTCTTCCTCAGTAGTCTCAATGATGGGTTTCTTCAAGACCATGCCGACGGTGTTGACGGCAATATCGAGACCGCCGAATTCCTTGATGGCGAGGTCGAACAATGCCTTGTTCTCAGCGGGCTTCTCAAGAGAACCCTGGAAGAGAATGGCTTTTGAGCCAGCAGCAGCCAATTCCTTGACGAGGGCCTCACCCTTGGCCTTGTCACCGGAGGAGTGGTAGTGGAGCACAAAGTTGGGGGAGCCTCCGAGGGCAGATAGTTCCTTGGCAACGAGGGCGCCCAGGTTTTTGACGCCGCCAGCAATCAAGACAGTTTTTCCTTCAAGAGTCATTGTGAGATGAGTTGAAATTGAATTGAGTTGAGATTAAGGTGAATTGAGTTGAATTGAGTTGAACTGAACGATGAAGAGTGTGATGGAGAAGAAGAAGGAAAGAAGGAAAAAAACATGGAATCGAGGGAATTAATGATCAATTTATATATTTTTACAAATTTTGTTGTTAAGCACCTGAATATTCTTGTTTATACATGTTAACTTTAATTGCTGTTTTTAGTTTCAATTTTTTTTATTTTTTATTTTTGGGGGCGCCTTTGGAGAGAGAACCCTAAACAAATTGAGGACTTGGTGGACTTAGAAGGAAAGCCACCTTTAATACCACCAATGAAATCCATGGAATTCTTTAAAATAAAAATAAACACGAAGAACCAAAATGTATTTTTGATAAACATTGTGTCTACAGAGAATATGGTACTCACATGTCAAAGGCCAACTGTCAAACCGAGTACTCTTTGACTACAAATTGCTATCTTTAATGGTAGTTGATACTTGATTTGCAGACCAACCAACTGGTAAAGTTGCTGCTTAGAGCAGATTTGTAGGGGAGGGGCTGGATGCGTGGAACACACCTTGGAAGGTAACAAAAGTTGTGTTGTTTTCCTCTTCCCTGTATAAAATTTAATATGAAATTAATTTGTAGCAGCGGCTGCGTCTAGAAGCCTCCAATCGAGAATGAAATGAATTTCGAAGTTTCCATCAACGTCAACACTAAAAACATATTCAACAGATCTGATCTCAACTAGTGCTTCATCTTCATATGTTAATCCCATTTACAGCGGATTTCAACTGTTTAATCATTTATTTCCGTCAAACTTAGTCCACGACGCTCGAAACATTCAGATGATGGACTTGACGCTGATGTGGTGGGGGAGGAGGGGTGGAAAGAAGAACCAAGGTCGCGGGATGAAAACGCAGCGAATCAAAAGCGGGAATTCAGAACTCTTGTTGCTCTTGAGCTTATTTTAGTATCTATTGCTAGCATTGCACGGACGTTTACAGCCATTTCCTTTGAATACATTTAATTAATTCATTGCTATTTTGTGTTTTATCAAATCTCCTTCATTGTCCTTTGATGTTACCGGCGGCAGCGGCTGAAGGGTGCGCGGACTTGGGGAAATATGAAAAATGGAAAACTCAAAATGGAAGAAAACTGGAAATGGAACTCGACTCAAATAATAAAAAAAATGGGAAATGGAAAAAAGGCGCGCTTTTACTTCTAATTCAGCAACCAAAGGAGCCAGAGCGCGCGAACAACGGAGATGGCGGAGAAACTTGGCTAAAAACACCCCAAACGCCAAACGCCAACGCCTACCCCCCAGGAACAGCCACAACCCTGGGTCCGGACGAGAGACCGGAGAAGAAGGAAACCTATCAAGCGACTTCCCTCGGCTGCACCGTCTTATGATGACGACGACAACTCCATGTTTCATCTTCTACCCATTATACGCAAGTACTAATCATAATAAAAGCATAATAATATTCAATATTTTTTTTTAATCTCCCTCATATAAGTTATAGTTATTTACCTACAAAATATACCTGAAATTGCGGTTATTCTCTCCTTCGAGTGCCAACGCATCACGAGGATCAAATGGATTGCCCTCTGCAGGACCGTATCGCTCGTCCAGCTTCTTGTTTAAGCGAATCAAATGGAAGCGAAGCACAAGTGAAAGGAAACTAGCAAAAAGCAAGAACGCAAAGCAAATCAGACAGCCCTTGCGATACATGGGGCCGTCGCTATCGGGATACAAACGAGTTCCCAGTAAAGGCCCACACTGGCCAACAATCTGCAAAAGCACAAAACCAACACCCTTCTTGCCATCAGATCCATGGCAGTTGCCACTCCAGGTGATGAGAATGGGAATGGCCGGATATACACCCGCCGCGCCCAAGTAACAAGCAAAGTATCTAACTCCTGTGGTTTCGACAAATGTCAATAGCAAGAATCCAACACAGCCAACAAGACAAACACATGTAATGAACCATGATCTCACTCGAAAGTAATCAGAGCCATGCGAGCAAAGCAAAACCAAGAAAAAGGTCACCAAGTAAGGAGGCGCAGAATATGCTTGGGCATTAACTGAAGAATACCCCATCTCCTCGATAATGGTTGGCATGTAAACAGGCAAACTTGAAAATGTCACATTGAGAGAAAAAAACATGAGCATGCAGCACCAATTCTTCAAGTCAAAAAGAGAGTTCTTCACTTCCTCGAAATCCAGCTTGGAAGATCGCTTGACAGAGCCTGTCTGCTTAATAGCTCTTGAGGCTGCAATGTCCTTTTCGCGAGGCGTCAAAAATCGGCACAGGCGACCTTCGTTCTGAATGGCATAAAAAGCAATCATGCCCATGGCAATTGTGGGAAGACCCTCGACCAGGAACAATACACGCCATCCCGAAATAGCCAAGTTGTGCCTGGTGATTCCATAGGCTAATGCACCAGCAAATGCAGAAGATAGCGGCGAAACAGACATAAATAAACCAGTACGCCAGGCAATTTCATGTCGGTAATAGAAAAATGTCAGATAGTATGGAACACCGGGACCAAATCCAGCTTCAAAAACTCCCAATAGAAATCTGATAGCCATAAGTCCTCCCCAGTTTTGAGCCGCTCCTGCACAAGTAGACACAATTCCCCAGCCGATAACGACGACAGGGACATAGTATCTTGGCGGGAACCACTTCCAGCACAAGGTCAAAAACTGAAAGGTAATATAGGAAATGTAGAAAATGGTCAGCAGCCACTGGTAACTGGAATCAGAGATTCCCAAACTCTTGTTCATGCCTGCCGTTTTGGCATTGCCAATGTTACTTCTGTCCAGGTACGACAGTAAGTAAAGAGCAGCAAGGAATGAGACAATATGAAGATCATATTTGCGGATTAGCTTCTTTTCTTCTTCAGGGGTGTACTGCAAGGTCTGAAGCCGGACTAGTTCGGCAGCCTGGTCTCCTGAACCTTCCTCTTTGGAAGTTTCAATTCGGAGTTCGATGTGAGTAGGCTTTTCTTTCTCGTCCATGATGGTCTAAAATATCTTTGTGTGTAAGGGTTAAAGTACTTGTCCACTTCTTGTCCAAGGATTAGATATCGCTTGTTCAAGTTTCAGATACCAATTGAGAAATAGATATCAGTGAAAGATAGAAGTAGAAGATGGAAGTAAAATAAAATAAGATCAAAATTAAGAAATTCGTCTCTATTTAAGTATTTTTTATTTGAGTTTACTTTATTCCTTTCAACATCTTGTATAATGAACAAAATATGGTTTATAGATGGATTCAAAGACCTTGTAGATAATGACATGGTTTTGTTTGAAATTTAAAAAACAATAATTGAAAATCCCCCACATGAATAACTGAATTAAATATGGGGTTATATTTTTGTATCTTTTTTGTTTTTTCCCGTTTTTTTCGTTTTTTTAAATTTGGTTCTGATATTTTAAATAAATCTTAAAAGTAGATAACTAATACTAGAAGTCTAGACGTTTGGTTTACCTAGTTTACCTGTTTTACTAGTGTCCAAGTTAACTAGCTAACTATTTTCCAAGTTCACCGAGGTCTACTTGAAGGACTGTCTTGAAACCAATTTGATATAAAAATATTTAATATTATTATTATTAGCCGTATGTACTATCGCGCCGTGCTTTGCGGTTTTTGATCACTTTGGATGTTTTTGTAATCACCCATTACCCATACTACCCACCCTAACTTGCAATTTCGAATTTCCGGACTTCTACACTTGTGTATCTATTACGTTTTTAGTTCTTTTTGTTCAATTCAACAAAGTTGGATCTAATGATGAATAAACAAAAAAAAAGTATAAAATACACAATAATAATAACAATTCAAATATGGTTATTGCAGCATTAAGCGACCATAAATATTTCATCTTACTATTATCGAAAATGGTAGGTGGTCATATAATAATTATAAAACAAAAAAAATATATATATATATATAATATTACAGGTAAGTATGATGGCGTTCTAAGTTTAACCCCAAATTGCATTGGGCTGGGCGCTAAGAAATGCCAATATTTATGCTAATTTCACTGATTAAACTCAGTTCCATCCTCATTGCGCAACCTTTTTTTTCTCCCCCTCCTCCCCCTCCTTATTTAAAATTTGTAACACCGGCTTTTGGTTGTGTACAAAAGCAATAGTTATATATAAAATTCAGCGGTGAGTATAGCTGCCATGCTCTTCTAACGGGGCCGTTGGTCTTCTGCCTTGTTTTCGTAACAAGTTCATTGAAGATCATTTTTTTAGTTTGTTGGCAACGTTTCTACAACTAGCCTATCTTGAAATTGAGAACGGTTTCTTTTCCTATTTTTTTCTATTGTTATTTGGAAAGCTATTATATCAAGTCATTTTTTTTATTTGGTTTGAATAGAAACATCTCTTTGAATGGTTAGAAAGTATGTTCAGAACCGAGGATCATCAAACATACTGAATAAATGGTATATCCCCCACCCCCCTCCTCTCGTCACTCACATTGACATACCCTCATGACTAGTATTACCCACATTTTTTCCTTGAACTTTGAACTTTGAACTTTGAAATTTGAAACCAATAAATAAATAAATAAATCCAACAAAAAATTTCGTGCGAGTTCGAGCGAGTTCGGGGATACACATCATTATAACCTATTGCAAAGAACTAAAAACCACTATCAATCTAGCACCTCCTGTCTTCTAATAACATCCAACTTAGAGGGGTTGATAAGATTTCAATGGGCTGAAAAATCTGGACAAAGTTTTAGAGATTGTTGGGGAGGGGTGTTTATAGAAATTGCAATGCAAATAAGTATGGTGAACTACAGTGAAATGGTGAGGGAACATATCAACCAGAACCATCGAACCACACGGCAGCATCATATATCAAGGCGGGAGGGAGGAGCGAGCAAGACAGAATGAACCAAACGCAACAAAAAAACAAAAGTTTAATGATATGAATACAAAAGTAAAAGATCCAACTTAAGACATATTTCGACGTAATTGGGAATGTGATAGTGGTGATGGTGGGGGGACAAGGTTCAAATCCCACAAGTTGGGCCCTGATGATGACATTGCTACCCCAAGTGTACTTGCAATTACTATACTGTGTCTTCATTTAAGGTTTTCACTACTTTGAATATTATAAGTATTTTCAAGAGACTCATATATCAATACGAAATGACCCCTCTATATGCTTGACCTGCCAAGAACATTATCAAGTAGACAAGAAGAAAGCTTGATGATATCACAGTATTATCAAGGTTCTCCTTTAATGATTCGCTAATCAGCCCGCTTTGTCCTCGTACGTGGTCTTGCAAAAGTAAGAAATCTAACCTTGAAATTCCTACGATTCTTGTATTTTACAAGCCTCTTCAAGAGTCATCTTATCGTTTTAAAACAAAAGGGAACTTTGCTTGTTTATGGCTTGCTGATACCTTGTTGTACCCCCTCTCTGTTTCTTTCTTCAAGTCCAAAAAAAAATCAATTTAAGGTTCAAAAGTTGGCACAAACAACTCCAACTGGTTTAAAACTTACTAGTTTACCCGAGGGCATTCGTAGGCTATTGCTTCCAATCATCAATGAAATTAATCCATAAAAAAGATTAAAAAAAAAAAAATTTATTCATTTATTATTATGTGTTAAAAAAAATTTCATGTTGCGTAAACAACAAAAACGGAAGGTTTGTAATTTCAATCCTCTTTTATTTTTTTCTTTTCTCAACATTAAAAAATTAAGCAAATGTGGCTTTAAGCTGGTGGTTAAGCGCCTCAAGACGAGAAGTATCAATGTTGTACTGCTTAGCCTGAGTGGCCAGACGGGTAAGAGAATTGGAAAAGGCCATTCTGACGGGAGCAGCGACGAGATCGGCGGCACCTCCGACAATGTTACCAATGGCAACCTCAGCACCGTTGGTAACGGACTGGACAAAAGGTCCAAGCAAAAAGTTACCGACGGCCAAAGAGAGGCCTCCGGTCAAGGGTGCCAAGGCAGTAGCGATAGTGCCACCGGCGTTGTCGATCTGGGCATCAATTCCAGTAAGGAAAGTTCCGACAACGTCAGCACCAGCGTGAGCACCGTTGGTTCTAAGCTGATGCGTCAAGGTATCAATAGTCTGCTGGAAATTGGTCATTCCTGACTTGAAACCGTCAATAATGGCACCTTGGTTGTCACGCTTATGAGCAGCAGCAAAAGTAGCCTTAAGCTGGTGGTTTGCAGCCTCAAGGCGAGTAGTGTCAATGTTGTACTGTCTGGCCTGAGTTGCAAGACGGGTAAGTGAGTTGGAGAAGGCCATTCTGACGGGAGCAGCGACGAGATCAGCAGCACCTCCGACAATGTTACCAATGGCAACCTCAGCACCATTAGTAACGGATTGAACGAAGGGTCCGAGCAAGAAGTTACCAACAGCAAGTGAAAGACCTCCGGTCAAAGGAGCCAAGGCAGTAGCAATAGTGCCGCCGGCATTATCAATCTGGGCATCAATTCCAGTAAGGAAAGTTCCGACGACGTCAGCACCAGCGTGAGCACCGTTGGTTCTGAGCTGATGGGTCAAGGTATCAACAGTCTGCTGGAAGTTAATCATGCCAGACTTGAAACCGTCGATAATAGCTCCTTGGGAGTTATCACGCTTTTGAACGGAGATTGCGAAAGTGGACTTGAGCTGGTTGTTAGCGGCTTCAAGACGGGATGCATCAATGTTGTAACGTCTGGCCTGAGCAGCAAGGTTGGTCAAAGAGTTAGAAAAGGCCATTCTGATGGGAGCAGCGACGAGATCAGCAGCACCTCCGACAATGTTACCAATGGCAACCTCAGCACCATTGGTAACGGACTGGACAAAAGGTCCAAGCAAGAAGTTACCAACTGCAAGGGAAAGGCCTCCGGTTAAGGGGGCCAAGGCAGAGGCAATGGTACCACCGGCGTTATCAATCTGGGCGTCAATGCCAGTAAGGAAAGTTCCGACGACGTCAGCACCAGCGTGAGCACCGTTGGTTTTAAGCTGATGGGTCAAGGTATCAACAGTCTGCTGGAAGTTGGTCATGCCAGACTTGAAACCATCAATAATAGCACCCTGGCGGGCCTCCAACTTTTCGAGTGATTCATCTTGAGAAGCTGTGGCAGCAGCAATTATAAAGGCAGCAAGGGCAAAATTTTGAGAAACCATTTTTGGATATCAATTCAGAAGGGCTCAAAGAGTGAACAGGAAAATTAAGTTGCAAGGAGTGAAAGATGAAAGAGGATAAAGAAGAAGAAAAAACAATTGAAAATGAGAAGGTCTTCAAGCTCTTTTTATATTCATTGCAACAGACTCAATTGAGGCCACTTGGTATGATTGAATTAATACAAGGTAAATTTAGATATCTTGTAATAAAAGATAAATGAAATAAATGTGATATACTATTGCTTTCATAATTTCCTCATATCTCTTTCAGTTCTTGAATAGTATTTAATTTTGTTTGGCTCATGCAAATATTTGTTGTAAAAATCGGGATGAACTTGACATTCCGTGGCTTCACTTAGTCTACTCTTTTTACCGTCATATTGCTTAAATAGCTTTCTTTTCAAGTATTTTTAATTTTTTTGACAGATTGATTAAATAGTAATGGCTTGTTGTGGTTATCATCGTAAATAGACACTTTGTTGAATGTTGTTTGATAGACAATAACTTTGTGCGTTTGCTGAGTTAGACTTGTTTGTGTCCGTGCGCTGAAGCCGGCGTTCTTTTCCGTTTAATTTAAAAATAATTAGGCATCACAAATGTCAAAATAGGCTTTTTATTTGAATCAACCTAATCTTTTTAAATGATAACATAAAATAAAAAATTTTAAGAAAACAAACCATGTTGATAGCATGTGAAAAAATTCATTTTGATGACAAGTGTATCCTCATTAAACGTGTAGTAATATGCATTAATGCTTCATGGATATTAGAGACATTCATTTTCATATCCGTGAAAGCGCGTTCTATTATTGGCATATTAAAAATAAAAGCACAAGGTAAATTTAAAATAATCCCCTGATAATTAAACATTTTTTCTGGCTACCCATCCACGGATTTTATAAGCTCCTTGCCATAGTGATTTCCGATCTCCATTATACTCATTAAGCCCATTGAATCTGGTTTCTATAGTAAAGTCGAATTTAGTAATAACTTGCTCCAATTCTTCAAGATTAAGCTCCACCTGTGGAGCGGTACCCCATTTAAGAGGTCCGTAATTAATCCAGATTCCTCCAGGTTTGAGGAGATCATGGATGGCATCAAGATATTTCATTGCACACTCAGCTGTATCTATGAGAAATAGAGATACTACTGCATCATACTGCTGTGGATTTGTGACTGCCATTTCGGTAAAATCACCATAGCCTAGCTCTAGATTTTTCGGTTGTTTGAGTCCTGGGATATCTGGAGACATGACGGCCCGCAACTGCGACTCCGTCGAGGCCTGATGAGAAAATTCATGCACATATGGGTAAAATTCAAACTGAGTGTCTGCACCACTCACGTAGTTTTTAAAATCATAGACAAATTGCGCAGCGATATTCATTAGATGCGAATATTCTACAGCCTGAGTCTGGAACCCTAGCTGACTGATTTCATATGCTGCTCGAGCCAAGCCAGATCCAGGCACCAAAACATTTTTCGAAGATCGCGATTCCTCATCAAACTCTTTAGACAAACTTGTCAGCAGCGGCTTAAACAATTCTTCGCGCTCGCCCAATAAATCTGAAGACCAGTCTCGCACGTAGTGATAAAGTAGCTCAATCACACTGATATTTGGTAATGACCGAGCAGTTCGAAGCTCATACTCCTTAATCGCATGCTTCTTTTTGGCAAACCTAGACAGCCCGCTGATAACCCTTGAATTAGCAACGATTCGTTTTTCCATTTCTTGAAGACGGTTTAAATATCCAACATCTGCTGCAACTTTTCGATACTTCATTGGCATTTTAGCAAAAAGAGCATATCGTCGCCTGATCAGAGCATTTGTATTGTCTTTATATGCGTCAAACGCGGCCACAGCGTTCAGGATTCCTTGGCGATCTGAAGGAGCAGCTGGCATTATGAGATGTGCGATGTTGGCTTGTGCGATTTTGAAGCTTGAGGCTACCATAAACACCAATACTACTGTTGGAATGTACGAATCAGGGCCAAAGAGAAAGGATCTCAGAGTGGTATAAATAATAAGAGACAAAGACAATCGTGATATGACTTGAGCATAAGGATGCAAGTTGTCGTGCCTGCTGGTAATGATATTCCACAAGTGAGTAGTCATGGAGCGAAACACAATCGATTAGAGTTAGTGTCCATGATTGCCAGAGTAATCAAGATTTTTTTAGTATGAAATTTTTTTACTTTTCACAAGCAAGTAAGCCTCACGGGATTCCTAACCCAGAAGTATTAAACCCTGCCTAGGGCCCAGATTGGGAGAAAAAGTATCGTAACATGGAAGCTGGCGAAATAGAAAGTTGCTTTTAAAGAGAAGTGGGTTGAACTATATATGAAAATATCAACAACCAGTAATTCGCAGCGTCTCAGGTGATATAAAAGAATACCGCCGTTAGCTTGCCAAGTCATATATTTATGGCGAGTTCTTGTGGGGAGATGGAGCATTTCCCAAAAACGAATCACTGCGGAACTTTTGAACTTTCTCCTCCATTTCGTCCTCGGCCTATGGAGCGGATGGTGAACATCAGTGCGATTGCCGCTCCATAAAAGTTTATATCGTACAATGTAACACTAAACGTCAAAATATCAAGGCATTCAAGTTCTTGCTTTGGTTTTTCTCTGCTTGAGTTATCTTTAGCTCAGTTTAATTAATATTTATCTTCTGTATGAGTTTGTTCACTCCTAAGAGTTGGTAGTCTATAATTCGTACTTTGTAGTTCTTAGTTCGTGATCATATTTTGATAGGACCGTATTCTCATTTAATGCTCTGATATTACATCTCTGTTCCTCTCCAGTCTTCTCTTCTCACCTTCGTCTCACTTCGCATCAAAATACTCTGGCAAAGACACTCGGAACCATTCTCCCACAGTCATAGTGGAAGTATTCACCCTTCACTCAGCCGTACCTTTTTTTACCGCCGAGTTTACCCCAGAATTTCTCTTTAAATTCTCTCTCACCGCCATCAATTTTTTTTTCAAACAACCTTCCTTGATCGATATTAATTCACATCCTCGAACACACCTAGACACAAAAATGATTCGAAACTTAATAACTAAAAACATTGCACGAGTTCAGGCTCGCCCTTTCTCCAGCTCCACCCGTCTTTTGGCTGGAAAGACTCAATTCAACTGGGAAGACCCATTCAGACTCGATACACTTCTCACCGAGGAAGAGCGAGCAATCTCTGAGAGTGCACGTGAGTACTGCCAGGAGCGTCTCTATCCCCGTGTTCTCGAGGGATACCGAACCGAAGAGTTTGACAAGTCTATGATGCGCGAGATGGGAGAGATTGGTCTTCTTGGTCCTACTATCCAAGGATACGGATGTGCTGGTGTAGGAACTGTTGCTTACGGTTTGATTGCTAGAGAGGTCGAACGTGTTGACTCTGGATACAGATCCGCCATGAGTGTCCAGTCTTCACTGGTCATGCTTCCTATTGATACTTTTGGAAGTGTCGAACAAAAGGAGCGATTCCTTCCTAAACTCGCTACTGGCGAGTACATTGGTTGCTTCGGTTTGACCGAGCCCAACCACGGATCTGACCCTGGTTCAATGGAAACCACCGCTAAGCCTCACCCTACCAAGAAGGGCGTATACGTTCTCTCTGGAGCCAAGAACTGGATTACCAACTCTCCCATTGCTGATGTCATGGTTATTTGGGCTAAGCTTGATGGAGTTATCAGAGGTTTCATTGTTGAACGTTCACAGGTTGATGCCGGCTCTGGAGGTCTTGCTACCCCTGCCATCAAGAATAAGACCTCTTTACGTGCCTCCATTACTGGTATGATCCAAATGGACAACGTTGAGGTTCCTGCTGAAAACATGTTCCCTGAGGTTAAGGGTCTCAAGGGACCTTTCACTTGTCTTAACAGTGCTAGATACGGAATTTCCTGGGGTGCCATTGGCGCTTTGGAGGAGGCTATTAAGCTTGCCCGTGCCTACTCTCTGGAACGAACCCAATTCGGCCATCCCTTGGCCAAATTCCAGCTGATCCAGAAGAAGCTCGCTGAGGCTGTTGCTGATGCTGCTTATGGCCAACTCGCTTCACTACAAGTTGGTCGTCTAAAGGATGCTGGTGAGTACACTCCTGAGATGATCAGCATAGTCAAGAAGCAAAACGTCGACCGAGCACTATATCACTCGCGTAGACTTATGGAAATATTTGGTGGTAACGCTGCCAGTGATGAATACCACATTGCTCGTATTGCACATAATCTGTTTGTTGTCCAGACTTACGAGGGTCAGAGTGATATCCACGCTCTTATTATTGGCCGTGCTATTACTGGAGAGAGTGCTTTCGTTTAAACTGAGTGAAGTTGATCATACATTGTACGTACATACATATCTACATAATAAAAATTCTTACTATTCCTGTTTTATAAAATATAACTATAGAGGTTACTTGATGGTGCAATAACGAGGCTCATCGTTTATCGTTCAGTGGTCAGTGGTCTGTTCTTTCGTGTCATCGTCGAGTCGCTTACCTGCATATTACATCAGTTCAACGAGTACGTGGGTGGTGGGCGGCGTGTCTGTTTCTCCTTTTTTCTCCTCCGCTCATTTCTTCATTTTTTAGTGTTTTTTACTTTTTTTAGTTTTTTATTAGCCTTTTTGGGCTTATTTGGATTATTTTTTTTTTCGTTTTTCGGTTTTTATCTCTTAACTTTCTCTTTCTTTCTTCATCCTTTTCCTTCTTTCCCATTAACTTTCTCCTTCGATTCTTGATTTCATATACCTTCACAATGTCTGACAACTCCGTTTACATCGTCGCTTCTGCTAGAACTCCTATCGGCAGTTTACTGGGATCCCTCTCGTCCCAAACTTACTCTGATCTTGGTGCTCACGCTGTCAAAGGTATGAAAAAAACGAATGATGAAAATTGAATAATATCAGCACAACACCCAACCTGTAATTGAATTTTGAAACTAACCTTCTCTTCTTTTTTTTTCTTTTCACCCAGCTGCTCTCGAGAAGGTTCCTCAGATCAAGCCCTCCGATGTCGAGGAAATTGTTTTTGGTAACGTCTACGGCGCCAACCTTGGACAGGCTCCTGCTCGTCAGGTAGCCATCAAGGCTGGTCTTGGTTATGACACTAATGCCACAACCGTCAACAAGGTCTGCGCCTCGGGTATGAGAGCTATTATTAATGGTGCCCAGTCCATTCTTACTGGTTCTGCTGATGTATGTATTACCTTGATTTTATATTTTTCACAAACTACTCCTCACACTGTTTTGTTGGGACCTCATTTTATGACATTATTAATAACACGCCCAATCACAGATTGTTGTCGCTGGCGGTGCTGAGTCTATGACAAATGTGCCTCATTACCTTCCTGATATGAGAAAGGGTAGCAAGTTCGGTGGCTCCACTGTCGTCGACGGAATGCAAAAGGATGGTTTGACTGACGCTTATGATGGAAACGCTATGGGTGTTTCTGCTGATCTGTGTGCTACTGAACACTCCTTCTCTCGTGAAGAGCAGGATGACTTTGCCATCAACAGTTACAAGAAGGCCCAAAAGGCTCATGCTGATGGAAAGTTCAAGAGCGAGATTGCCCCTATTTCTCTTCCTGGATTCCGTGGAAAGCCAGGTGTCACTGTCGACACTGACGAAGAAGTCTCAAAGTTGAACGAGGACAAGCTGAGAAGTGCTCGTGCCGTTTTCACCAAGGACGGTACTGTCACTGCTCCTAACGCTTCTCCTATCAATGACGGTGGTGCCGCTGTCGTCCTTGTTTCTGCTAAGAAGGTTGCTGAACTTGGCCTTACCCCCATTGCTAGAATTGTTGGCTGGGGTGAAGCTGCCAAGGAACCTGAAAGATTTACCACTGCTCCTTCTTTGGCTGTTCCCAAGGCTCTTAAGCATGCTGGCATTGAAGCCAAGGATGTTGATTTCTACGAGTTCAACGAGGCTTTCTCCGTTGTTGGCCTTGCCAATGCTAAGATCCTTGACCTTGCTCACGATAACATTAACGTCTACGGTGGTGCTGTTGCCATTGGCCATCCTTTGGGCTGCAGTGGTGCCCGTGTTGTCGTCACTTTGGGTTCCGTCTTGAAGCAAGAAGGAGGAAAGTACGGTGTTGCTGCCATCTGCAACGGTGGTGGTGGTGCCAGTGCCATTGTCCTTGAGTCCATCACTGACGCATCTAAGCTATAAAAGGTGCGCGTGCATAGTAAATTAGAAAAGGGTATATGAAATGATAAATGGTTATTAATTTTAATCGCAAACCTGGTAATTCGTTCCAAATGAGCACATTACTACGTTTCTATTCAAGGTATAACGTAAAACTGAGTCAGGCACATCTGACTGAGTAAATGGCAACTGTAAATGAGGATGAATTAATCTTCTGTAAGTCTTTGCTGTGATGTTAAAGGAAAATCGGTTTAGGTTTGCCGTTCTATTTTTCTGACAGATACAATGGTGATAACTAAGCGCTGAATAACAGGCCTAACCCTGAATCCCTAGCCCAATCAATGGGCCAATTTATTTTGATATTCAGCTTTTTTCATCGCCACATAATAAAAACAACTCTTCAGTCTGTCTGTCTGAAGGCTATCATCTTTCAAATTCTCTATCGCCGCCACCTGTAAATATAATAACAATGATGAAGTCCAATGCTATTCGTATGAGCAAGTCTTCAGGTCTTTTGCTGAGCAATGCTCATAGGGCAATGATGCCTCTTATCACAGCTTCCTCAGCTGTTCGAAGTGTGTCTTATGGCCGATCATCCTTAAACTATTTTCAACGCCAAAGTCTCCCTGCCAACACTGTAGTACGGTAAGCTATTCCGTTGTTTGCAAGATAATGGTGAATATCAATGCTAATTGAGGTGTTAACCTTTTTAGATTTGTCCCTCAGCAAACAGCATGGGTTGTCGAACGAATGGGTAAATTCAACAGGTAAGGACTTTTTCGATTGTGAGTACTTTGTTTTTGTTTTTTTTACTAACTGAAATGTTTTTAAGAATTCTGGACCCTGGTCTTGCTATTTTGATTCCATTTCTGGATCGCATCAAGTATGTTCAGTCGTTGAAAGAATCTGCAGTGGAGATTCCCAGCCAGAGTGCCATTACAGCCGATAATGTTACTCTGGAGATGGACGGAGTTTTGTACATTCGTGTTTTTGACGCATACAAGGCCAGTTATGGTGTCGAGAATGCTGAATACGCCATTTCACAACTTGCTCAAACAACCATGCGAAGCGAAATTGGCCAGCTTTCCTTGGATCACGTTCTCAAGGAGCGACAAACACTGAACGCTAACATTACAAGCGTTCTTAACGAGGCCGCTCAAGACTGGGGTATCAAGTGTCTTAGATACGAGATCCGAGACATTCACCCTCCAACCAATGTTCTTGAGGCCATGCATCGACAAGTTTCAGCCGAGCGTTCTAAACGTGCTGAAATTCTTGAGTCTGAGGGTCACCGTCAGGCTGCCATCAACAAAGCTGAGGGATTAAAGACTTCTACCATTCTTGCTTCAGAAGCCATCAAGGCCGAAAACATCAATACAGCTGAGGGAGAGGCGGAAGCAATTCTGCTGAAGGCCAAGGCCACAGCAGCCGGTATTCGCCAGATTGCCACAGCCATTCAAGAGACTCCTGGTGGAAGCGATGCTGTTTCATTGCAGGTTGCTGAGAAGTATGTTGATGCGTTTGGCAAGCTCGCTAAGGAAAGCAACACAGTTGTTATTCCTGCTGGGTTGGGTGATATGGGTGGACTAATTGCCAGTGGTCTTGGAATCTTTGAAAAGGTAAGACAAACCCAGCGGTCATCTTCTGCTAGTATTGAAGCACCTAAATAAGAAGAGTAGTAGTAGAAGAAGAAGAGGTTTGGTTGTTTGTCAGTAGTTTGTGATATTGTTGACGTCATAGAACTGATTTATGTTTGGTAAATAAATAATGTGTATATATGTTTTTTATTGTTATTTTATTTTATATTTTTAAATTATAATTTATATCCCTCCACTAACCTGATTAAGCTTAAAACCAGAAAAAAACGTTGAACAAGGCTTGTTTTCTTGTTTGTAACCAGCCGTTATTCGGGCGCAGTTCCAACGAGTCGCACGACGAGAGCAAAGGTCGTGGTTTTGCCTGATTCTATGAAAAGGCTCCAACTGTGTTTTTGTACCTTAAACAGAAACATTTTTCATAGTTTTGCTCCACAATAAGCTTCAGCCCTACAAGACGTTTATTTGTAGTTAAATTCTTTCATAAATTAGAATTCACACAATTCACATAGTTCACATAATTCCCATGTTTTACATTTCAATTTATTATTTGGTCAACTTGATAGTATCAGCTCTTTATTATCAAAGTTAGTAATAACAATAACGTAGTCATTTGACCAACCATCTCTCTCAGATATCTCTATCATTCCATAGCTACGATGTGATACACTACCCGCATGTGCGATGATCAATTTCATTGACACTGCCACTGACCACTGACCACTGACCACTGACCACCACCACAAAGCTTTTATTCATTCCACTGTGGCTTCGATCCATCTGGACATTTAGACCGTTATTAGCAGAGAATGAACATATTAACCAAACCAGGTTTTGTATCAATTTCTCTAGAATATAAAAAGAGGATCAAAGTCCATGTTTCTTGTAAAATTCATTTTTCTTCAGAGTTCAATTCACTTTGACTTTACTTTACTTTACTTTAAGAAACAACCAAGCTTTTATTATCTCAATCTTATTATCAACATCTAACTAACTTAATCATTCAATCTCAATCACAATGGGAAGCAACAATCCTTACAAGAAACATCCAACTGCCTCAAACTTGATCGTCAGGTAAGATTTAATTGCTAAACTGATGTAGTCAAATCCTACAACACCAATTGACCATCCAACTAACTATTCACTCTCCCTAGATTCGTGCCTCAACAGACAGCATGGATTGTCGAGCGAATGGGAAAATTCAGTCGGTAAGTAAACAAGGATTCTGCCTATGACAAAATCAAGGATTCATCTTTTAACAACTCTTTTTTCTCCCCTCTTTTTACAGAATTCTGGAACCTGGTCTCGCTGTTCTAGTACCATTTATTGATAAAATCGCCTACGTTCAGTCCCTTAAAGAAAACGCCATTGAAATTCCAACCCAAAGCGCCATCACTTCAGATAACGTCGCACTCGTCATTGATGGTATCCTTTATATCCGCGTGTTTGATGCATACAAGGCCAGTTATGGCGTTGAGAACGTGGTATATGCTATTTCTCAATTAGCACAAACCACTATGCGTTCTGAAATTGGACACTTGACACTAGATCATATTCTCAAAGAACGCCAAACCCTCAACACAAACATCACGCTTGCCCTAAATGAAGCCGCACAGGCATGGGGTGTCCAATGTTTGCGTTATGAGATTAAAGATATTACCCCACCCCAGGATGTTCAAACTGCTATGCGCAAACAGCTCACGGCTGAACGTAACAAGCGTGCAGCTATTCTGGAGTCAGAAGGTACCAGACAGAGCAAAGTTAACGAAGCTGAGGCACTTAAAGCTTCCCGAATTCTGGCCTCTGAAGGTTTAAAGCGATCTCAAATCAATGAGGCTGAAGGTTCCAAGCAAGCTGTCATTTTATCCTCTGAGGCAGTCAAAGAAAGTCAGTACAATACTTCTGAAGGTCTTAGACAAGGAACTATTTTGGAAGCCCAGGGTGAGGCTGAAGCCATTCTGCTTAAAGCCCAGGCTACTGCAAATGGAATTAGAGTCATTGCTGAAGCCATTGAGTCTACTCCTGGTGGACGTGAGGCTGCCGCTTTGACCATGGCAGAGAAGTATATTGCAGAGTTTGGTAAGATTGTGGGCAAGAGCAATACTATTGTGATCCCTCAAGCTGTTGGTGATGTTGGATCCATGGTTGCAACTGGAATGGCTATTCTAGATAACATTAAGACACAGCGTGCTTAATGATTTGGCTAGGCCGGTTTTTTTATTATCTCTATCTTTGACTTTGTTCTAAGATTGATTAATGAACCCAACTGGTTCATTGCCTCTGGTATCTATGACCACCATTAGCAGGCTTGATATGAAATAAGAGATTAAGGATACTCCACAGCACATATTTTCATCCTTTCTCTTTCCCTCTTTCACGTCTTTCCTACTTATAATTTTCCCTTTTGTACGACTTTGTTTTTTTTCTTCATTTCTTTTTATTTTCAACTTTCTGGTTGTTTAATGTTTTACTTAATTTTTCACGTTTTTCTATAATCTATAGTTGATTTTTACATGTAATAATACATATCTATAAATCAATGAATTTTTCTTTTTTTTTTTTTTTAATATTTATTATTTTTATTGTTATTATTTTTCAGATTATTTTATTTTATTTATTATATTTTTTATTATAGTTTCTATCACTACCAATCATCGTCATCACTGTCTAAACTGTCTCTACGACCTGTTCTTGCTTTTAATGCATCAGCTAAGCCACCCGCTAACGAATTGCTATTCTGCTTTTTCTGTTTCAAAGCTTCAGCAAGACCAGATGCCAAACTAGGTGATGGAGATGCTGATCCATTTTGATGAAGTTGTTGTTGAGGCTGAGGAGTGGAAGATTGCGGATAAGGTGATCCTTGTAAAGACGCAGGCTTGCTCTTCACTGGAGGTGTAGGGGCCTTCTTTTTGGGTCGAACTGCTGGAGGAGGAGGAGGAGCTGCTGCCGCTGTTTTAACTTGTTCCAAGTATGTAAATGGCGTCCATCCTTCTTCATTTGAATTAATTCGTTTAGCCAAACACCAGCCTTCATCTCCTTGCTTTACCAAAATGACTAATTCACCTTGCTTGATTGACAACTGATTAGATTCGCTGCTGGAGAAATCGTACAGTGCTTTATATGTGGGTTGGGCAGGGGGTGCAGGAGGAGTTATCGTAACTGTTGGAGGAGGAGGAGGAGGAGCTGCCTTGCTTTGTGGTCTACTTGCAGGAATATTGTGAGCAATAGGGTGTGGTTGAAGACTAGCAGGATGTTGAGTAGCAGGTCGCTGTTGAGCTGCTACAGGTCTCTGGGCAGGAACAGCAGCAGGAGTTTGTTGGCCTCCTTGCTGGCCAAATGGACTAGGCATAACCAAGTGTGGAGCTCGTTGCTGAGCGGAAGTTTGAGCATTATTAGATCCAAAAGGTTCAGGCATGCGAATGCGTTCTTGCTGTCCTGGGTGATGGCCAGGTAAAGGCTGCGCAGCTGGTGGAGCGGGTGGGATCCTATGAGCAGCAGAAGCAGCAGGTCGAGCTTGAGGGCGAGGCTTGGGTCGAGAAGCAGCCGTCGAACCTGCAGCTCGAGGCTTTTTAGGAGTGGGGTCTGAAACAGAGTTTGGAGGCATTCCAGATTGCACATGGACGGTTCCACTCTTGTAAAAGTCATCGCGTTGAACATTAGGATCCTTTTGAAACTTCACGGTAGTAAGCTTTCCTGGCTTCTTGTTATATTGCACAGTAGCTGCAATGCGAATATCGATACCTGGTCGTAGCTTGGAAAGCATGGTAACAAGTTCGGTCTTGAAAACACATGAGAAGAACAAATCGGGTTCAGATTGAGACTGAATAGAGAGAACGACCCAGTCATCACAAAGATTAGACATGGCAATATACTTGATACTGGAAACCGGGACAGATCTCTCTACGACAAAACTCAACTGATGGTTAACAATTTGTTCTGCGATTATCATAAACTTAGACGCAGTGAGCACAAACTTCCGGGGAACCCGCATACTAGAACGACCAAATTTAGAAAAAAGAATGTCGCCAGTCATTGAGAAAATCACTTTTTCGTTAATGTGAACAGCACGAGCCATGAACCCACCAGCACTCTTTGTATCGTTGCATGCTAAATAATCTCCCAAAAATCGTCTATATCCGTTGAGAGACATACGACGACGCTCCTTTCGTCCATTGAGAATTTTGTGACCTTTATCACGTAGCTCAATGAACTCTTTGCCGCCATTAATGGCACGCCAGGCACGTTGAATCTTAATTGCACAGTCAGCCTTGTACTTCAGATGTCGTCTCCAAGCTCGCTGGATTCTGGCAGCCATATTGTGCCAGTACATATCTCTCATATGTTCAAGAGCAAACAATGTCTCTGGAGTCTTGATGAAAACCTTTGTAGTTCCTAATTGATATTCAGAAGTAGGAATTGCGGAATCTTTAAGAATTTCAATTGTAGCACTTCTAGAATCTCCCTTCCAAATAAAGTCACCAGCATATGAAGTTTTTCCAGAAAGCAAGTAAAATCTCTCTGTAAACTTTTCGTAGGTTTGTCGATAAGCAAAACCAGCTCTACGGATACGAACGTTTTCGTGAAGACCAAGATACTTAACTTGATGCAAAACCATCTTTGTGTCGTAGTCAGATGGAATCTTCGTTTGATTGGGCTTAATCGTTCTAATGTACGAAGGTTGAGAAAGCGATAGTGTATGCATAAGTTCGTTGGCGGACTGCTTAATCTTATCACTTGCAGTTGGTGGTCGTCGACGAGAGTTAGTGTCAACTTGTTCAGGAAACAAAGATGTCAAAAATTGATTGCCAGACTTGGAAATCAGTACAAGCAAGTCCTTTAATAGCTGATCCTTATTCTTTTCTGTCATGCCGTTGATATCATAGTACACATCACCAGCATAATGCTTAATCAAAAACTTATTTTGTCTCTGTTCGAAATGAGGATTACTGGAAACGAGACCCAAACGCTGAGCAAAACTTTGATCCGCAGCATACACATCAGCATGAGCAGTTGCACAAGCATCGTTAAGAGCGGCAAAAATGCCAGGAGGTCTCTTTTCTTCAATCAAATCACATACAATTTTGTTGTTAAAGTACTTGATAGGGGTCCAGGTAATTTGTTCCTTCACGTACTCTTCCTGCTCAGTCTTTAGTGTCAGCTGAATGAAAATTTGTTGAAGTTTTTCATTTACATAATTGATGCAGATCTGTTCAAAACTGTTATTTTCAAAAATTTCAAATCCATAGATATCCAAGATTCCGATGGTTTTGTCTTTGCCCTCAGGAGAATCTAGAGATTGATTGACTCTCTCAACAATCCAATCAAAAAGATTGTTATAGATAGCCTTAGCCAAAGCATCACGGACAGATTTGGCTTGAACAGCGTTAAGAGGAACTTCATAGACGGATCCACGACGACCTCCTCGAGATGTTTCAACAATACGCTGCGTCAACGCTTTTTCAAGGGCCTGCGCGTCAACATCAAGAAGATATGCAATGAAGTTGGGTACAGATAGGTCCCTAATAGAAGCTTGTTCATGATCATTTTCAACAAAGTCAACATTACCGATCCACAAAATTGAGGCTAAAAGTCTTAGAATCTGATCCTGTTCGCCTTGATGCAAACCAATAATTTCCATAGCTTTAATAGTCTCCTTAAAATCTGCAATATCATCAATTCCTTCAACAGTTGTACATTTACTGTCTTTAGTATAACTATATTGGTCGGGAGTCTGAATGCCGTAAGTGTCGCGCTGTGCTTGGGAAGCACCCTTCGTGAATTGATAAAATATGTGAAAATTTCTTTCATTTTGGATTTGTCCAACAACACGAGCCTTTTCAAGCAAGTAGTTGGTGATATTAGCACCGATGGGCTCGCCCTGGGCATTAAATTGAATTTGAAGATACTTTCCATGGCGGGAAGAGTTGTTATTTCTCAGTGTTTTTGCGCATCCAAAAGACTCAAGCAATGGATTAGTAGCCAACACCATGTCCTTGATCTTTTGAATATTAGAAGATGATTCTCCTGAGACTGAGGCAATATATTGCATAATGCGCTTTGCAGCTTCAGTTTTGCCCGCACCAGATTCTCCAGAAATGATGACACACTGGTTCTCTTTATAGGACTTCATATTATAGTACATGGATTCCGCAACAGCGAATACATGAGGGGGTACCTAAAACCGTTAGATATGTATACAATAGTCAAAAAGTATCATCAACTTACCTCCAGTCTGTTTTTGTTTTTATATGACTCTAACACTTCATCGGTGTAAATTCCCAGGTCCCTGAAAGGATTAACGGAGATGAGCTGTAATTGTTAGCATTGATCCAGTCGTTTGCTTCTTCTTGGCCTCAAAACATACCACATGGCCGATATAAGTCTAATATGACAGTTAGTATAAATAACCATGAAGAGGCAATTACAAATTGACATACGTAAATGATTCCATTTTCAAATCGCTTCTTCAAATTCTCATTGATAGCTTCATCGGAGACTTTACTTAGCAAGGTCAAATCAGAAACACCGACTTCCTTCTTCTTTGCGAGATCAAACGTAGCTTTTTGGACACCACCCTGACTCCTTTTAGGAGGTGGCTGTTTCTTGCCCAAGCCTTTCTTCCCAGCACGTTGGGTTTTTGCCATGTTGGCTTTAATGAGCTGAACAGTTAATTAACAAAAAAAAACTAAGTTCGATTAAAAAGTAGAAACAGAGACTGTTATAAAAAAATCCTGTTGAAATCCGATATGCGGATGGGGTTTGCGGGAGAAATATTCAAGAAAGAGAGAAATAAACTAATCAAAAAATTAAAATAAAATAATAAAAATTAAAAATGAGAGAGTTGTTTGGGTGCCAATTGGGAAGGTCAAATTGATAATTTTTTAAGATTTTTCAAATTTATCTCGGATATTTTGAGTTTTTCAGATTTCGGAAGTAAATAATTGCGCCGCTGCCAGGCCCAGACTACACTACCAACTCAGTGAATTCTTAAAAGCTATATCTTTTGAAAATTCTTTTGAAATTTTTTGAAACTAGTTTAAAATATTTTTTTTGAAGGATTTGTATTTTCAAGAGTTAGACACTATACCAGGTAGAAAAAAAAAAGAAGATGAAATCGAAAAATATGAATTATACACGAATAAAAACTAATTGTTAACCGTTAGAAAAACCTTAGTGATGCACACCAAGCTGGGACTTCATATTAGAAGTGTGGCTGTGTGTGGCAGACTCATCAGTCGTCAGATCAGGGCTCTGATATTTCTGAGAACTTCGGGGAGTCGCCTCATTCATCTGCTCTTGAGTAAGAGGAACAACAGCGACACCAGCAACACGAGGATCACCAGGCTTCAACTTTTCATTGGCGTTCTGGAAGTGTTCAGTTACAAGATTTCGTTCTTTGTCTGAGAGAAACTCGCCACCTTGGGTAACTGGGATATTTCCAGATCGTGCACCAAAGCCACCAGAGGTGTTACCAGCCTCAGAACCTGTGGAAATATCGCGGTTCCTGGGGTCTAGTGTAGAATGCTGTACTCCAGCTCCGTAAGAAGGTCCCTTGGAATGAGCAAGAGTAGGAGAGACATCAGCACCCTGGGATTTTTGACCCAATCCGTAGTCATTATCCTTGGAACCATTATCATAGTAGACATCTCTGCTATGCTCAGTGTGGCTTGGGTATGTCTGGGAAGTAGGATTTTGAGTTGTACCAGTATGCTTCTGGTGTTCACCAGCGAGGGTGTTACCAGCTAAAGCACCAGCACCGGCACCGACACCAGCACCAACAGCAGCATTTCTGCCTGAATGATCAGTGGTTCCATAAGACTGTTGACCAACACCAGAGCCATAAGAGGTATTGGGCATACCAGACTGAGCTCCGCGTCCATGCATGGCATCAGTAGGCTTCTCAGGATAGGAGCCGGGAATGGAGCTAGAGTATTTCTCACCAGTACCAGTATTAGAATGAGTTCCGGGAGCAGTAGTTCCATAGGCATTGGGACCTGAGCCTAGGGTAGAAGACTTGTCATGAGTGTTACCGGGAGTATGGTGAGCACCATAAGCAGCTCCAGCTGCACCAGCGGCAGCACCAGCAGTTGCACCAGCAGCAGTTCCCATTTTGTTGTCATGCTTGTTCAAGTGAGAAGACCCAATATCAGCATAATCGGCGTACTTAGTATTGTGATCTTTTCCAGGCAATTTGGACGAAGTAGGGTCAGTATAACCAACAGAAACACTAGGGTCCTTAGCAGAAGCAGCAGTAGCTCCACCGGATGACTGATACTCGCTATGAGGTAAAGAGGTGGTATCTCCATATTGATCAGTACCCTTATTCTGAGCATTGGATGGGGAGGGATGCTTGGGACTAAAACTAAAAGTTAGTACACTAAATTTGGAGTATTTTGTGTTTATTTTACTTACTCGTGAGAGTTGTGCTTGTTGTATGCTGCAGTAGCTCCGGCAGCAGAAGCTCCACCAGCAGCAGCACCACCTGCGGCAGCTGTACCAGAGGAAGTTGTGGTGTGGGTAGGAGAAGACTCTGGGGAAGTTTTTCCAATATGAAGTTTGTTCTTGATCTTATCCATGATACCACCACTGGATTCTGAGTTAGGATCATTAGTGCGGGCATTTGGGTTGTGTGAAACACCTTTAGTGCCATGAGAACGCTCTAAATCAGAACTAGAGCTTGAAGAACTGCTGTTTGAGCGCATTTTAGTAGCACCAACTCCACCGACAGAAGTGCCACCAGTGTGGCCAGTAGTGCCATAGCCGGTCTGACCAGTGGTAGAACCGGGTTGTTGATCGACTATTTTGTTATCATGAGCACCACGAACACCGAGCGCGGCTCCAGCAGCAGCTCCAACGGCTCCTACGCCAGCTGAAGGATGATTTCCAGAGTGTTCATAACCAGCTTGTTGACCAGTATGGCCTACATTGGGAGCATTGCCCCGGCTATCAGTAGTGGGATCAATCTTGTTGGCAATTTTACCAGTAGTTTTGGTAGTGTCGTACTTTTGACCAGGTAAAGTGTTGTAGCCTCCAGTGTGAGTTTGACGGCTGGTAGGATCAGCCTTATCCGCAACTATTCCAGCATGAGGAGAAGTATCATATTTGCTGGTGGGATCATTGACAGCTCTAGAGGTGGGATCTACCTTATCGGCAATCTTGCCTTTGGTGGTGGCAGTATTGTACTTGCTATTAGGATCATTGTAGCCAGTGCGACCAGTTTCAGTAGTACCAGTCATATGATGGTCTTGAACAGCACCAACACCAGCTCCAGCACCAACACCAGCTCCAGCTCCAGCTCCATAAGCGCCAGTCTGTGTATGATGACTAGTAGGATCTACCTTATCTGCAGTTCGGCCATAAGCAGTGGAAGTGTCATACTTGCTAGTGGGATCATTATAGCCAGTATGACCTGTTCCAGTAGTGCCTGACATATGATGATCACGGCCTGTAGAACTGGTATTGTCATAAGAGTCTGTCTGTGTACGACGGCTAGTAGGATCTACCTTATCTGCAGCTCGGCCATAAGCAGTGGAAGTGTCATACTTGCTAGTGGGATCATTATAGCCAGTATGACCTGTTCCAGTAGTGCCTGACATATGATGATCACGGCCTGTAGAACTGGTATTGTCATAAGAGTCTGTCTGTGTACGACGGCTAGTAGGGTCTAGCTTATCAGCAATTCGACCTGTAGTGGTAGAAGTGTCGTACTTGCTACTGGGATCATTGTAATGTTTGTTGCCGGTTTCAGTAGTGCCAGACATATGATGGTCTCTACCAGTTGTAGGGTCATGAGTACCACCAGTTTGTGTATGATGAGTAGTAGGGTCCATTTGGCCTGAAGTAGACGTACTATGTTGGCCTGCGATATGATGAGATACTGGACCACTAGGTCTAGCTTTGTCATCGATAATCATGGACTCTGGAACCGATTGAGGGGTAGGAGTAGTAGCGAAATCTTGGTTGTCGGTCATTTTGAATGAAATAAAAGCGTTAAGAGAATAAATAAATAAATAAGTAGAATAAAAATGGAGAATTGAGTTTACTCAAGAAAGAAAGAAATAAAATTGGCTTGAAGAATAAAGAATTGATGAGAGTATATTTCAACAGAACCATGGGGTATATTTGCCTTTTTATAATTGACAAGACCACGAAACAAAGCCATACACAATGACTAGATGAAAAAAACCTGAAGTCAGAAGTAAAGATCAAGTTGCGTTTGCAGTTACGTTGATGTTACGTTTTCTTTCCTTTTTCTTCATATTTCTTTTACAATATATTGGTTCATTAATAGCAATCTTTGAAGGTTCAAAGTATTTTAATGTACAAATTGTACAATTGACTACATTTGTACTCAAGATTTCGGTCGTTTATACAAAGAAACAAGCGAGCGATTGAGAAATCATAGGACCCAATAGTCGGCGTTGTTCCTTTTAGATTGCTTGTTTTTTTCTATTTTTATTTGACATTTAGAGAAGTTTGATAAAATTCTGGGGTTTTCTGTGTTTCCCAAGTTTCTTTTTTTGTGATACTTGTTGCTTTTGTGACGTCTTGGTGCCAACATAGTACTCTACGGCTTAGTACTATCAAAAGAGACTTACCCCATAGTGTTCAAGACAAATATTCTGAACGCAACTAACTTTATTTAGAATTCAAGTTTGGCACTGGGAACACGATTGGCTTTACTCTTCTCATTAGGCTATATTAATAGGCTATAATGGTTGTACCTTCCATGTTTCTATGCACTATTTCGTAACTTATTTTTTCACGTCACAACAACCACAACAACCCAATTGGACCCAACTTTCTATCCATGAAATTTTTATGTTTTCACCACCATTGATCTCCTAAAAATAATGCCAGCCCTGGCATTGCCTTTTGTTTGCTTGGTCTGGTCTTTTCAATTAGTGGTTTATTGTTTGGTACTCAATTGACATGAATTAATATACAAAAATATACGAAATATATCTTAATAAATCCCACTTTTCTCAAGTCATAAATTGACTTTGGGCCATTCACAAGGTCACAATGATAGCAAGCAAACTTGAAAAAAGCCTTTCAAAGACTAGGAAGCATCATTTGAACACAAGACACTCACATATTTACTGTGAAGGAGAGACAAGGCGTAGTGTGTACAACCCCGAACTGAACGGGGACTAGGGCGTGGTGTGGAAATGAACACATGTAAAATCTACAGGATTGCTCCTCTTAGGTGAACCGCATTATGAACACCGAATTGAAAAAATGTTTGAGATAGAATGATATTGACATTATAGAGAACGAAAGTATTCAAGCAATTGCCACCAAATCAAGACGGATATTCATGTCTGAGACAACCTAATAGATAGTTACTAAAGTTACTGAAGAGAATTTACTGTTTATTGAGTTCATGTATATTTCATCTCGATTATACAACAAAATGGGTTATTCTTTCCTGATTAAATATATATGATTAATGCTTAGGGGTATCCATGATTTTCAAGGTTGAAGGTATTAAAGCGAGCCACAGATGGCCCTAAATGCTCTCTCAAAGAAACATTTATTAAATGCTACTCTAAAAGGAAATCACTAAGTTAGTTCATTGTCCATTATTAAATGTAAATGAAAATATTTAGATCAGTCTTCTCTTCCTCTCTTCAAGAATGTAAACGATGACAATCTCCATAAGTTTCTCACGCAAATATGGCTATCAGTGTAACTATGACTATAAAAAAGGGTCATTACGAAATATCCTCTAACCAAAACGGTCAGAGGATATATGTCATTTCGCTCTGTAAATTGGAAAGAAATCTGTCCTCATCTAGCATTGTTGCAGGAGATAATATGGAGAAAGTCGATTCATTGAAGAGATAAAAAGTAGACTAGAACCAAAAAAATAAAAAGAGTTCATAATAGAAATTAGATCCTTACCTTATATTGTTAATATTGAAATAGCCGGAAGTTCATAGAACTGCTACAAATATTCTGATTGAACTCTTCATTATGAAAAGTTGTGTCTTGTGGAATATCAAGAGGGAGAGAAAGATTTTTCACGAGGATTATATAGGCTGGAGCAGACTCATATATACGCTTATGCTCAATAATCCACACCTAGGCTTTAGTAGGGAACCGAGCCAGGGCTTTTTTCACTTGGTTCAACGAACTTCATGGCTGAGGATAAAAGCCCAAAGGTTGATTGTGGATTATACCTTTTTATTCTAGTATACAGATCAGCACTCCACGGTGCTATTTAATAAATAGTAATATTTAAATTAAAAATAATAAATAAAAAGAAGTAACCAAGGTTCAACTTTGGTATGTAAAGGGCCACGTTTAAAATTAATCGGACTTTTTGTTTCCAGCAGTAACGCCTGTCTTCTCATTAAGTTCATCCGAAACCTTTTCATATTCGGCAGAGAGTCCCTTGGCTTGCTTCTTGAGATGTTCAATATCCAAGTCCTGCTTTCTAATAACCTCCTTGAGTCTAGCAACTTCCTCAGTAGAGTCAGAGGCACTCTTGTTAGCAACAACCTTTTCACGAGCATCAGCCAATTCCAAAACAAGTGAGTAGGTTTGACTCAAGATGTGAGACAAAAATAAAGTGAATCCACACAGATACATGTTACGCTGGGCGTAGAAACGTCTTGCCTGGACTTCGCTTCTATCAATGGCTACTCCAGCTCCGTTACCGAAACCATTGCCTTCGTGAGCCTGGGCAATTTCCTGTTGAACTCGGTATACTCTGTTAACAGAGTCTACGAAAAGAATCAGGATGAAGAAAAAAGTGAACTTGAGCGTCAGAGCAACTCTAGACATAATTGGAGACTCCTTGAAGAAAAGGATGACCTTCTTGCGGAATGAGGTAGGCAATGGAGCCACCAGCAAGAAAAAGGTGATCATCTCTGCGACGAGTAGGCCAAACACCTATATTACAGAAAAGCGTGATTAGAATTTGTGAAAAAAATAATAATAAAATACAGCATAGAACGGAAAAAAACATACCAAAGAGTAGTAAAGAGTCATTGTATAACTGAATTAAGTTTAACTAAGATAAATGATGTGAATTGAGATGAATTGAGTCAAATTGACGTATATTGAGAGGTTTTTCAAAACTGAAGACGGAAAAGAAGGTGAAAGAAGGGCAAATTGGATCGTTTTTATAGAAACTTTTGATTTGCGCAAACTACCAAGGGCGGCGGTGGGGGCGGTCCAGCTGTACCCATCTTGCCCTAGCCCTATGGGTAAGGGGTTGTGCTCTTCTTTCAGGCAACTATCACGAACGCTAGCACTATTACATCATCTCATTTATCAGATTCAACCAGATCTGACACCTTACGATATTTTGTAGTCTTTTTTTAGATACTTCTCATTCTCATTATATTATAGTTACGTCATGACTTATAGGTGCTGGCTTTAGACATTTCCAGCAGTGTTAAAGAACTTCAGGGCCTCAGTGACACGTGCAGTCATGGTCTTCTCACCCTCACGAACCCAGACACGAGGATCGAAGTACTTCTTGTTAGGCTTGTCTTCTCCCTCAGGGTTGCCGACTTGAGACATGATGTAATCCTTGTTCTTGAGCACAAAGTCTCGGATTCCAATCAAGTAAGCGTACTGGGTGTCTGTGTCAATGTTGACCTTGACAACACCAAAGCCAATTGCGGTAGCAAAATCCTCATTTGATGAGCCAGAACCACCATGGAAGACAAGGAACAATGGAGTGTCCATATCACTCTTGAGTTCCTCCTTAGCGTAGGCCTGGTGATTTCCGAGGAGCTTGGGCTGCAGCTTCACGTTACCAGGCTTGTAGACACCGTGCACATTTCCGAAAGCAGCAGCAATGGAGAAGTTTGGTGAAATAGGAGAAAGAGCCTTGTAAACAGCAAAGACATCTTCAGGCTGAGTGTACAATCTGGAGGCGTCGACACCAGAGTTATCGACACCGTCTTCCTCACCGCCAGTGATACCAATCTCCATCTCGAGCCATTGGTTCATCTTAGCAGCACGAGTGAAGTACTTGGCGGTGGTAGCGATGTTGTCTACATGGGGCTCCTCAGACAGATCAATCATGTGTGAAGAGAACAAAGGCTCACCATGCTCAGCAAAATATGCCTCATCAGCATCAAGCAAACCGTCCAACCAAGGAAGCAGCTTCTTAGCGCAGTGATCGGTGTGGAGAATAACGGGGATTCCGTAGGTAGGGGCAAGAGAGCGGATGAAGTGGGCAGCAGCAATTCCACCAGCAATTGAGGCCTCTTGGTTCTTGTTAGCAACACCCTTACCGGCAAAGTAAGCAGCACCACCCTGGGAGCATTGCAGGATGATGGGGGCCTTGGAATCACGAGCAGCCTCTAGAGCGGCAACTACGGTAGAGGAAGAGGTGACGTTGATAGCAGGAATAGCAAACTTGTGTTCCTGAGCGTAGCGGAAAAGTGCACGTACATCATCGCCGACGATTACGCCGGACTTTCTCTTGAGGACATCAGTGCAGGACATTTTGTGTAGGTTGTAGTAGACGAATTGAATTGGGAATGGGTGATCTAATTGGAATGGTTTTCTGATAAAGAACAGAAGAAAGTAACAGAGAGAG
Organism: Geotrichum klebahnii; assembly: GCA_030570935.1. Classification (NCBI taxonomy): domain Eukaryota; kingdom Fungi; phylum Ascomycota; class Dipodascomycetes; order Dipodascales; family Dipodascaceae; genus Geotrichum; species Geotrichum klebahnii. The sequence continues at coordinate 40,399 of JAJLWW010000024.1, read as the reverse complement.
AAGAAAGAAAAAAGGAAGAAAAAACAAAACGAAATGAAAAGCAGCCAGATACAGGATATTTATATTGGAACAATGATACTAACTTTATACTGATAACTCTAATAATAATAATAAAAATAAGAGAAAGAAGAAAATATAGTCTAGATGTAAACCACGCCACGAGCCATTCTACGGCAGCCAACGGTCCCAGAACATTTTAGAATCAGTACCACGCCATTTGGGTAATACGGGAGTTAGGATTGGTTTCAGAAACTCATGTCGTTCTTTGAGAGTATTTGTATTAGAATAATAAGATATATGTGAACAAAAGGAAAAGGAGAAGGAGCGTGTGAATGTGTTGTGCACAAGTGAATTACCATGTCGTGGTCTAGCGACTATCACAACTGTAGAGTTGACTGCTGGATTCTTTTGCTTCTATGATCTTCTGTTACGGATAGAATTGAATAAGTCTTTCAGTGTCACCTCTATGACTCCTACTGCTATTCCTGCTGCTGCTACTGTTACTGTTACTGCCAGTGGTCCCTTAAATATGAATGGACTCTGGACACATTACATTTGCATGCCGTTTGAGGTACGTGATATTTCTTTCCCGTTTGTAAATTCTCTTGGGTTGCTGTTTGGTTGCTCCCGTTGTTTGGCCGCCATTTGGCTGCTATTTGGCTGCTCTTTTTTTTTTCGCTGGCTGCTTTGTTGTCGTTTTATTTTATTTTATTTTTTATCTACTGAAATTAATCCGGACTGGGCCGCACGGATTAACCTTTTGAGACAAAACTAAAAAAAAAATTTGTCTTCTTCTTTTTGACAACACATAAATAAAGATTAAAATTAAATATCAATAGTTTCATAGTCATTACTAGAAATTAACAGATCCAGTGGAAATCAATTGATTGTCAGCAATTTAATAGTATTACTATTGATATATTCATATCCAAGTATGATAATAAAACGGTAGTGCTGTTAAAGTTGCTGGTCTCTTTGAAGCAGCCTGGGCTGCTAAATATCAGATGTTTGGGTCCTCTTTTAAAAACGGCAACAGAACAAAATGAACTTTGGATAATAAAAATTGAAAAATATACATAAAATGCCGTAAAAGTGTTTATGACGATGATGATGATGATGATGACTATTACAGGTTACTTTGTTTGTCGATTGGTTTTTGTTTTTAAAGTTCCTGATCATCCCCTTTTTACCTTTAATGCCCCTGGTCGTGTAGCTGCAATCTGGCCATATTCTCTATTATTTTGGTCTGCTAAACGGCAACCTTTCAGTTCAATTCAATTCAAATAAATTTAATAAACAGTAAATACTACAAAGCTACACAGTTCTCAATCAATGAGATCACTCTCTTCATCGGATCATCATGACTTTTCCTACATCCTTGCTAAGGGTTCCATTGACTCCACTTGCCACCTTCTGTCCAAGGGACTCAAACAGCTTCCAAAACTTAAGATTCTCATCTGAAGCACATGTCGCTAGAGTTTGACCGTCCGGCGATAACGCACTATGAAGTACCCGTGAGTCGTGACCAACAATCTCAACCTGCTTCGTCATACTAGGATAGTTCCAAATAGTTATATGGTTTTCAGGAAATCCATGGGTAGAGACTAACTCCTTATAGGCAGTGCTCCATCGAATTGATGTTACTTGAGACCCTGTATCTAATGAGTTGACACGAGCACCAGTTGTGCTATTCCAGAAATGAATATACTTATCCTGCGATCCTCCTCCACTGCTTAGCAAGTTTAGCTGCCATGGGCACCATGCAAGCGCACGCACAGCGGCCCGATGGTTTGTCTTGGAAAACTTGGGAGCTGCTGTTGACCGCGCATCCCAGATGTTAACCACATTGTCATTACCTCCACTTGCCAGCTGAGCTCCATCAGATCTCCATTCTAGTCCGCACACTTCCCCTGTATGGTTGTTCATCTCGCTAACCTTGTGCTCTGGTAATCGCACATCGTGATTCCAAATAGATCCATCCCGGCATCCGGACGACATGATATGCCGGTCCCAGGACATTACTCCTACCCGGGCAGCATGCCCATTCATACTTCTCACAATCGACTGTTCTTCTACGTCCCAAATTTCAATATCTCCGTCGCTAAACCCAATTGAAAGGTACGCCCCGTCGCCTGACCATTTGATACCAGACACATAATTCTCATCAGACGATTCCATCAAACTCGATACCGATCCTGAACTTGCGTTCCAAATATAAACGCTTCGTTCTAAAGCAATCGCTACCTGGTTTCCACTTGACCAGTCCAGTAAATTAAGGTAGTAGTCATCTATCAGTCCTGGTGCATCTAGAACCCGCTCAGGCGCAGTTGGTACCTTGCGCCGCATTTGAGCACTGACGGCAGGTTTTAGAGGTCGATTATATTGGCTTCGAAGATCAATTGGTTTCGTTGAATGAGGTGCTGCTGGCTGAAATTCCAAAATGCGTGTGTTAAGAGCAATACCGCATGCTTCCGCAACTGAAGATTGGTAGGCTAGTGAGTTTTGTGGATATTCTGAGCTGGTAGTACTTGCTGAGGAAGTGCCTGCAGTGGTTGATACTTCTGTTCGTTCTCTTGTGCCGCCGCCATCTCCACCGTTATACCTTAGACTGCTATTACTACCATTGTACGAACTATCATTACCGTTTTTATCCAACTTTGATTTTACTGGCAAGGATGCTTGCCTGTTTGGAATGAATCTGTCGGCATGTGATAAGCGTCCCGTTAACTTATTAGACTTGCAGGGACTTCCTAGAATGCTGGCGGTACCTGAACGACTTGTTGCATTACCAGTTGGTACCCAATCTGAAGTTACAACATCCATTTTCAGTGGTGTCTTTGGCTTAGATGTGGTCTTGAACAGAGGAGATGTTCCAATTCCCAATGACTTTGATGGCTGCCGCTTTGGGGTCTGTTGAAGTTGACAAGATATAAACGAGGACTGAGCTAATGTGAGAGGGCTTTTATCAAAACGAGGCTGTCGGGGAAGCTGCTGTCTTGAAGGAGAATCAAATGCCATTGTTCGTTTGGCGGTAGAAGACTTCTTTCTAATAGGAGTTGCGAAGCTCATGTTGTAACAGAAATAACAAGAATTAAGAAACGAGAATTAAAACAACTTATCAAGATATCCTTGTACCAGCAAGATATAATTTATTAAAACTGAAAGAATAAGAATAAAATAAATAAGTGAATTGAATAAATAAATAAACTGAAAGTCATGAAATGTTCAAAGATCTTGTTTTGGTGCTCTATATTATATTTATATTCGCACTCGTCATGTTTCTTGAACTAAGTTTTGTAAACACTGCCTATTAAGGAAATATGTCAACATTGACAAACCTTAACCCAGCACATCTACATCATTAGACGATATGAAGATCAAACTACAGAACCTGGAATCTATCAGCAATACAAGTCCAAGAATGTTCATAAAAATAATATTTACCGGTGACTTGAAAAAACTTTTATTTGAAGTTAAATTTTAGTAGGAAGTATCTATAGTAAGTATATCTTCAGATCCGGACTTTTCACCCACAGATGATACTTGAAAAGCAGAAAGAATCAATAATCCATATCAAACTAGATAGTAGTAAATCGGTTTCAGCTAGAAATTGCTTATACCAGTCTGTTTATAATTTTCATCATATCTATTCCTATATCTAATCTAGAGTTGTGTACTACCGCACCTCGATATTATAACCTCCAGTTTTATCGTAACCAATTCAAGTTACTCTATGCGAGACCTGAACTACAAACGCTCAAACATTTATATATTGAACCAAACCCTAAAGTTGCTTACTTCAAACTTTTTTTGTTAATCTAAAAATTAGATATTTCAGCAAAGAGTAAATTTACTTCCTGGTCATACGCTACGTTATAATGAACCCACTTCCCCAAAACCTAGCAGGCAAAACTGCTATAGTAACAGGCTCGTCACGAGGAATTGGCCGCGCTATTGCTATTGAACTAGGCCAAAGAGGTGCTACTGTCATTGTCAACTATACCTCAGCAACAAGCAAAGAAGCTGCCCTTGAAACATGTGAATTGGCTGGAAATAACTCGATAGCCGTGCGGGCTGATTTGCAAAGTTTGGCTGACATTGAATCACTTGCTGCTACTGCAAACAGTACAGGCAAAAATAAAGGTGTTGATATTTTAGTTCACAACGCAGGAAACGGTCAAGAAAGAAAACTGGAACTTGTTACAGAAGAATTTTATGATTTACAAATGAATACAAATGTAAAAGGACCTGTGTTTTTGACTAAAGCTTGTTTACCTTACTTTAACCAAGGTTTGAGAATGGTTTTAGTGTCGTCTGTTTCAGCACGAATGGGAATTGCTCAGCAAACAACTTACGCTGCTTCAAAGGCGGCTGTAGAAGCTTTAGCTCGAGTTTGGGCTAGTGAGCTTGGACATAGATTCAATGCTACTGTTAACTGTGTCAACCCAGGGCCTGTGGATACTGATATGTGGACAGAGAGTGCGACTGATGAGCAGTTCATGAAGGACATGCAGCCTATTATAGATGCAACCCCAGCTGCTCCACGGATTGGAAAGGTTTCGGATATTGCACCATTAGTGGCTTTTTTGTGTTCAGAAGAAAGTAAATGGACAACAGGATCCATTTTATCCGCCAATGGTGGAATGTTAATGATTTAAAACTTTGAAATTAATATAATACAGAAAGTAAACAAGAATATCAAAAAAAACTTTGGATTATATATATAGAAAAAAAAATTCATAAAATTCTTTCACTGTAACAATGCACATCTACTTTATAATTCTAGCTCGGTAATGTTGCTCTTATCACAGGACCAGGCTTTAGTGCATACCCAAGTAGATGCGTACATGTTAACGCGATCAATACTTTGTCCGCTTCTTCTAACAGCGGCAGCCTTGCATTTAAATCCTTCTTGTTCATACACCTTCAAGTACCAAGGTTTGGTTGATGATGTGCGTAACAGCACTTGACCTCCAATTGCCAGTGCTTTATTTAGGGCTCTGATTTCTTCACGAGCTTCAGGGCCGGTTTCCTTAAACCAGTCCATGTGGTCCATGACCACTGCAGCATTGACACTGCCAGGGTTGATACGCTCCACAACATCGCAGATGGTATCAGTGTGAAGACGGATTCCTGACATGGCATCACGTTTGCTGGCCAGGTTGTTGTAGCCGCGTCTGGTCAAGTAGTCAGGGCAGTTTTGGCGTGAGTAGCTACCTGTCAGACACAGGTAATAGAAGTAGTTTTCAGTTGAAATCAAGCTTCTGTTGATGAGGGGTTCGATGGTATCAATAATGTACCTTAGAATACCACCTTCAATCATGGAGGCTTGATTTAATGGCACACCCAAAGCCTTCCATAAAAATACGGGGTTGGCAATGAGAATACGAGTAACAACAGGGTTGAAAAGCGCAGGTCTAATCTTGTTGCGCCAAATAGCCTGTTGTTCTTCAATGGTCTTGCATTCACACAAGGCCTTAATATCCTTTTGTACACCAAACATTCCAAAGACCAGACGAGTCAGTCTAAGAGCCCAACGAGTAGATCCGGTATCATAGAGACCTCGAGATCTAGGGTCCTGAAAAGTCTTGTTTCCAACCTGCATCCAGAACTGCAGAGCATGTGATGAAAGATGAGGAGACAATTTAGTGACCAGCAGTTCCATGAAGTTGGGATGCTTTCCCTCACCAAAAATCTTCCAAACATCAGCATAAGACAGAGTACGGAATGAGGCCAGCTTAAGCTCCATAAGATGATTTTGATGGGGGTTCAAATCGACACCATGGATACGGTGAGGTGGTTTATCCATGCAAGCGTAAGCCAAAAGGTTATCACCAGCAGAAGTAATTGCTAAGATAGTGTCTGATTGTTTAAGGTTCAAGATCTCAATGTCTTCACGAGGGTCCTCCCAAGTGAAAGCATAAATGTACTGGTTAGCAAATTGGTTATACTTGGGCAAGCCAAAGTCATAGAAAATTCTCCAGCATTCACGTTGATAGAAAAAGGAAGGATAAGGGAAGTTGCGCTCCATGTTAATGATAGCAGCTTCATACCCTTTAGATCTAATCAAAGATTCAGATGTCTTGACCTGCTTATCAGAGACGCTAGTGGGTGCCAAGTAAGGTGACTCAGTAGCAAGGGAATCCATTCTAGTCTCAAGTTCTTCGGAGTAGTCCTTGTCACATCCAATGAAAATGTAGTAAGGAATGTTTCCAAGACCAGAGTTACGCAAGTTGAGTGACTTGACAGTTCCAAACCGGTATTCGAGGTAGTCTCGTCTTGAAGCATCAAGATATACCTGGTCGAATTCAAACCAAAGTCGCCAAAATGTGCGTGAAAACCAGTTGACATGTCGCAATAAATGGCCACCCACAGTTGCAGACTTGCCCATCATACTAGCACTTGATTGCACGTAGAAGTCAACAGTTGCAAAAATACCATTCTTGGAAAGGAGACTAGAATACTTGTCAATGACAGCGTAGTAAGAGGGAATCATGGAGAGAGAGTAAGACATGGTAATGAGGTCAACGGTGTTGCCCATATTGTCAGGAAGGCTAAAGTCATTAGCGTCAATGCACAAAACATGAACGTTTTTCCAGCCGCATCGTCGGAAGCGCTCTTTGGCAACTTCGCACAAGGAAGGTGAAAGATCAATGAGGTAGACGGCTTTGAACGACGAAATAGGTCGCACCTTATTCATTTGTTCAATGTTCCATCCAGTGCCACCACCAATCTATGTTATGTTAGTAAGAGAGCCAAAAAAGAGAAGTTGTAATTACATACATCTACCCAGATACCATTTTGGCCCTTAAGATGAGAGCTACTAAGTTGCAGAACCAGTTCACGGCCTTGAAGCAGTCGCTTTCTGGTAGTATCATAAATTGAGGCTTGGCCTTTATAAAAGCTTTCGAGAGCCACTTGTTGGCTTGTTGATGACTTTGAGATTGGTTTGAGAAAGCAGTTGTATGCAAACAAAGCAAAACCTTTGGCGGTTGGGTTTGTGAAACAAGCAAAAGCTGCAAGGAGAAGAACTCCTGAAGAAACTGCAATTAAGCCCAGATTGTCTACAACGAAGTCCATCTTGAGAAAAGAGATTTACCAGTAGATGAACGAGTAGTGAGAAAAGAGAGAATTGAGAGGGAGAGAGGGAGAGAGAGAAGGAGAAAGGGTGGATTTTTTGTTGGATTTTTTGATTTTTCCCGGTAGAGATAAAGGGAGAGAATCGGTTATTATTGCAGTAGAAAGACCTGTGAGATTTATAAAGTATCGGGGCGAAACTAGAGGGGAGAATGGTCCTTAATATATAGACAGAAACTCCTAGGTAACGTTGGATCAGGAATTGATTTGAAAGCTGGTTGGCTAGCATCGTACCAAGTCTCGGACAAGGCTACCGAACGAAAACGAAAAAGCCAAACTGTTGTATTTGGAGTTGTTGGTATTGTTGGTCGTGCTGATATTTGAGCATGCTCCTCGATATGGGTATGTCAATTGGTTGATAGGGCATAGCACGTGTAAGATAGAGCGGTGCATTTTGGACTGGATCCTCCTGTTTCCCCCAGGATGAACACAAAAGTTCCAACAACGGAAAATTGAAAAATTAGGAAAATCATAATAAAAACAAACTATCACAAGCGCTTGAGACCCATTTTGCTTTTGTTTCGCTGGGATTTCCAATTGAGACACAGGCCAAAGACCCAAAGTAGACAGGCGATTTGAAGGTAAAAGTATATCAGTGATAGCCACAGGAGCAGGTACCATGTGGAGTATTTGATTGGGTTTTAGTCGCCGCACCACTACCATCATCGAAGAGGTATTTAGGCATTTAGGTACTCAGATGCGTGAGCTCGTGTACATTCTCAGGACATATCAATCAGAATTGGGGATATGAAAGAGTGTTGGGTAGTTTTATTTTCTTTCATGTGAAAATTATGAAACTGCTCTGTGATCAGAAGGAGGTCGGTGGATGAGCGATTAGAGTGATTTCATTTGGCTGTCGTGATGTCATTAGTTCGTGGTTTAGAGCTTTTGTAGTTGACCTGGTAATACAAAGATATCGCACAAATCACAAATCGCGTTTGGACGTGCTCTATGCTAAGTGTGACTAATGACTGAATGAGGTTCCCCTGAAGTCGATATAATGTAGCTTTTTCAAGACACTCAAAGATATTCAAAGCAATTCGCAGGTTTATAGGCCAAATGAAGTCATCTCGAAGGAAACCCAGTCAAAATCTAGGCAAAACAAATTCCTACCACAACCACAACCACAGCAACCCAAAACGCAACTTATTCTGCCCTCCTTTCTCCACGTTTTTTTTTTTTTGTTTTAAATTATTTTTTTTTTTTGAATTCCTACTTTTGCGATATAATCTCATCAACATCGCGTATTTTTAATGTCGGAAGAATCCACCATCAACTATAACAAGCAAGCTTGCCATGCTCAAGCATGTGCTATTCAAAGTGAGTATAGTTACATTCATGAATGGTGCCATAAGTGAAAAGTGATTTGGAAAAATGGGTTAAAGAAAGCAGTATGAAAATACACTAAAGAAATTAAATGTTTTTTTGAAAAAAACCAAAAAAAGAGGAATATATAAGAAAACCAATGATAATCACACCAATTATACCACTCAATATAAAAAAGTTAACTCGCTCATTCCAGTGTGAATATACGATATCATCGTTCATTTGATTGTGTACTATAGCATGTTTGAAGCGAACCAACTACAACGAGTCAAGGTGCACAGCTGCCATTGATGCGCTCTACGCCTGTTGCCTTCAATTCTATGATTCAAATGAAAAAGGTGCCAAAACTGTCTCTTGTCCTTATCCAGAGTTACTGTCGCTAAAAATCAAGCAGCGACTCGACGATCCGTCTGTGGACGCTAAACTGTACGATCATTATCAGCAAAAGCTGAAGTAGAAAGAAATTAATTTTTACAGCATGTGCTCATGTGCCATATAACAGGCAGTTATTTTTCATCCCCAACATTTCATGGAAAATAATTTTGAAACAAAACATCAAACGGATATCAAATATATTTTCAAATGTAAATATTTAGTTTAAGCAATACGATATAATGCAAATATAATAGTGAATAGATATGTTTGTATGGAGCCACGTGAAATCACCTACAGGATAATTCCCGATACGAAGAGACTGGAACAACAAATAGTTCAATCTGAGACTAGCACGGAGCACGAAAACCAGGCACGACAGACCTGGCTAGTATTGAGCATGGAAGAGATATCCTCATACCGTGACTCTTTGTGCGTCTGTTCTTATAAAAGACATTGTTGAAGAAGAAAAGAAGAAAAAAAAAAAGAGAAAAGGGAAAGGATTTAAGGTTGATTTTTATTTTATAGTAAAAGCTGTTTCAATTAGGGTTCACTAGGGCTTTGAGTCAGGGTAAATTATACTAATTACCCTGATTTCATTTTTGATGACACACTTAGAAATGCCATAGATCTCCCAAATGAGGGTTTCTCGGCATCCTGTCAATTTAATATGCTCATTATAGTATAACCCTCACTCTGTCGGTATGTTCCGAATAATATTTTGGGAAACATCAACTCTTTCTTTTATCATTTTTTTTTCTTACAAGAAACATTAAATTCATTAAATACAAGCAGAAACATAACGTGAGTATCAGAAAGTTATTAAGAACAAAAAAATATGAAATAAACTAATAAAAAATAATGTATATAGTATGATCACCGAGTATTGGTATTGGTATTGTTAGCTCCATCGCGCTCAGGCGCCCATCCTGCAATCGCTCCACCAACGAGAGTTGGCACCATGGTTAGGGCCTCAATACTATAAGAATTTCGACTGCTGGTACTACTGACCCGGCTTCGGCCACTACCTGGTCTTGACTGGCGAGTTGGTGAATTTTGTTGTTGTCCCGGGACTGCCAGGAACCCATCGCCATCAGTAGTGGCGACAGCGGGGAAAGGAGGGGCGTTCAATGATAAGGGAGAAGCAGGTGCCTGTGTTCCAGCAGGAGATGAGGTGACTTCAGAGTTGGGAGACCCAAATACAGTAGAGTCAGAATAAGTTGTTGACTGTGGTGATGAGATGGAAGATGCTGATGATGATGAAATAGATTTTCGGAAGCTGTGATACATTCTCTTGGGTTTGGTCTTGATTTGTGTCCAACGGCCACCTCTCAACTTGAGAAGCAACAAATCCTCTCTCACTTGCTCAAAGGGGGCGGGCCACTTATAGCCATCGGCTCCCATATTAGACTCGTCGTCATCAGCAACACGAATTTCAGGGCTCTTACTCTTCTTTGACCACCGACGCCAGAACTTGAGCTTATCCCAGGATCGGCCAATGAACCTGTAAAGGCGAGTAGGGAAGATAGCAATAAGCCACTCATCAGGAATACATCTGAGCAGAAGACCGACAGGAATGGATCCAAATCCACAAGTAACAGCAATAGCCCATTGAACACCAGTCTGACGCTCGACAGAAAAGGCAGCACCTCCAACAAACATGATCAAGACCTGAGCGCCCAGAATAACTGCAGACACCACAATATAGTACCAATTGTGTTGAATACCCTCAAACATGTTCAATTTGTTATCAAGACGGCGAGAAACAAACATTTTAAAGTATTGCATCCATACAAATGTGTTGAAGACCAAACTGTGGATTTGCAACTGCTCAGCAGCAGTCTGGGGATTGAAAAAGCTGGGACCTCCAAAGTGCAAGATAAACGAAACGACAAGCTGGTATAATGCCTCACCAATGATAATTTTCCACATGGTAGGTGTGATCAAAGAGACTTTTCTGTTGTCGGGCTTACGGTCAAGCACAGATTCATGGGGAGGGTCAGTAGCCAAGGCAAGTGCAGCAAGAGTGTCCATGATCAGGTTTACCCACAGCAGCTGGACAGCGGTAAGAACAGATTCATTGTTACTAGCGGCGACGGCAGACACAAAAGTCAGAACAACAGCGGTAATATTGACAGTAAGTTGGAATTGCAAAAACTTCTTGACTGCATCATTTACCGTACGACCCCAAATAATAGCTTTCACGATACTGCTAAAGTTGTCATCCATAATGATAATATCTGAAGCCTCTTTAGCAACTTCAGTACCAGCGATACCCATTGAAAAGCCAACATCAGCAAGTTTCAGAGCAGGAGCGTCATTGGTACCATCTCCAGTAACTGCAACCGTATCACCCATTTCCTTCAAAGTCTTTACCAAAAGCTTCTTGTCCTCTGGACTTGACCGTGCAAGGACACGAAGGTTAGGCAGAGCTTTACGCATTTCCATATTAGATAGCTTGCGGAAAGTAGGACCTTCCATGAGAGTATCAGAATCGGATTGCAGAATACCACAGTCGAGAGAAATAGCACGAGCAGTACCAATGTTATCACCAGTTACCATGCGAACAATTACACCAGCATTTTGGCAGTCAAGAACAGCCTTCTTAACACCAGGGCGCAAAGGATCCATGATCCCTACGACACCCAAAAGTGTCATATTTGTGAATAGAGAGTTCTCATGGCCAGCAGTGGGATTCCAAGTATCCATATCAGTGAAATCACGGTACAGCATACCAATGGTACGCAGCGATTGGGATGCATAGGTGGAGATACGATCTTGGTACATTTCAACTTCTTCTTGGTTCATAGGGCGGGACTGACCAGTAGTCTCGTCAAAAATATTTGAACTGAGACTAACCATGACCTCAGCGGCACCTTTCATGAGCACACGAACACCCTTGCCATTGGGATTGGCAATAACAGTGATCATGAACTTTTTGGCTGAGTCAAAGGGGTAAACACGAAGCACATGGTAGGCTGATCGGGCTTTATCGAGAGAGTCCATATCCAAATTTTCACGAGCAAAGTTGAGCATGGCAGTTTCAGTTTTGGAACCAACGAAAAGGTCAGCACTAGAGTCTGAAGTGTTTAGATTTTCAAATGCAGAGGAGTTTGCGACAATAGATTGCAAGGTAAGTTGTTTGGTTTCATCGGATAAAGCACCGACAAACTCTTTGGCAGAAGGCACAGACTTATCAGCATGAAACGCATTTTCAGAGTCCTCTTCTGAGGGTGAGACAACATCAGGGTCAACTTGGAATCGAGAAGAAACACCAGTTGAACCAGCCACAACAGTCATGCGGTTTTGAGTAAGAGTACCCGTTTTGTCTGAACAGATAGCAGTTGCTCCGCCCATGGTTTCACAAGCCTTGAGCACACGAACCAAGTTGTTATCTTTAACCATGCGAGTAGTTGCAAAGGCCAAGGCGAGAGTGACAGCTAAGGGGAGACCTTCAGGGACAGCGACGACAATAATAGTGATTGCAGTAATGAGAATAGTGAGGAATTCTTGACCTTTCTGGGCTCCATCAAGAGTAGAACCAGAAAGTTGTGCTAGAAATCGGATGAAGAGGACTACAAACATAAGGAGAGCAGCCAAGGAACCGAGTTTGGCAATGGACTCAGCAATCCCGTTAAGCTTTTCTTGTAGTGGAGTTTCTTCGGGATCGTCTTGGAGAGAAAGCAGCATTTTACCATGGAAAGAGTTGACACCTACGGAGGTGACAATATATGAGCCGGTGCCTTCCAGGATTTTCGAGCCAGAGATCATGTATGCGTCAATACCTTTAGTTGTTGGGGAGAGATGAGGGTTTGCGTTGATTTTGTCCAGGACTTCCAGAGCGATGGATTTGCGGACGTTTGCTGATTCACCAGTGAGAGCGGCCTCATCAGCCTTGATGCCATATCCGTTGACCAGGATACCGTCTGCTGAGAGAATGTCACCAGGTTCGATAGATACAAGGTCACCAACTTGAACGTCAAAGACTGAAATATTTTGAGCATTTCCATCACGGACAACAGTGACATGATGATCTTCCTTTTTTCTGTTGAGCTTGACGAACTGACGTTCCTTTTGCCAATCATTACCAGCACCTACAATAGATACGATAGCGATGGCTACAATAATGGCGACACCTTCTACCCATTCGACCTTTGGTTTTGCTTGGCCCTTTTCGTCGTATTCAGTGGGTTGGCCGAAAGTTTCGTAGAGACCAATGGCGAGTGAGACAACGGCGACAATAGATAGCAGGATAAGGACTTTATCCTTTAGGGCCATCCAGAGGAGTTGTAGAAAAGATTTTGGTTTTCGTTCGGGGAGTTTATTTTTGCCATAGTATTCTTCGCGGGTGGTTAAGTCTGAGGGCAGTGCTAATGGGTTCGGTGTTGTGGTTGTGGCGGTTGGAGTGGTGGAGATACCTTTGGTGGTACTTGTATGGAGTTTTGATTCTATGCCTTCAATACCGCCAATTACTTGGAGTAGGTAAGGGTCGCGGTGGTCTTGTAGTACTGTGAGTTGATCTGTGGAGAGTTGAAATGCGGTGGTAGAATGGTCTGGGGGATCAGCTTCGTTGAATAGGTCTTGGGCGGCAGTGGCCCAGTCTTGTGAGTGTTGTTTGGGGGATTTTTCTTTATTGAGCTAGAAGGGTGGTGGTTAGTATTGAAGAGAGGAGAATATGAGGGATTAGTGAGGTACTTACAGATGTATCGATTGTAATTCGAACAACTGGCTCAGGGCCTAGTTCGTCAGTCATTGTGAGAGGTTAAGAAGGATGAATAATGGTGGGTATAGAAGGAGATGATGAAGGGTGTAGAGAGATTGAAAAGTAAAATATTAAAAAAGAGAAGAAAAAAAAAAAAAAGAAGAGCAAGAAGAAGAAGAAATAGGTTTACTTTTATAGAAATGAAAAGAAGAAGAAAAAAAAATTTAAATAAATTGAAGGAGTCAATGATAATGCAGACAAGATTTCTTGGTATATGAGTTTATTATTTATTATTTTTTTATTATTTTTATTTTTTATTTTTTATTTTTTATTTTTTATTTTTTATTTTTTGTTTGTTGTGAGTGAGACTGGGCAGGGCTGGGCTTGGGGCTTGAAGAGTTTGACTTGGGTTCTGGGGCTGGGTTTAATTTGTTTTTTTTTGTTTTTTGTTTTTTGTTTTTTGTTTTTTGTTTTTATACCGTTGAAAACCAAATAAGAAATAGATCCATAGATGATGATGATGGTGATGGTGATATTTTGACACATCGTGATAACTAAGTAAGTCCGTTAGTTTCCAGGGTGGCTATCGATGAGTTATACATGTCAAGTCTATGCTCTGCCTTGTTACTTTTGAACAGGAAGTAGAAGTTTAAAATATGATGATGACGATAGTAAAATATTGGCTTTACACTGCCGAATATCTTAAAATCTTGATTATATTTGATATTTATATTTGATATTTAATATTTTTCATTGAAAGATTAGGCCCAGATACGAGCATAATTAAGATTCGTATTACCATCAGTGTTATTCTTCTGTTCAAATCAAATCAATATTTACCGCCGTGTTAATTCATCATTGTTTTAGTTTGAAATCTTTTTTTGTAGTAACAATTTTTTCAACTTGAGAAGAGAGTTAATCTGTCTTTCTTTCAGCACAACACCAAACATTTGCCATCTATTTTATTTTCATTTTGCCACTTATGGTTTATTTTTAATCATCATGGATCCATCGTCGTGTCCTTTACCATTGCCATCCATCGTATTTGCCATTGAAATTTTTAAAGGCAGCATTTTTTTGTTGTTTAAATCATCATCATGCTGTAAAGTTTTAACCTCAAATATTTGATTTTTATTATTTTTTTTATTTTTTTTATTTTTCATGTGTAAAATGGCTGCTGCTCGTTTTAGTTGTTGGGAGAAGATCAAGGTTAGGGTGATGTCAAATAATTTACAGCGACAGCGAGCGATGCCCAGACTTTGAAATGTTTTTGATGCCGCCCAAGAAGTCAGCACAGCCCCATTGTGCTATTTCACACTTAGCAACCACCAAGCAAATAATAAATCAATTAAAAACAAACTAAAAAAAATTAAAACTCTGTTTAAAGGCTGCTTTAAATGGCTACAGCTGCTTCCTGCTGATGCCCAATTCTCATTCAATCAAAGTGCATGGCTTATAAATGATGACTAATGATTATAAACAATTCCAGAACTTGAGACATGAGACTTACAATTTCAAGACATACAATTAACTTTACATAGTGGCTCACTTTAAAACTAATAATTGCAATTTTATTATTCAAATATTTAATCATTTAATACACACAAACACAATTTAGGCACCTCCTTCTTGACGAGCATACTGGTCTTCCATAGCTTCCAAGTACATTCTTTCAGCCTCGGCCCTAGAGATAGCCTGTGGTTGAGTAGCAGCAGAAGTTTGCTGTTGTTGGGTGCCTTGGTTTGAAGAAGAACGAGGCTCAGTCGACGATGATGACGTTGTGCCCTGAGTGGTGGCTGAAGAACTAGTAGTAGTAGTAGTAGAAGAAGAAGAAGGTTGATTATTATAACTAGGAACGCCCATTGTTTTATGTTTTTCTTTTGATTGTAGTTGTTGTTGGGGAGTGAAATGGAATTGAAGTCAATGTGGAGTATATGGTGATGGAACCAAAGTAGTTTTTGTGATTTGAAAAGAATAAAAGAAGAAAACAAAACAAGAACCAAATTCTTTTTATGTATATATATATATATCAAGGATTGTGAATTAAAACTAGTCAATTCAAGGATAAAGATATATAAATAAAGGTCTAATTAAAGTAAGTAAACAATGTAAGTTAGAAGGTCAGTCTGATGAAATGTTGACAATAGGACCAGAGCTTTTTGCTTTGCCGTTTGGGAGGCAAATTGGGTTTTCATCGGGGACTTGAAAAAAGTGAAATTTCAAAGTGAAATAATAATAATAAAATGGTGGCGGCGGCGAAGTTACCAAACAAGAATGGATCAAAAATAGTAAAAAATAAATAACTTCAAGGCTTATTTTGCTTGTGATGGAATTGATGATGGTGATGATGATGGTGATGATGATGCTTTGGATTCAATGGATCAAATTACTACGGGAGGTTGTTCAATGGAGTTCGCCACCACATCACCGCCATGTGCCACGATCCATTTGGGTGAAGGCGATTTCATAAAGCCGATGCCGATGCCGATGATGGCAATGGCAATGGGGGCAAGACAATAGGGGCAAGACAATGGAAGGCAAGACAGCTGAGTATCGGCCTAACTAGAAACATGAAATATTGAAAAAAAAAATATGAAAAGTTGTAACTTGATTTGGATTCAAACTTTGTCGTTGTGAATAGCCTGCGCTACTATGGTAACCACTTTACTACTATTTCAAATACGAAACATGCCCACCCTCTGTGTGTAAATGGATATATGCAGCGTACTATTATGAATACATTTCATAGTAAAGAGTAGTCTCGGCAAACACAAAGATCTCATGTGCTCAAACAATAACATCAAACTAAAGACAAACCCATGTTTTAAGTCACATTTATATCATACAAAATAGGGTCTAAGTTATAGGATGTTGCCACTATGACATGTAAATACAAACTATATATCGCATTTATTCTTTTTACAAATTAAAGGCAAAACATAGCACTTTATAGCATAGTAGTTACAGGGTTTATCAAACTTGTCTGGCACACCGAGATACAAACTACGCTCAAGGTCTTACATCCAAAGGCCCAAGCGTGCTCGTGTGCTCTTGGTTTGCAACAAAACTTTCAAACTCAGAAACCTCAACCTGAACCTCACCCTCGCTTGCGTTTTAATAGTATCCTTTCGTATTCAACTCATATACCTAGGCTGCCAGCTTAGCTGCTTGGGTACTTGAACGTTGCTACTGTGTTGCCGTTGCTAATGCTCGTACTGGTACTTGACTTGAACCTTCATAGTGAGGAGAGAAAAAAATGAAAAAAAACTGGGCACGAGTCTTTGATTTGATATGGATAATTCTAGGTGCCTTGAAACCTACCAAAGCCGTGCCAATGTGAAATGTATGTAATTAAAGGCATTCAAAGAGTGGTATACAGAAAGAAACATTCAAAGGAAAAGTATCTGAAATAATTTACAGCTTAACACTTCATTTACCTATATTTTTAAATCAATTTGTTTATTTATTTACATTCACCGACGGTAAAAGAACCAACCAACAGGATGAAATTCATATTATATTTTTATACTTTGACTTGCATTTTACATTGTATTGACAAAATAAATACCGCTTTTGTATATACGGTGATCACAAAATAACCAGGACAACCTTACTCATAATGTTACAAACCCATTATCAAAATTTGCTAATTGCTTAAAAAAACTAAACCTTTTGTCAATTCTTGTAAAATTTAATTATAATAATAATAATACAAAATAACATACAGGTACCAATCTGCAAAAAGCAGCGGCAAATGTAATTCACATCTCTAAGCCACCTTTTTTTGTATATTCATTTTCTTGTATTTTCATTCCTTAAAATCGAACTAACCAACCAAATTAAGTGTATTATTGCGCCTCTAAAGCTAAGATTTTTTATTTTTTTAAAGCAATTAAACAGCTGCTTGGAATATTTAATTAAATGTGGGATTTAGTATGGCTAAGGTAGGTTTCACAAAGAAAACTGGTGGAAAAGAAATGCATTGTTAGACAGAAGATACACTCATTGGTGTTTACGTACTTTATGGAATATAACTAGATGACTGCTTATGTTGTCAATTTTACTCACAAATTTGTATATTCACAAGTGATGAAAGAGTACTCAGCTCATTGTTATAGTTTGATACCAAAGGGCATTCCACTTGTACTCAGCCATGATGAAATTCAGCAATTACAACGATAGTTACATGTGAAGTGAAAAAAGCATGAATTGGCCGATATTCCTCTTGAAATTTAAGCTGGAAATCGATATATCAAATATCCAAACAAAATTATATTATTCTTGTCTCTTGAATACTCCAGTTGAACAGAAATAAGTACTCCATGATTCACATACAAAAAACAATCACAGTGCAAAACTTGGAAGATACGATAGTTGAAGAAATTATCAACTATCAACCGTTTTGTTCCTCCAAGGCTATGATTCCTTTTTTGGATTCACATAAGAATCTGAAGATAGTCATATTCAACTCAATCTAAGTTCGAAATGACATAATCTTTATCACTACTTTTCTTTGGTGAATTAGCATGCAGTCAAAACGTGGAGCGTTGTGTAAACAAAGCTGTTCAGGTTAGTTAACATGGAGGTCTATGACTGCAAATTGAATTAAGAAAAACTCTACAAGATGCTAATAGTTTTGATAGAACGAAGTAGAGATTTCACATTCCAAACCAAACACGGCCAGGAATAACCATTGTACACAATATCTACTAAATGTACGAGGTTTCATGAGGAGTTATTATCCATCAAATCAACGTAAGTTGAACAATGTGATAGCTCTTGGCCAAAAGAACTTTTCTAAACCTCTAGGTAGACTCTACTTTCTGTACACCCCTATTTGATACTTTTACTGTTAAATCGATGTAATGCAGTTCTCCTATATTTTTGAAACCAATTAATGAAAAGCAACCAGATTAAAGCCAAGAATGAAAGAAAATAAATCAGCTTTTGTTTGGTTACTAATAAAAAAAAGTAGTTAATGAGATGGACCAAATTTCTAACGAATTGTTTAAACGAGACTTGTCGGTGTTTGGAATGGAATAATCGATAGTATGTGTTTGAAAGCAACTATTATCACCTTATAAACAGTATATCTTTCTGCTTTATTTATTATGAGGTGCCAGTTTAACAATAATTCGGGTCTGAAATGGAAGTTTTGTAATTATCTCTCAGCTTATATATTGTATCCTAAAGCTAAGATATCACAAAGAAATTAATATTAACACAAAGATAAATAAATATGCAGACATTTGCTACAAACTTTTGATTTACAACCTATACCAATTTGTAAAATTAGTATTATATCTGAGTAAATCGTTATTTAAGTTTACAATTTTCTTAACTGTTTAAAGCCAAGTTGTTCATGACATCTCGTCAAACTTAAACTGTCTTCTTCACCAGCTTCAAAGTGATTTTCCCTGGTCAAATTTTCTTTGAACCTCTCTTAATTTTCCTATTTTGATGGTGCTTTGTTGCTCTTTTAGTTTGCCAGCAGGACTACCAACTGATTCATGGCACAATCCCCATTTCCATATTTCCGTCTCAAAATTTCCTTCATCTCTTGAGTATTATTCATCAACCTCCATCTGGGAATAACTCAAATATACGGCAATGATTGATATAATTGAATATTGCTCTAATAAGTATATGATTATGAAATATATTGCTTTCTGATGTACTCAAATTTTATTACTAACAATGTCTAATAAATTAATATTATTTACATCAAGTCTTCAATACGATTGATTATTGTCTTCCAAAATAAACTTGAAAATTGAAAATCTATACATACTTTTAGATATTCCGTAAATATAATCAAGCCCATATTTTAAATGTTAAACACAGATTTTCGCACGTCATAACAATGACATCTACGCCAACAATACAAGATTAATGGGATTATTGCCTCTTTCATTCATTGAATTCATAAAGATTGTAATTAATTTCAAATTTCAGGTAGTTTAATAAGATTTAAACAATATTCTCTATCTTTAAAGTAGGCTTGTAAATATTTGTGACACATATCGTTGGCCAAAAATAGTGCTAATCCACAACCCAACAAATTCTAGCTTTGAGGAGTCACAAAGAATAAGCATGAAGAACCATTAAGATCGCCAGTCAGAGTTCCTAAACACTAAGCAACTTTTGATCAAATCTAGAAGTTCTATTATTGTGAAGAGGGAAGAAAGTATAAATAATATCGCTTTTAGTTATTTTTACTCTAACGGTATGTAAGTTAATTAAAAGTTATAGAACTCCAAACAGTTAAGATTCCTCTCTCAACCTCTCCATGCTTGTAATTCCATTGTTTGCTTTTTCTTCTTTCTTCATATTCAAGTGGTGACCGCTGTCTGGCTCTTTCTTTCATTGTGTAATCGCTTCTTGCTCTATCTTGGACAGTCTCTCCTAGCCGTTTCATAGTACAATACTTTCCAGTTTTCTTCTTACAGCTTCTAACACCTTGTTAATTAGACCACAGGGAGCAGAACGACTTTGTGTTGATGCTGCCATAGCTGAATCTAACCTTTTCTCGGGCGAGGCCAAAAAAGAGCTGCACAGAGATCATCACTCACGGTTAAATTTCGTATTATCTTGTGATGTCAAACATTTGTTTCCTTCGTCTTAAAGCCCGAGAGCAACAATGACTTAGGGTCTCCGCATTCATTCTTAACACTTTATCTCTTATCAGTGTGTGATGCTTAGGCTTCAACTCATTGATTATGAACTATACAACTTATTGTAGCCTTTTGAACTTTACCTTCACATTGATCATTATTTCCTTTGCTTTACCATACGGTTTCGTGATTTAGTCCGATAGTTTCACCGATAGTTCAAAGAGGTCACCAAGATTGGAGAGGGGCAAGTGTAATAAATATAAATCGATTAAAAGCTCGATGAGCTAAAAAATATTTGAATATGAATTTTATTTAGTTATCTTGACCAATCTGATTAATTCAATGTTCGTTGACCCCAGTTTGTACTGATCTACAAAACAGTAGCAAAATCTTAACACTACTTGTATTCCAAAACTCAAATCGACATAAATTATAGTGAATGAAATAATTCTGCACTTCATATCTGTGATCGTTGCTATATCAGAAATACTCAGTGCTACCAAAAATAATAATTCTAATTATATTAAACTATATATCTTTATAAAGAATTAACAGTAACTGAAAGCATTATATAAACAACATTTGAATTAGAAAAGTTACACTACAATAGACCTCCTTTGAATCAATTGAAACTGAAACTGAATCAAATAATGATTTCTTTACTTGATGTTCCGCTAGTCCTTTCGATTTCATATTTCAATGTTAATATCCTCTGATTATGTTTGGACAATTAAATTTTTTGAATGAAATTAAATACACAAGCAGCAATGAAGAATAATGAATACCTCCATTAATCAGTAGAATTTTGAAACTTTAATGGCCATTTACTTTGGTTTACAGCTACACAACTTTGTTCTACACTGCTTTCTCGTCTATTACTTTAGCGCCTAGTTCAGAGATCTTTGCTATATATCATCTGTCTGAATGTCAAAAATCTATTTCAATACATCTTCCTTATACCTTTTTATAATTTTTGTACCCTAGTTTTGGGTGATCTCTTAAATCATGTTCTTCTAAAGGAGAGTCGAACCAAACCATGTTTCTTTCTTTTCTTTATATGAACATGAAACCAAGCAACAAATCTAAATCAATTCTTAATTGTAGTTTGACACTAAATGCCTCTTCATGGAAATTTGATATTTCCTCCACTGTTTGCTACCAACAAGTCTCCCCACAACAGGTCTATCAGCATTAGAACGAACTAAGTTTAAGAGGGAAATAATACGTCACCCTCTTATTTGAAGAAATTTTCATTTGCACTATTAAATATCCCAAATAAAATATGGCCCATTAAAACTAATCCCGTGGATATTGCAATATTACGTGTGCGCGTGGAGTGCTTTGCTAGAATCAATAGCACATGAGCAGCAGCCACAACCAACCCCCCTTATCAGAAAAAAATTAAAATGGGCCTAGAACATAGTGTAGATGAGTAAGAGTTTTACAAATGTGAAGTTGAAATTGATTCAAGGAAGGAAAGACCAAAGCGAGCAAGAAAAGATTTCATATTTTAGAGTTCAACCCCAAACCTGCTAGCCCCCAATAGTGTATGCAGCCAGACAAATAAAGGGGAATGACGTTTGGTTGAAGTTGTATTTATTCGTTAGGTTAGTGAGCTCACTAACAAAAGATGGGGTATGTAAAAGCTTAATGACCTCCCACAAATATTTCTATAAAAGTGGAAATGGCTGGACTTTAATAACTACCATAATTTTGTACTCTATTTGCCGCCTAAGGTTTTGCTTTTTTTTAGTGTATAAAATATACAAAGTTCAAAGCAAGTTTTACTCCAAAATATCACAAGAGTAAGCAATAAAACAGAATATTTTACGAAACCCTTCTCGAGTCACACATGATGCGGCTATAGGCTCGGCTTCAGGTACATCCCTTCCCAAAACGTGGGGGAATATGAAAAAATTGATAACTATGAGAACAAAAGGAATAATTATACGATACGTTCAGAAAGCACAGAGCATATTAATGAAATTGCTTAGTTGATACTATGTATCAATTACAAAGTAATAAGATGATATACCATGCCAACACAAACTCAACTCTTTGTTCTGCGATTCTTAGCAAATTTTCATGAGCCTTTTGCAGGATAAAATGTGGAAAAATAGCCTTAAAAAACGAGATTTGTAACTGTTTACGCTAAATACAACTATATATAGCATTTAACTACACTTGATCATGATATCCCCATGTCTCCTTCTGGTTTGAATAGTGAACACTACTAGCAATTCAATTTTCTTCTTTTCAATTGTTCTCCCCTCTTTTCATACCAAGGTGTTGAAAACCTTGCTTTGCCTTGCATTCGGGCGTACCACTCTCCTTACGAAAGCCAAGTTGCTGAAATTCTGCCGTGCAGCGCTCTACTGGTTAGCTGACGGAAAAACTCCAATATATTTAGTTGAAAATCAACAAGCATCACAAAGACAAATCATGACAAAGACAGATCCTGATAATTTTGACAACTAAGAAAATACTTTAGAAAAAAATACCATTGTTTTCTTAGAAAAAAACCAGTTAATGTAGAAGGTTTTCAGAGATTAAATAATTTAGTTTTATAGGGGGAGGTACCATTATATTTTGGTATGGATTGTATGTGTGTGACCTTAAATCCACACAATCTCTCTGGCATCCATAAACTTAACCATTGCCAATCCTGGATTATTAGAAGTTTAAAAATAACAAATTCATATTCTATATCATCATCTGCTTTATTTGAAAGCTTTAATTCGAAATAAATTCAGCCTGAATATGTTTCTCGACCTGACAGAAAAAAATTATAAAACCTTCTTCTATTCCAGTGCTTTTTCTTTAGATTTTTTTAGTTCAACTCTCATCTCATTCAATTAATTGTTCTTCCTAGTATAAAAATTTTATCTCACAATTTATACAATGGGGTATACCAGCTATAACCCATACTTACTAGCCTCAATTGCCACTATTGGTGGCCTGTTGTTTGGCTTTGACATCTCTTCGGTCTCCTCTTTTGTTGACCAGGCTCAGTACCGTGCATATTTTGGCTATCCTGACTCTATCACTCAGGGCGGTATTACCGCTTCTATGGCTGGTGGTTCTTTCCTTACCTCTTGCTTCTGTGGTTACTTTGTTGATAAGTTTGGTCGACGACCTATCATTCAATTATCTGCTTGTATTTGGATAATTGGATGTGCTATTCAATGCTCTGCTCGAAATGTTGCCCAGCTCATCTGTGGACGTGTAATCGCTGGATTTGCTGTTGGATTTGCATCTTCTACCGTTCCTATTTACATTTCAGAACTATCACCTAAGCGCATTCGTGGTCGGCTTGGAGGTATCTTTCAGTGGGCCATTACTTGGGGTATCATGATAATGTTCTTTATCGGCTATGGATGTTCATTCATTGACTCGACTTCATCATTTAGACTTGCTTGGGGTATCATGATGATTCCAGGAGCATTCTTACTTGCCGGTACCTTTATCCTTGCTGAATCACCTCGTTGGCTCGCAAAGCAAGAGCGTTGGGAAGAAGCAATTCATATTATTTCTATGATCCAGGCCAAGGGCGACGTAAACCACCCGGATGTAGCACTCGAAATTGAAGAAATCAGAGAAGCTATCGAAATTGAACGCCTAAACTCTAACATTACCGTATTAGATCTCTTCAAGAAAGACTCCATCAACCGAACTATGGTAGGCTTATGGGCCCAAATCTGGCAACAACTTACCGGCATGAACGTCATGATGTATTATATTGTGTATTTGTTTCAAATGGCTGGCTACGAAGGTAGCACTGCATTAGTTTCATCCTCCATCCAGTACGTCATTAACATGGTCATGACTATCCCCGCACTTTTGTTTATTGATAGTTGGGGTCGACGCCGTGTGTTGATTGCTGGTTCTATTCTCATGGGCATATGGCTACTATGCATGTCTGTTCTACTTGGTGTCTACTCTACTGAGCTAACAGACATCCCCGATTCTGAACTAATCAGAATTACTGTGTTGAACAAGCACGCGTCCAAGGCCATCATTTCCGTATCTTATTTGTTTGTGGCTTCCTTTGCACCCACATGGGGTCCTGGTATTTGGATCTACTGCTCTGAAATTTTCCCCACGTCCCAGCGTGGTGTCGCAAACGGCATCTGTACGGCTGCCAACTGGCTTTTTAATTTTGCTTTAGCCATGTTTGTACCAACAGCTTTCAAGAACATTACATGGCGCACCTACATCATCTTTTTGGTCTTCTGCTTTGTTATGACCTTCCATGTATATTTCTTGTTCCCAGAAACTAAGGGCAAGAGTTTGGAGGAGATTGGAATGATGTGGGATGCAAAGATTCCGGCCTGGAGAACCTCCACCTGGGAGCCTGAAACTCCTGTGACACGTCATGAAGCTTACGACGAGAAGCGCAACGCAACAACTGAGGGGAGCGACCAACACAAGGAAAATACTCCAGAGGGCACAGAAGGCACAGGAGAGGACGCGTCTGTTAGGGTTTGAACTTTGTAATGTCAAAGCAAACTCAAGCTAAACCTTGTTTTTAACCAACAAAACAGAAAAAAAACAAGAAAAAAAACAAGAAAAAAAACAATGAATTATGGTTTGTCTAAAATTGTTCCAAAGGCTTTATTTTTTCTTTTTATAAATCTTTTGTGATGAGTTTTTCTTTTTTATAGTTAATTAATATTTTGAAAAGTGTACTCAAAAACTACATCTACTGTAGTCTTTCCTATCAGATTTCTTAATGAGCCTTAAACTTATTTAATCTATTGCCCATGTATTTTCAAGTAAAAATAAATCACAAAATTATGGCCTGGATTATTATCTACGAGCGAGAAAAATAGAGAATTGCTGTGAACGTTTGTTAAGTAATGATGTGTCACAAAGTATAAGACCAAAACTTACTTTAAATTTAGATTATATTTTAACAAGGTTTTTTTTACAAATTTCAAGCCAATTTAATATGAAATGTTCAAGTTCAAACCCCATTGACAAGGCATTAATAGGCAGAAGTTTCCTCTTGTTTCTATCAGAAAGTGGTAAAATAGCCATACCTTATTATCACACTATATAACATGATCCATTAAAACTGTTACTATTTAGTACTTAAATTCTCACCTGTTTCCAAGGACAATAGTTCTGAGGTGTTTTTTTTCCATGAAAAATCTTACCATCATAACTCCTCATTTTCAATATATTTAAAATTTTCGAAGCAATCAGACAACACTGTCCAAATGCAGAACCATTTCTCCCTGACTTTGATCTTTGTATATTAATATGTACTATCCCGTTGATGTCCGTGGGTTGAAAGTATTATGACTCCATTCGATAGTGAATTATCAGATTTAGCCGTACTAATATTCTGTTTATGAGTTCTGTTTTGAGAAAATGGGATTTAACCGAAGTATTGCTTTTATTTAGCACTGGGCTTAATATTTAAATAGAGTTTAACGCCAGAACGCATATCTCTCAACAAACAATAACTCATTTCCTAACTTGATCTTGAGGCCAACCCAGTTCATTCAGGTTCTGAATCAATTACCATATACTTTTAATATAAAATTCATAAGAAAGGAAATGAAATAAAGAAGGTGTCATCATTTTGGGATTAATGAGATGAGATATTACTGACCTTAATGTTAACTTCTAAATTGAAGTTAGTTGTGCACTGGGTGTCCATCACAAGGGCGCACCTCACCGATGACCAGCAAAATAATATATGGACCTGACCAGTTAGAAATGAATCTATTGGATATAAAAAATATAAAAAGGAAGGAAGGGCCATGGCACGGCAACACTGAACGATCGGTCGACCCCACCAGATGACCATTTCCTTTTACGTAGCATAAAATAAAAATGAAAAAAAAACTTAGTTCAGAGTAGTTTCAAGGTTCAATATTATGTAACAGTAGTAATTGTAGTAGTAGTACTCATGAGTTTAAATTGTGATCTTGTGAACTGGTTTTCAGACTATGTCCGCTGCGTGCCATTTATGCCCCACACGTCCGGAGGTACTTACATTATTTAGGAACTGCCTCATCTAAGGTGAACTTTTCAAATATAGCCTGAATATCTATATTTTCAACCCCGTTCAATTAAGTTTTAAAAAATCCGAGGTAGTCCTTTTTTTCTCCCTGTTAATTCTATGATGAACGGATGATAAATGAAGAGAAGTAAAATAAGACTTCGCTACGGAGTTTACCTACTGAAATTTCTCCTATAAAGCACGGTTTCTAGTAAGTGGTTTCTACAATTGTGCTAACATAATATATAGATCCTTTTTTAGTCTAGTAAACAAAGCTGTTTCATTCTTCCTAATTCTGGGCAAGCTTAAACTGTCCGACGAAGACAATATCGTGTGCCCAAGTCTAAGGATAAAAATTGAATTTCTCATCATTATTTCCAGCTGCTGAAAAGCGGTCTTGAGCTGGGTTAAGCAGTATAGTGGGGTTGCCAGTAATAATTTTGTGACCCGCTTTGGAGCTATTTATTTTCTTGATTACTGACCACCTTGAACTGGCAAGAATTAATAGGCATACTGAAATCATGTCAAAGTTACTACTTCTCTACTAGATGAGGATGATATGCCAGTTGCATTGCACTGTGAAGAAGTTCATAAAGCCTGCTCACAATTAGAAATTTCAACACTACAGAGTTGAAAAATATCTGAAAATTTACATGCTCATTAAAAAAATTTAGGATGTGATTCAAAGTATATAAAGCTTAGTTGAATCTCGAAAGTAACATGATAAAAGGAAAAGTCCATTGTTAAACAGATTTGACTTGCAAAATGAAAGTCATTTTTCCTTAGAATCCGCTTCTTTCACCTAGTTTTTTTATTTTCAGTACCTTTTGTTGACGTGAAGAAGAGAGTCGAGCAAAGAATTAATATAGAACATGCCATTTCTTTTTAATAGTAAACATTCAAGTTTAGTTGTCCCCTTGGCTTTTAACAACTGAGTCTGGTTATTCGAGATTAAATGAGACTGAATTGAAATTGACTTGATTCTTTAGTTTATAAAAATTTTGGTTAGATAATAGCAACTAGCATTCTCAAATATTACTTTGACTTCAGTAGACTTGATATTTTAATACTCGGGAATCAACTAATTATTTAGTTCTGTGGCATTGTATGTAGAAGACCAACGCATAAATTTCAGGACCCTGGCATTTATTTTATCTCATAGTAAAACATCTTTTCGTGTGTCATACTTTAAAAGTTTACATTTTAATATAAGATGGGATACTACTTATCTCAGTCAGTTTCTTAAAGATTGGGTCTTAAACGACAACAGTCAGGATACTATAAAATGATAGCTATTCTCCAGTTTGACACAGTTACAAAAAAAGCGTTTATTGTATACCTGTGGCACCAATCAACCTTTATAACAAACGGCATTTTAATTGGAATTTCTCTTCTTCTTTTACTGTTGGTACAATGGAACTGACCCTTTCAGAATTTCGTGACAAACATAGTCAACAACTGGTCAACAAAAAAGGAGCATTTCAAATTATTCATCCATGATAATATATTTTTTTTTCAAATACTTGTATTGGTACATAAAAATTCCTCTCATATTGATATTAATATAAATTGTCGATTTAGCACAAGATTTAATAAAGTCTGTCGGAGACTCTTAATATCATTTGAAACAGATATTTAAAGAAGATTTCGTACCGAATCAGATTCGCCACGTTAAGATAGTCTGTGTACGAATTAAAGGGTTACCATAATTGAAGCATACTTTAAAAACAAATCCAAATATTGATTAGCTGGCAAGAACAGTTCAATATCACTTTAGTTTTCTGGATATAAAACATTTTATTGAAAATATTCTTTTTGTTATTTATACGTACAGTTGCTGAAATTCACGGATTAACTGAAATTACCTTCATACCAATTTACATGTATTTCAGCTTATGACAAATCTTCTGAATGTCCATGCTAATTAAGTCTCGTGTAAGGCTTGCCTTAGGTTGAGAATTGAATTTCAATTACAATTATCAAATTATAAAGGAATTCTATTTGGTTTAAAAGAAGTAGTAGTGTATTTGATATTGTGTTTGTGAATTTTATGTGAATAAATCCGTCCACCAGTGTCTTTCTAGCATCGCTTATGTGATTGACTTTACTATTTCACACATAAATTATTCGAAACTTCATATAAGGTTTTAGCTATCACGTGCATGTGTCAGGTGACATCAATTACTTGCGTATTTCGTATTTCGATCTTCTTCACACCCTTTTCTTTTAGCGTACTTTCGTTGAATGATCTTTTACTATCTTAATTCTCGTTTTATCTTTTATTACAATTTTCAACTATTCAAGAAGTTTCATTGGTAAACTCAATTCAATTCGACAGTTATTATTTTTTGCAGAAGGTCTTACGCGGCGCGTTTCTACATCTCAATTCACACCACCATTAAGCTATTATAGATGGCGACTAGGCCAGGCTACATCCCGACAGGCCGCATGTCAGGCACCAATTCTGGTATGATGATGGCTCAAGGTGGTCCTATGATTCCTCCAGGGGGAACTCAATTCACAGGATACATGAATGTCCAGCAGCTTCAGCAACACCAGCAATCATCACAACCATCACAACCACAGCAAGGCCCGCAGCAGCCGCAGCAATTGGCAAATTATTCACGAATACAGCCAGGAGGAGTGAATATGGGTAATATCCAAAACTTTCAAGGTGGTTATGGAATGAACCATCAAGATCAAATGCAAATGGGACCTACTATGGGTCACGGATTGCAAAATAATGGCATGAGCATGAATATGCCATCTAATAATGGAATGCAAATGAGGATGGGACCTAATATAACTGGAAATATCGCAGGAATGAATAACAGCAGCCCTCATACTATGGCCCAATCTACAATGACCCAGGAAAATGTTCGAAATGTATGGCGATGGAATCTCGAAGAGCAAATGGCGGTCCTAAGAGATCTAATTGAAAGATACAAGTATATTTCGATAGATTGTAAATTTCCAGGCATCGTCGCTCGTCCAATTGGCACTTTTAAAACTACATCAGAATATCATTATCAAACTCTACGATCAAACGTGGACTTACTACAACCTGTCCAGCTAGGAATGAGCTTTGCCGACGAGTTTGGTAACAGACCTGTTGGAATCGGAACTTGGCAGTTCAATTTCAAGTTTAATGCCCGAGAAGACATGTGCTCTGCAGACGGGATGGATTTACTTAGTCAAGGTGGTGTGGTCTTTGACATGCATGAAGTAGAAGGGATTGATCCCTTTGCTTTTGGTGAGCTTCTAATTAGCAGTGGCATGGTCCTAGATGATAGTATCAATTGGATAACTTTCCATAGTGGCTATGATCTGGGGTATTTGCTTTCAGTTATGCTTAATGATAAACTTTCAGTTGAAGAGACCGGATTCTTGCAAACTTTAAGCCTCTACTTCCCTACGGTATGGGATGTAAAACATGTCGTACGCATGTTCCATTCTTCTCCCAAGACGACTATTGGTGAGGTCGCAGACGACTTAAACGTCAGAGGC
The DNA here is from genome assembly GCA_030570935.1 of Geotrichum klebahnii. Taxonomy (NCBI): domain Eukaryota; kingdom Fungi; phylum Ascomycota; class Dipodascomycetes; order Dipodascales; family Dipodascaceae; genus Geotrichum; species Geotrichum klebahnii. The sequence goes on along the minus strand of JAJLWW010000024.1, from coordinate 10,728 downwards.
CCAAACGTTTCAAGAAACAATTCGTCTGGAAGCGAAGCCAACCTAACAAGCAATGTATTTTTTGAGCTTCGGCGAATAATTCCTGAGATCTCCAAGGCCAAAGGTAATCTCTTTGGTCTTGGTGATGGACTCGAAGTTAAATCAGAGGATGGTAGTAGTGGCGGCCGAGCTATAGAATTTGAGAAGAATAGTAGATCTGCTGCCAATGTATTTCAAAACGGCAAGATGGGTGGGATTTAATAGAAATTAATAAATATCTCTTCCTCTTCCTAACTTCATGTCGAATGCTGGCCCTGTTTGTCATAGAGAATTATGTCATGCCTCCAAGTCAAGTTTATTACTGCATTGCTCAAGAAATGCTGGCATCGTTTTGGATCACTACCAGTAGACAGAATCGTGGAGCCAGCTATGAATTTGTAAACCTTACTTGATGAATCTTTTTGATGATTGGAAAGTCCTTTAACTTTCAGAGCTGACTATAGAAGAATAGACTCCAAATTAGAAATCTGAACCAAACCATACCCAGAATACTAATATCAGTTCAAAAAAATAAATAAAAAAAAGACACCTTTTCCTTTTCCCTTTTCTACTCCTTTTACATCACAACTTTCTTTCTTCTTCTTTTTTTTTCTTTCCTCCTATATTTTCGTTTCCATCTCTCTTTTGAATTCAATCAAACCTAAATTTATCAATAATTAACAAAAAATGTCGTGGAACTGTAAGTCTTCATTACAATCCGGTTATGCTTTACTTGTCTCCTCATTGTGTGAGGTTTGTCGCAGCCAACTTGATTGATTGTCCTGTTATACGACCGTTGAAGTCACTTGATATTCTGTCGAAAGCCCCTGATTGATTATCATAGTTTGATTGAGGTCTTGGGGCAATTTAGAGTTGCATTTCTCTTGATTTTTGCTCTATCCTATGAACAACTCCTTATAATGATCCATTTTTGCTAACATGGGTATAATCATTATCTGTCTCTGTTTCTTGTGGTCAAATTGCACCACAAGGTTTACTAGATGACATGGTAATGATTTACTTGTTTTTGTACAGCTTACGTTGATACCTTGGTCAGCAGCGGTCTTGACAAGGCCGCTCTTTACTCCCGTGCTGGAGACAGTGTCTGGGCTCAATCTACTGGCTTCAACATTGCCGCTAATGAGGTTGCTGAGCTCGCCAAAGGTTTCGAGGATCCCGCTCAACTCCAAGCCTCTGGACTTCATATTCAGCAACAAAAGTACTTCCTGCTCAAGGCTGACGACCGAAGTATCTATGGCAAGCATGGTGAGGAAGGAATTGTTGCTGTCCGAACCAAGCAGGCCTTGCTCATTGCACACTACGGACCTACCGTGCAACCTGGTGCTGCTGCCACTACCGTTGAGAAGCTAGCTGACTATCTCATTGGTGTTGGCTACTAGACAAGATATCTCTATATACATTAATATTAAAATCGCTTCTTGACTATGTGTATTATTCATTATTCATAGGTTAGAAGCAAAACTGTTATCATCATCATAAAGTGTGCGCCGTAAGATCCCCTACAACAATAATAGGAAACTGAGGTCAGCGATGACTTCAATTATCGTGATCTTGCACATATTGTAGTAATTATACTTATCACTATTGTACCTAGAGAGGACTTGGTTGTCGGTGATACTAGACTAGAATACCATAAACGGTTGAAACCTATTCACTTTTTAGCTCGGATCCATTTCCAGCTCTTTATAAAACACTCCCTTATGATCATTGCTTGTCTTTGAACTATTGAAATCGTCTTACTATCAAGGAACGCAGCTGATTCAGACCTCATTGATTTTACTCCCTGTTAGCAACCAAACCACTTTTCTGCAAACATAAAACTTGAGTATTCAACAAGGAACGATACCAATTTAATAAATTTTTTATTCTTATTTCTGGTTAATTTCCTACAATAAAAACATCTCATCCAGTGGAATTCAAACGTCTACCTAACAATATTAATTAATTGTGTTGTTTCTAGTTTCGGTGTGTCGTGCGTGCAGAGAGAGTGTGTACTGAGCTTAAAATACTACTAGAGTACATTCATTCTTCTCTTTGTTCATTTTTATTGTGCAGCCATTCAAGATTTTCCTTTTAGCTTTTTTGTATTCTTTTACCTTTCTTCTGTCTCGTTAAGGATGCCGAAACCTGATAATAATAATCCAACGAAGAGCATAGACAAGATAAAGGCCCCTGAAAGTGCTTCTGGGGCTTCAGAAGAGTCTACTGCCCAACAACCGCCGCCACTTGCCAGTCAATCTAGTGCGAATCAATTTCACAGGCCGTCGGTTTCCAGTATAAAATCTCAGACGCAACAACAATCGTCTCAGGGATTAAGTTTGCGCCAACAAAGTATCCAAGGGGGCCCTCCTCTGACTAAAATTCTTTCCAATTCCTCACACAAGTCTGACCGTGAAAACGCTGCATCTTCGGGCGCGTTGGACCACACTTTGCGATCTAAAAAGTCTGGCTCGGGCGCCCTTGATCGGAAAGGTTCACGAAGATTCAAGTATAGTACAGATGATGACACTGCAGAGCTTGAAGCTGATTACGGACGTGATTACTTTGAAGGTTATTCAGTTGGCCTAAAACAAGGGAGACGGCGCGCTAAAGAGGCCTCTTTGAAACGCTCACCAGTGGTCCGGCCTACTTCTACAAAGGACCTCCAAGCAATGCGTCATCCCTCATATATTTCTGTGAAGGCCATTCAGGAGGCTGATGATGATGAGGAGCTGACCGCTGAACAAGTTGGGGAAAGTTCTACGACACAGCAAGATACACTTCCGGATAAGGGAAAGAAACTTCCCTCGAGCCCTCATGTACATGCTCATTCTTCAATAGGTAGCATCATTCATGAAATTGCGGAACGAGAGGAAGTTCATGATACTCGGTTTATGAGCGAACTTCAGGATGAGCTCTTAGATGAATTGGAATCCGAAGATGAGCGCAGCGATTATGAAGATGGCGATAGCGCCAGTATCTCCAGTACTGAAACTTTTACTCTCCGTGAACGTCAAGATGCCATTAATATCACACATCCTTTTGGTATCAGAATTTGGAAACCAGCCCTTTACAAGAAAGACAGATCTGTCCAAAGAATTGCAGAAGGAGATATCCATTCACGTCCTCTCAAAGATGTATCTTGGCCAGTCTGGGTTGGTAATGCGATTTGGTCTTTAACTTTTGGTCTATTGTTGTTTCTCGTCTGCGTTATTGCTGGAATATCATGTCTTTCAATATTTTGGAGCTCTAGCTCTGCTCTTTATGGTAGAACACTTTTGTCCCTGGGACGTTACCTGCTCTTCCCCTTTGGTAAATGTGTTCAGCTTTGGCAAGATGAAAACTACATGTGGGAAGATGAAGGAGAGGGTAGAACAGTTGCTGAGTATGAGCGATGGCAGACTGCAGATATTGAGCGTGGCCAACTTTTCTTTGGTCCAAAGAACCCCAATTACCAAGATACACCCTCCCCCAACGCTGCCAGCCCCTCTGTTGTCCCAAGTTCCTCAGGTGCCCCTGCTGAACCTCCTACAGAAGAAGAACGTAGACCTCCCCGAAGAGCAGGTTCAGAGTCCAATAGCTCTACAATGTCGGGCAGCGGAGCAGAGTTTAGGCGTAAACGTCGACTTTTTGGCCGAGGTGAATGGAACATTGGTCGCATCATTTTTTACTTTTGGTACTATGTACTTATTATGCCCTTGCTATACTTGATTTCATTGATTTGTTGGCTTGGTGTTTTTTCAATTCCCATGGCCAAGGTTACCAGTACAATCGCCAGCCATTTAAGACGCCATCCTCTTGCATTATCATTTAGACCAGCGAGTACTCTTAAAAACCTATCTTCCACAGAATATTCTTCTTCAATTTTACTCTGCACATATAGAGCGCTGGGCATTCGTTACTACAAGTACACTGTTGACGGTACTAACATTTTCTTTATCAACTTAATGTTCCCGGTACTCTTTGTTATTTTTGATTACTATGTTCTTTCAGAAATGCTTAAGTTGGATTACCCTTTTACTCGTCAGTACTTTATCTTCTTCCTAGCTCTTGCTGCTGTCATCCCTCTTGCTTATTTTATTGGTCAAGCCGTCGCTTCCATTTCAGCTCAAACCTCCATGGGGATGGGTGCCACTATTAATGCTTTTTTCTCTACAATTGTCGAAGTCTTTCTTTACTGTGTTGCATTGAACCAGGGCAAAGGTGATTTAGTTGAAGGAAGTATTGTTGGAAGTATTTTTGCTGGTGTATTACTTCTTCCAGGACTTTCAATGTGTGCTGGAGCTATCAAACGTAAGACACAGCGCTATAATCCAAAGTCTGCAGGTGTCAGCTCAACTATGCTGTTGTTTGCAGTTATTGGCGCCTTTGCACCTACCATTTTCAACCAGATTTATGGTACATATGAGCTCCGATGCAAACCCTGTGACTCCATTGCTGGAATGGACTTAAAGGACGATTGTAGCCGTTGCTTCTTTTACCAAGTTCCACTATCTATTGGACCTTTATACACTGAAATTATTAAGCCATTTAGTTATTTCTGCGCCATTCTTCTATTTATTTCTTATGTTATTGGCCTCTGGTTTACTCTCCGCACACATGCTGCTTTAATTTGGCAAACGCCCACTGTTTCTGAACTTTCAGTTCTTCATACTGGGCTCCCTATTGTTCCTGCTCCTTCAAGTTCAACTCCTCTACCAGTCCACAATCCCAATGCTGGCAATCCTGCCTCTACCAAGACTCCAGCTCAGAATGAAGGTGATGATACCCGTTTTAAGAGTGCTCTGAAGAATTCTAATTCTAAGAAACCAGCTGGCCTTACTGTGGTGGATCCTGTGCCGTTAATGCTTCCTCCTGCTGCTGATGCTGCAGTTGCAGTTGTTGCTGGAGCAGATCATGGTGGTGGCCACGACGCTCCTAATTGGAGTAGAACCAAAAGTACAGTAATTCTTCTGGGAGCTACCGTTCTCTACGCGGTAATTGCAGAGATTCTTGTGGATAACGTTGATGTGGTGTTAGAAGGCACCAACATTAGTGCTAAGTTTCTCGGAATAACAGTTTTTGCCTTGGTACCAAACACAACTGAATTCCTTAACGCTATTTCCTTTGCCATGAACGGCAATGTCTCGCTTTCCATGGAAATTGGTTCAGCCTATGCATTACAAGTTTGTTTACTCCAGATTCCAGCCCTTGTGTTTTATTCTCTATGGATTGGACCTGTTGGAACCAACATCCATGACTTTATGTTCACGCTCATTTTCCCTCGTTGGGATCTGTTTATGGTTATTTTCTGTGTCTTTGTATTTTCTTACATTTATGCTGAGGGCAAGAGTAACTATTTCAAGGGATCTATTTTGGTTTTGAGCTATCTGGTTGTCATGATGGGATTTTATTTCAGTGGAAATACAGATGAGGCTGGAATCATGGGCAGTGGTTTCACAACTTACTATGCTCCTTCCATGAACCCAATGGGCCTGTCAAGTGGAGGTCCAAGATTTGTTCAGCAGGAATCCAATTAAATACTAATAATCCAATCTAATTTTCAACACAAAAAACCCCTTGACATTATAAGCATGATCTAATAATAATAATAATAATAATAGTATTTGAATTAATAATATGTGCTCTTGTTCATTTTGAAGCTTATTGTAACCGTAGATGACAGTTCACAAGAGGTGAACCCCAGCAGCTGGTATTAGTTGTAGCAAGAGTGATAGCCATGACGTTTTCCTTTATATCGTACATTCTGTTCATGACAAGGCTAATTCAACTTACACCGCAGCACACAGAGTTTTGAACAAAACACAAACCATGGTTATATTACACTTTAAAGGTATTTGAGTTTATACTAATCAACCAGAAACCAAACTGAAGCCCAAATTATCTCATCCCTTTAGCACAAGTATAATTCACTATCTGGATCTTGACTTTCGGTTACCCAAATATCGTGTAATCTGGAGATAATTTTGCCCTTGTTCAGAACCAAAAACAATTCAAAATCTACTTACTATAATATGAATCCGATAGATTTATTCGTGTTTTGGAATTATATATGTTTGTATATTATTATGATGGTGGAATTAAACAATGAACATAGTCCAAACAATACAAAGATGAATGAAAGTGAAAAGTGAAGAAGAATAATGAATGGAAAAAAAAATGAAAAAAAAATGAAAATCGTATGAAGAAAGAAAAAACAACCCAGAAATAATACTAGACGAAGCGAAAATGTTTCAAACTAAAATGAAAATACTCATACTCTTCGAGATGTGCATGTACCTGTCCATTGATAGTCTAAATTCATTTCCCATGTAGTCTGTTTTTTTTTTTTTTACTTGGAATTTTATTTTTTGATTCTTTTCAGAAAACAAAAATAGAATTAAAGTTCTTACCAGGTAGCTTTAGATCTCCAACTAGCAGTTCCTGAAGTTCCAGAAGAATTGGTTGTTGAGTTATAGCTACTAGAAGACTCAAGACTAGGTCGGCCAGCAGACCTCAATTTATTTCTGAATCGATCGTTCTTATCTGGTGCAGGAGCACCACCACCATTGCCGCCTGCTCTCCAATTGGATCCGCCGTTATTAGTTCCTTGACTATAGTCTTGAATGGGAGGCTGAGCGGCATAAGTTTGAGGAGCGTGGCTAGGTCCTGATGATACCGAGTTTGTGCGTTTATAAATATCCTGAAGAGAACTTCCGCCAGGTCGAATCATACCCGAATTCTGTGGGGCTCCCGCTGCGTGGAAATTTTGTTGACTACTGCCATTGCCGCCACCATGGTATGCTTTGGCCGCTTTTGCCGTAGAAAGCCAGCTAGGAACACCACCCTGATTTTCGGCGTAAAACTTGACTAAGGCTGTAGCTAGAACGGTTTCATCTTCAGTATCGCCGTCATGGTCACCGGAAGAAACTGTTAACTGGGATCTCAGTCTTGACCATAATCCTCCCTTGCCAGACTGCTGGGGTTGTAGAGGTTGCTGCTGTTGTGAAGGGAGGGTATATACCGACTGTGACCTAGTTCCTGGGTGTTCTTGGTCATAGTTTTGAGAGCTATTGTAACTGGCTGGTCCAGACTGCTGTGGGCGGAGAGGTTGCTGCTGAGGTTGTCTATGCTGTTGTGGCTGGTATTGCTGAGGATGTTGCTGATACTGTTGAGGGTATTGTTGTTGTTGCTGATACTGTTGAGGTTGTTGCTGCTGGAACGGTTGATGAGTAGGATACTGCTGTTGCTGTTGTGGCTGCCTTTGGTTAGACTGATACTGCTGTCTGAAATTCATGTTGAACTACTGAATCACCGAGGAAAGTACTAGATATCTCTGATGGCAATACAGTTGCTGATGGCCAAATGTCAAGAAACAAAGTCACAATTCTAATTCCGTTGTTAAAGTATAAGGAGGTCCACGCCATAGCAAAAATAGATCATCACGTGAGTTAAATGAATATCTTAATTTTTATTTTATTTTTTATTTTCTGTTAATTTTTTTATTTTTAATTTTCAAATTGTATCCCAATTTATTCATCATGAAAGACGGCCTACTGACAACATCAACACCTGAATTTCACATCCAAATCGACAACATATTATAGACTACAACAATACAATGTCGACTGCTTCTAATTCAGGTTCTGGGCAGTCTCGTGTATCAGCTGCTGCTTTGGACTCTTACATTGTAGATCGTGGCATTGTACGCGGAGCCACCACTATCCATCACATTAATCCAGCCGAACTCATTGAAAAGATCATCCGCGAACGAATATACGAATCCTTTTACTGGAAAGAACAGTGTTTCGGCCTGAATGCTGCTACTATTTGCGACAAAATTGTAGTTTTGAAATTCATTGGCGGTCAATACGCAAACCAAAAAGTAACTCCGTTTTTATGCCTTGTGTTTAAACTCATTCAGATCCAACCGCCGCCAGAGATCGTGAGGGAGTATTTGGTGCAAGATGACTTCAAGTACTTGAGGGCTGTGGCTGCGTTTTATATCAGATTGTTTTTTAAACCACAAGATGTGTTTCTTTTATTGGAACCTTACTTGACAGACTATAGAAAGCTGAGAATCAGGAAACAAAGTGGCATATCACTAACTTACATTGATGAATTTATCGATGCGCTACTGACACAGGAACGAGTTTGTGATATCGCGCTACCGCGAATGACTAGCAGAACTGTGCTCGAGGATCAAGGAAAGTTGGAGCCTAGAGAAAGCGCACTAGCTAGTGAACTAGACTCCTCGTCCGACGACGATGATGATGATGACAATAATGACAATGACATGGCAGACATTTAATTGCTTTTGCATATTTACAATATTTATTCAATTTTCATTCTCAATATATAAATACTTTATTAACCCATTTAGAGAGTCTTCTCAATAAGCTCAATTCCGTAGCTGTCTCTGAGCTCGTCCATGAGAGTGTAAGCAAACTCAGGGGTGACGGGAGCATGGATACCAGGCTTGGTGATGGTGCCGTTAAGAACTTGCTTGACGGCAACAGCGCAGGGAACACCGACCAATTTGGCCATGGCAGAGTAACCACCGACAGTACCGTACTCAACGAGAGTAGAAGTGCGGGTCTCAGTAGTCTTGTCAGCCCACTCAATTCCGAACTTGTGTTGGAGAATGACCAAATCACGCTCATTCTCACCGAACTGCATCTTCTCCTCAAGAGTAGCACAGAGAGTATCCAAGGGGTTACCACGAGCAGTGATGGGGGCGTCAGAGAAAAGACCGAGCCACTTGAATCCAGAAAGAATTCGCTCCTTGTCGGCATTGTCCTTGAAGGTGGCCTTGGAAGAGATGGCCCAAACAAGGTCAGACTCCTTGTTAGAGGTAGAATTGAGAAGCTTGGCGAAAGCGTCCTTCCAAGCAAGAGGCTTGTCCTTGTTGGCTTCAGCAGAAAGGTAGTCAACAGCGTCGTCGCTCAAGAAACCAATATCGACGAGAACCTTAACAAACTCGGGGAAACCCTGGAAACGGAGAGTACCACGAATGACAGTCTCAGCCTCGGGGATACCGTAGCGCTCCTTGTAGAAAGTAGAATCACGGTTGGGATAGGCAACGAGAGCGTATCCGGGGTAGATGAAGTAGGGCTTGGCGGTGCTCATAAGATCCTCAGAGGAGACTTCCTCAATCTTGCCATCCTTCCAGTATCTAGCAGAGTTACGGAGAGCAAGGAGGACACCACGGGAAGACCAGGAGAACTTGTATCCCAATGGGTTGTCAGAGTTCTCAGGGGCGGGGAGACCACCACAGTAAGAGAGGAAAGACTTGATCTTACCACCAGCCTTGTGGACCTCGTCAATGGTCTTGACGGCGTACAAGTGGTCTACACCAGGATCAAGACCAATCTCGTTGAAAACAATGATGCCAGCCTTCTTGGCCTCCTCTTCCAATTCAAGCATGGCAGGGGAGACGTAAGAGGTAGTGACAACGTGCTTCTTCTGGCGGATGGCAGACTTGATGACAGCAGCGTGGTAAGTGTAAGGAATCAAAGAGATGACCAAGTCAACCTTTGAAACAGCCTCATCAAGGGCCTTGTCGTCCTCGACATCGAGAGAAATGGCCTGAGCGACATCGCCAGCAAGAGCCTTGGCCTTGGAAAGAGTACGGCAAGCAACAGTGACAGTGATACCGTCAGTGGCAGCCAGAATATCGACGGTGGGCTTAGCAACGAAGCCAGATCCCAAGAGCAAAACAGATCTATTGAGTCATCTCAGTTAGCCGCGAACAAACGAAAAAGGACGAAAAACCAAGAAAAGCCACAAAAATGAAAGAAAAGTAGGATGAGTTGAAAGAATTGAATAGACTTACTGAGTCATAGTGGATGATTGTATCAAATTCCGATCGTATAGAGGATTCTCAGAGTTTGGTTGAGAAGTAAGAAGAAGGAAGAAGAAAGAGAAAAAAAGAGAAAAATAAAAAAATGAAAAAAAAATGCAAAAAAAACAAAAAAAACAAAAGAAAAATTACATCCAAAAACTGTATTATGACTAGTTAGCGTATAATAGTACTAATTACCACACTACCCACATTATTACCGCTTAAGAACTGCCGATCCAGGCAAAAAATTCCTGTTCACTACCACCCGAAACAAAAAAAATAAATAAAATCAACCGACGACGGTTGCACTGACCCCGGTTACAGGCTCCCGTAACAAACCTAAAATAACCCATTTCTAATAGTTTAAACAAGGAGTATTATCAGCATCCATTACTATGGACATTTATGGGAAACTTCATAGGTAATACATGAAGAGCTAGAACCAGAAGAATGAAAAATCTTGTCACTTGTTTTCAAAAAGTAAAAAAGAAGTCACTTCCTTGCCAGGGGTCGAACCTGGAATCTTTCGCTGTGACCAAGCTCACGTTTCGTAAGAAATCGTAGGCGAACGCCTTGCCATTGGGCCACAAGGAACGGACTTATTTGTGAAACTGAAATAACGTAATTCACTAGTATTTACAGACTTGTGTTAAAATAACTTTTCTTTGTAGACTTTTCTTTGTAGATGAAACTATTGGAGGAAGATGGCGAACGACGACGAACAAGACGTTGCAATGAATATTGAACCTATTGAAGTTGATATTACTGATAACCCTGATAATCCTGACAATCCTGACCACCCGGATGGATTGGAAGTTGATGGTGGCGATGGTGTTGTTGCCACCGATGGTGGTAGTGAAAAAACCCCTGACAGTGCAACTCCAACT